>BSYO01000020.1:15861244-16461244 GCA_033239525.1 Nepenthes gracilis
AATCATCGAAATGGTTGAGTCTTATTCATAATTAACAGCCGATGATAACCGTTCGTGAATTAGATAAAGCGGTTGATAATAATGAATTGGATCGAATTTACCGAACCCATTAATTATTTTTGTATGCCTATAACTTTGTAATAAGTTATTCTTTTATGGAAAAAATGAATCAACCATAAAATAAAAACTAACAATGATAATAATATTAATTACATTTGCGATGTCAATTAGCTTAAATTAATAAACCCATTCCTTATAATTTTATGAATAATATTAATTATATTAAATTAGAAGGTTTATTTATTAATTTTAGTTTTGGTATTTTAATCGATAATTACTATATCAAAGAAAGAGAGAGAGAAAAAGACATCGGCAATGACGACAAAATGCCTAATACGACTAACGAATTTATCGCGAGGAATAGAGACGGCAGGCGACGCGTGCTGCAAGTGCGATGACGTCACGATTCACAAGCAAGACTGTCAAGGCTGCAAGCTACCTGTACGGAACGAGATCGTCGTCCACAAAAATTAATTTCGAGAGAAATTTATATATCCGAAATTAATAAAAACAATTTTATTTGAAATATTAAAAAATAAAGCTAATAGTTAAAAATTCTCAAAATTAGAAATAACATCAAAAATATTATTCTTTTTACTAAAACTCATTACAATTAGCCTGTCTAATTAATTTAAAATTTTATAAAATTTAATTATAATATAAAAATATTATAAACAAATGTAATTACAACAGACAATTTGATTAATTTTTTAAATTAAATATAATTATAGATAAAAATATTTTTGATAGGTATATAAAAAATGGCGGGTCCAGCCAACGTAGGCAAAACGGTCATTGGATCATCGACTTGAACTACAGGCAATTGGAAAATAGGCGCCAAACCCCGAAGGCCAAGGTTGACCGTCTAGGCCCATGAGACAGTCAACTCAAAACGCAAACGGCCAACTCAATGTTGGCCGGCGCAGATCAGAATAAAGAGAGGGCCCAACAGAGGCTTTTTATGGTTACGGACCTGGCCCACTTGAGCCCACGATCCATCAGACGGCTTCCACGCTTTCGGAACGTCGTTTTCTTACGCTCCCTGTGAGTAGGAAAAGATCGTTCACGTCCTCAACAAGCCAACACTCCCGAGTGATCAATCCTCTTACTTTCTCTCGCTTTTTAGCATTATCTTCCCTATCTTATGAGGCTTTACTGACTTGAGTGTTGGAGTGTTTTCGATAGGACAACATCCCGCCGACACACTGGCCTCTTGTTCGCTTTAATGGTGTGCAGGATTTGCACTCAATGAACGGAGCCGGTCCAAACAATGCAAACGAATCCGACTCTATTCGAAGTCGGATTTAGGTACGCATCATTGGCGCCGTCTGTGGGAAGCGCTAACAGAAAGCCAACCACTACTCTGAGCAACGCTCACTTTCACCATCTGATTCTGCATTCGCAATGGTGAATACGAGAGCCCAAGTTAGCGATCCCGCTAGAGACATCACCTACCTCGACCAGGACCACGCTGCTAGTGCCACGGTCAACGGGGCTACGGGCAAAATTCCAACGCTCTATTTTCAACAGTTGATGGAGCAGATGCAGGTCAACACGCGTCTACTCCAAATACTTTGCTCTCAGAACGAGCAGCGACTGCAGACGGCTCCTCCGACAGCCGTCCCTGCATCGGCCACCAAAAAAGGTGGCCAGAGGAAAAAGAAGCCTGCCAAAAGGCCCTAGAGATCCTGGAATAATCTAATCACAGCCTCCTCCCACGTTCCTGGCCAGAACAGCCCTGAAGAACTCTTCGGGAGCACAATTCCATGAGAAAGTCCGGAGAGAAGAAATCCCCGATACTCTCGGGCCGAAGACGGAAACACAATCCAGGAGCGAGCCTCCAGGACTGCCAGGTCTGCCGGAGGCAGCAGCCAGCCGGCTATTAAATCCTCCAGAGACAAGACGGAGTTAAGGGCTTACCTCAACTCCAAAAGATCAGCAAACGCCACTCGCGTAGATCCGCGAGTGGACAAAATTTGGAACCGTGTGTTCCAAGATGAAGAGCACGCCATCGACTTGGACCGATCTCCTTTCACAGTAGAGATCCTGAGTCGTCCACTGCCCACCATGTTCAAGATGCCTTCCCTTGACTCATACGATGGGAGCAGCTATCCAGGTTGACCACCTGGATCACTTTCGCACCGATTTGAGTCTACAAGGTTTGGAAAACTCAGCGATGTGTCACTACTTCTCGCTCACGCTGAAGGGAGATGTCCAAATTTGGTTCTATCACCTCCCTTCAGGCACCTTCAGCAGCTTTCGTGAACTCACGGATCTCTTCCTGGCTCAGTACGCCTCGAGCCAGCAGGAAGAGAAGCAGCCGTGACATCTCTCCCACATCAAGTAGAAACCAAGAGAGAACCCACGGTGATTCCTGGATCGTTTTGTGACGGAGGCCAGGCAATTCCCTGGATCACAAAGGAGATAAAGCTGGGCAGTTTCATCTCCGCGCTGGCCTTTGGGGACTTCTTCAAGCATCTTGCCCACAAGAATCTCCAAACCTTCTGGGAAGCGGAGTCCATTACACAGGCATACGCTGCGGTGGAGGAAGCTAATGAGACAAAAGGAAGTACGGCGGCAGTGATCATTCCTGTTGGAAGCAGCACAGATCCGGGCCACCGCAGCACAGAGACTACAAGTCCACCGGCTTCACGTCTTTGACGGACACACGCTCTAATGTCCTCATGTAGATCCGCGAAGAGAAGTTCTTGAAGTGACTAAAACCACTAAAAAGGACTCTGGGAACCAGTTGAAGTATTGCGACTTCCACCGCTCTGCTGGGCATACGACGGAGGACTACAAAACGTTGTAGAGGGAGATCGAAGAGCCGATTCGCAGAGGGCACCACACCAAATACGTCAGGAGCTCCGGACAGAACTCTGGAGCAGCTGACAGAGAGGGGCAGGAACGGCCTCCTCCCCGAAATCGGGTTGTAGTAGGGTTGGTTGACATGGTCACCGATTAACCTGCTAAAAACCCATCTGGCGGCAAGGAACAGCAGACTAGGAGGAAGAAGCAGCACATGGTGGATGACACCATCAGCTTCAATGATGATGACTTAGTTCATATAATATCCCTCCATGCTGATCCCCTCGTTGTATCCACACTTGTTTCGGACAGTACCATCGACTACCAGCTGAAGCGAGTTTTTGTCGATAAAGAAAGTTCAAAAGATTTACTTTACTTGGATGCGTTCTTCAAATTAGGCTTAAAAAAGAATCAACTAAAACCTACCGAAGACCCATTATACGGCCTCGACAACGATCCCATGCCCGTTCAAGGAACTATCTAAGTGGAGGTCACCTTTGGTACGTATCCGAAAACAGCAAGTCGAACACTCACCTTCCTGGTGGTCGACCTACCCTTAGTGTATAACGCCATACTAGGCAGACCATGCTTGACAGTATTCGGGACGGTTACCTCGATTCTACACCTCAAAATGAAGTTTCCAACACCCTACGGTGTCGAGGAGGTGCAGGGCAACTAAGTTACTGGACGAACATGTTACGTGTCATAGGTTGCCCCTAGTGGCAGCACTAGAACAGTTGGAAAACTCGACCATTGAGACGAGACAACCCTTCAGCAAGCGCAGTCCGGTGAAGCCACGGATCTAATCCCACTGGACCCGGAGGAGCAGGAGAAGTGTGTACAGATCGGCGGCTCACTCACCGACCACTGCGCGATGAATTGGTTGCGTTCCTGCAAAGGAATGCTGACCTATTTGTATGGACTCCAGCAGACATGCCTGAAATTCCAACGGAGATAATGGTCCATAAGTTGGGGATTGACTCTGGTTGAAAACCCGTCAGGCAGAAACAGAGGAACCATTCCATTGAAAAGCTGATCGCCATCCGAGAGGTGGTGAAGAAGCTACTGGACGTAGGCTTCATTAGAGAAGTCCAGTACCCGGATTGGTTCTCTAATATCGTCTTAGTAAAGAAAAGTAACAGAAAATGGTGGATGTGCGTCGATTTTACCGACGTTAATAAGGCTAACCCGAAGGACAGCTTTCCCCTACCCAGGATCGACCTGCTGGTTGACTGAAAGTAGGATATGAGTCGCTAAGTTTCATTGACGCCTATTCGGGTTACAACCAGATTCGGATGAGTTCGGAGGACAAGGAGCACATCTCGTTCATGATCGATTAGGGCACCTACTGCTATAAAGTAATGCCTTTTGAACTTAAAAACGCTGGAGCGACCTACCAATGGCTGGTCAACAAAATATTCGAAAAACAAATTGATCGCAACATGAAGGTCTACGTCGACGACATGCTTGTCAAGAATAAGGTCACCGGCGACCACATCTGTGACCTGAAAGAGTCATTCGAGGTGCTCTGTAAATATCACATGATGCTGAATCAAGCTAAGTGTATCTTCGGAGTAGCCTCCGGTAAATTCCTGGGTTTCATCGTCTCTCAACGGGGGATCGAGGCAAACCCAGAGAAGATCAAGGCGCTCGCCGAGATGGCTCCGCCACGGAACGTAAAGGACGTTCAGCGACTGACTGGACGGCTGGCAGCACTGTCGTGCTTCCTTGCGAAGTCCATTAACAAGTACCAGCCCTTCTTCAAAGCCCTTAGAGGAACAAAGTCTAACGGGTTTCAATGTACAGCGGACTGTCAAACTGCTTTCGATGAACTGAAACGGTATTTGACTAAACCGCCATTGTTGGTGTCACCCAAGGGCGGAGAGGAGTTATACCTTTACTTGGCGGTGTTGGCGGCATCCCTCAATTCTGTCCTCGTGTGCCAGGACTCTGACGCTCAGCAGCTGGTCTACTATGTGAGTAAAACATTGACCAGCCAAGAGACCCGTTACTCGCGTGCAGAAAAATTAGCCTTGGCGCTAATATACTCCGCGCGAAGGTTAAGGCCCTACTTTCAGGCCCACCGGATAGTGGTCCTCACGGACCAACCACTGAAAAATATACTCCAAAAACTCGACGTTTCTGGATGGTTGGTAAAATGGGCTATCGAGTTAGGCGAGTTCGATATCGAATTTCAGCCCTGGCTGACTATAAAGGCACAGGCGTTGGCTGATTTCATTGTCGAGACTACATCCCCAGTCCTCGAGGAACAGCCTGAACAAAGAGGGAACTGCTTGTCGGAGTTCTGAAATAGATACTTCACGTGGACGGATCATCTACGGATACGGGCAGTGGCGCCGGAGTGGTCCTTACAACTCCCGACAGGTTTGAGGTGAAATACTCACTCATGCTCAATTTTTCGGCAACCAATAACGTTGCCGAGTACGAGGCCCTGTTAGCCGGATTGTGGTTAGCCAAGGAATGCTCTGTCAAGAGATTGACAGTTTACAACGACTCCGAACGAATCATTAACCAGGTTAACGGAGGCTTTAAGGCGAACAACCCTCTTTTGGCCAAGTACTTGGCAAAGGCAAGGGAGGCCGCCCAGGGTTTTGACAAACTGACTCTGGCTCACGTTCCCCGAACTGAAAACTTGAAGGCGGACCAGTTGGCCAAAGCCGCTACAGCTAAAAATTCAGAACAGTATTCGAGGGACATGCGGGAGATTCTAGATGCTCCCAGCATTGAGAAGCGAGAGGCAATGCAGATTTTCAAAGTGGAAAACTGGATGACGCCTTTCCTAAACTATCTGGCGGACGAATTGTTGCCAAAGGATTGGAGAAGGCTAAACGGGTTAGGAAGACAGCCTGCTGGTATGTTGTGGTTGATGGATGGCTATACCGTCGTGGCTACTCGACTCCATATCTCCCTTACCTAACTCCCAAAGAGGCTGACTACGCTTTAGGCGAAGTCCACCTCGGGATCTGTGGGTCGCACATTGGCAAAAAAACTTGGCCTTCAAGGTCATGCGCCAGGGCTATTACAGGCCCTCGATAAAAAAAGACGCGCTGGAGTTTGTGAAGAAATGTGAAAGCTGCCAACTTCACAGCAACCTTCACCGCTAGCCATCCGCAGATCTGAACACCCTTCAGGCCCCCTGGCCTTTCGCGCAATGGGGGCTTGATCTTCTCTGCCCGTTTCCCATTGCCATGGGGCAAAGGAAATTCATCATCGTGGGCATTGACTACGTCACCAAATGGGTCGAAGCCGTCCCATTGGCTAAGATTACAGAGCATAACGCCCTGGAGTTCCTCTGCCAGAGTATCGTCTGTAGATTCGGTGCCCCCGAGGTCGTTGTGACTGACAACGGGACCGAATTCTCGAAAAAATGATTCACCAAGTATTGCGCCAACCTTGGTATCAAGCTGGTCCACCTTCGGTGGCATACCCCCAAGAAAACGGACAGGTGGAGGTCACAACCCGAACGCTGCTCCACGGGTTAAAAACTAAGCAGGAGGACGCAGGGGGCTCCTAGGCAGACGAGCTCCCTTCCATTCTCTGGTCTTATCAAACAACCCCGAAGGAACCAACGCGTGAGACGCCCTTCAAGCTCTGTTAAGGGATTGAGGCTGTAATCTCGGTTGAAATCGGGCTTCCAAGTCTCAGGGTGGAGTCCTTTGACCCACTGGCTAACTCCCAAAAATCGAGGAGCACTTAGACTTGTTAGAGGAAACCCGCGACACTGCCAGAGCACGGATAGTGGCCTACCAACATTGGATCGCCTGATACTATAACAAAAAAGTTAAGGCACGACGATTCGATATAGGAGATCTGGTCCTACGAGGCATCGATGCCACAGGTAAGTTGGCCGGCCGCAATAAGCTCTCCTCTAATTGGGAAGGGTCTTTCCTCGTCTCCGCCATCCTACGAAACGGAGCCTACAAACTGCGAAACCTGGACGGGAAACTAGTTTCATGAACGTGGAACGCAATCTACCTCAGACGATACTTCCAATAGTAGACACAGGTACGCATTTGCATTATTGTTTGAACTTGCTTGCTTGTTTTGAATTCGCGAAAAATAAGTGTTTGCTAAGCATACTTCCTATGTGCATGTGCATTGTTTTTCTTTGTAGGTTACCCGACCTAGACTGCCCTTAAGTCAGGAGGGTTTTCACCTTCTGTTAATAAACCCTGGTCATCCAGGCGGCCCACAAGATGTCGAACTTGAACCTCGGTCATCCGAACGGCCTATTAGTGGTCGTATTTAAACCCTGGTCATCCAGGTGGCCCACAAGCGCTCTAATATGAACCTCGGTCATCCGAGCGGCCCGTTGGCGGTCATATTAATCCCTGGTCATCCAGACGGTCCATTAGCGGTCGTATTAAACCATGATCATACAAGTAGCCTGATAACGATCAAAACCTTAGGGGGCTTACGCAGCACACGCAACGACCCCCTTTACGAGGAGACAGCGTGATCAGTCAGCGACGGTCAAAGGGAGAAGCATTCTTATCCAACGTTCATTGCCCAAGTCATCACTTGGACGGCGTCACCTGGCTGGTTAACACAACCACCTACCAAGCCTAAGGATTTCGCTTCTTAGGCTGCCCAACAGCGGCAGCCGGCCAACCAAGTTGGCCGCCCAATGCAACGAAGCATGCAAACACAAAAGGCAGTAAGGATAAATGGACACAAAAGTGGAAAAAACTTCCATTTTATTGCTTTGAATGTATTACAAATTACATAAGTACAAAGGAGGTCCCAAAAATGTACAAAAGACTATGGGGGCGGTGCATGCCTCTGACTGTCCAGGGGCTCCCCCACAAGGTCGTCTCTCTGCTGTGCCGCACGGTTTGCTAAGTTGAGGAACTCAATGGGGAAGTCAGGGTCGATCAACCACGCAACACGTTGAGAAACGTTAACCCCCTCCAACAACCGCGCGTGCATCATGCCCTCGACCTCATGGGGACGGATCCAGAGACTTAGATAGTTCTCCAAGGTTGCTACTTGCTCGGTAAGTGGTTTGAGGCGCGCTTTGCCTCAATCATCCTCCTCTTTTAAGCGAGCAACGTCAGCCTTCAAGTTGGCGTTCTCCGTTTTCACTCCCGCCAGGACAGTTTCGAGGGCAGCAGTCTCCTCGCGGTACTCCCCTCTCGAAGTAGCCAGCCTGGCATCCAGCCAGGCGATCTCCGCCTCCCTATCGGCAATCGCCTGGTCACGCTGCTCCACCACCTTGAGGATGGTAGAAGCCAGCTTCCTCGACTGCACAAGTGACAAACAAAGGACAAGTCAGAAATCTGGGAAAGGAGAAAGTACACATAATCAATCACCAAGAATTATAACTCCCAAAATCTCCTCCGGGCCTCTCGGGCCTAGCCTCCAGACCTAGCCCAGGTGGCGGTGGACCAGGAGCATCCTCTCGAGTCGAGCTGGTGGCAGCTTCCTCCAAAATATTCTCCAGCAACTCATCAGTATCGTCCATGGCAATTGTGGGCTCCTCAACTGCAGCCTCCGCAGCAGCTGCTGGAGGATCAAGCTCCAGTATTGGCTCCACAGCTGGAGTCCGTGCAACTAGAGAGCCAACGGATGGCTCCCGCGCCTCTACCATTGGCTCACAAGCGGGCTCTGTAAAGGACTCCGTCAACACGGCACAAGGAACCACTTGCGGCGTGGGCTGCACCAAGACGGCGCCTTCTCCTGAGTCCACCGGCCAGTCCTTGTAGGTCTCCTCCATGACCGCAGTACTGCCAGGGCCGCTGCAGATCTTGGTAGCAACATAATCGATGCGGGACGGCGATGATGAAGGCGTCTCCAGCACCTTCTCGAGCAACGGGCCAATAAACCCCTCATCAGTATGCCGCATACGGATGATTAGGCCCTCGGAGTCCTTCGACCGCATTATCCTCACTGGCGGCATGGGCTTTTAAACCGGGGAAGTCGGTCCCTAGTTTACCTTCCTGGTTTCCGCTCTAGAAACCAGGAAATCCCTCTTAAAGTCAACAACGAGTTCCTTGACCAACTTGGTCAACCACTCTAAGGACGTCATCTCCGCCACAGACAATGTCCCCGTATACACATCTGAAACCAGGCCCCAGTCCCTCACAAGGGGCCAGGTTGCCCCCACGCTCACGAAAAAGAACTGATTCTTTCAATTTTTGAGTGAGTCGTAAATGACCACGTTTATTTTCAGGCCAGAACAGGGGACGAGCGATATCCACTCGCCTTCCTGGTTTATTTTAAATAGGCTCTTCACCATTGACATTCTCAGTCTCTTGGAATGTTTTCGAAGGAAAATACATAGAGTGCAGAGATATCAGACGACATTAGCATAGAGTTGAGCTGGGACTCGTAAGGCTTGCAGAACGGATAGCAAATCGTCTGGAAAAGGAAGACGGAGGCCGCTCCTCAGATGGGCCTCATACACTGTGATGTGCCCTTCCAGTGGAGCAAAGGCTCTGTCATCCTTTCCTGGGACTCTCCATGCAATTTCTTTCGAAATGTTAAACTTCACGGATAGTACTTTAACGTCCCCCTCTCTCAAGACAGAGATGATGTCGGCGACGAATGCTATGGTTTGTAGGATGGGCTAGGGTTTTTGAGAATGAAAGTTGGAGATGAAGAAGATGAAGGCTAGGAGGCGTAGAAGGCTTTCGAAACGTGGAGGGAAACGTGAACGGAAAAAACGCCTTAAACCTTCAGAAAGGATGCCGTCAGTCCTGCCACATGTCGCCTCCCTACTTGGCTCTTTAAAAGGCAGATCTCTGACACATTAATGGCCAGGATATCTGCCTAACCAAAAAGAGACGCGTGTCTTTTTTTGGCCTGCAAGCCGGCTGATGGCTACGCGTCCATCAAGACTGGCAAAAAGTCTTCCGAAACTGACCAAAGACGGTCAACAGTTCTGGTCAATATTCTTCTTGGAATCGACTAAGACGGTCAATGGATTTCGATCAATATTCTTCTCCTGAGACAAGACGATCACCAGATTTTGGTCAATATTTTCTCGAAACCGACTAAGACGGTCAATAGTTCTGGGTATTCTTCTCCGAATCGACCAAGATGATCACCGGTTATGGTTAATATTATTCGTAGAATCACCAAGATGGTCAATAGTTCTCGTAATATTCTTCTCCGGAATCGACCAAGACGGTCAACGAGCTCGTCGGTATTCTTCTCGGAGAATCCGGCAAAGACGGTGTGCAGCCGTCAATATTCTCTTCTCCGAAATCGACCAAGACGGTCAACGGCTCCGATCAACACTCTTCTCCGGAATCCCGGATCAAGACGGTGGCGGCTCCAGTCAATACTCTTCTCCGAAACTGACCAAAATGGTCAATAGTTTCGGTCAAAATCTCCTCTCTGCCTTTCATAGAGTCCTCCGGGATCCTCAAACGACGAAGGACAGTAAGGGGTATCTCATCATGAACATATCGGAGGCTAGAATTTTGGCCACCATTATGGGGGGCTAGTAATGGGTATACCAAAAAAGGGCTAGCCCAAAGTCAACGTAGGCCCTAAATGGCCTGTTCGACGGTCAACTCGTGAACGGCCCAACTGGAGAACAGGCCCAAACCCCAAAAGGCCTAGGACGGTCAACGCTAGCGTTAACCGTCTAGACCTTAGTAGACGGCCAACTCACATACAGACGGTCAACTCAAACGTTGACCAGGCATACTGTAGTAGTAGGCCCAACAGAGGCTTTTACGGTTACGGACCTGGCCCACTTGAGCCCACGATCTATCAGACGGCCAGCAACGGCTCTCCCAGCATCTTCCACGATCCCAACCGGCTCCCAAAATAGACATTGACAAAATCAGCGCTATTCCCATAAGGAAGACGCCAGATTATGTCAATTTCCTGCCAACTGGGGCTCTCTAACGGTAAAATACACAGAAGGAAGGTGAGCAATTTGGGAAGCCACTGACTGCCGTGGAAGGAAGCTATCTTGGTTCGTTTGGCAGTTGGCATCAGCTCTGAAAGGCAGGCCAACCAAAAATAACACAGGGATCACACCTTCCAAACGAGGGAGATCACCCTGTCAACCATAAGTAAACCCTAGAATTCTGATTCAGGGACGGGTTCTGGCTTACGCATTCTAACTTTCAGACAACGAGTTCCGATTCATACGTTCTTACTGACGCAAGAAGCTCTTACATGCAATCTCTGGCATACAGAGACAATCTCTTACAGTCAAGCTCTCATGTACCCAAGCTCTTACTTATAGAGAGAACTCTTACATCCACGAACGCTGACAGAGTACCGGATGGAGGCCCATCGTCTCTTCCCCTCTTCCAAGCGTTCGTCCTGCAAATCCCACCAGAAGCCTCCAGTTTCCTAGAGACCTAACCGGCTTCCCGAGAGTCATTTAGGAGGCTTCTATGCTTTTGAAATATCGTTTCCTTACGCTCCCTATGAGTAGGAATCGATTGCTCACGTCCTCGACAAGCCAACACTCCCGACCGATCAATCCTCTTACTTTCTCTCGCTTTTCAGCATTACCTTCCCTATCTTAGGAGGCTTTACTGACTTAAGTATAAGAGTATTTTCGGTGGGACAACATCCCGCCGACACACTGACCTTTTGTTCGCTTTAATGGTGTGCAGGATTCGCACTCAATGAATGGAGCCAATCCAAACAATTCAAACGAATCCGAATCTATTTGAAGTCGAATCCAGGAACGCACCAATTTTATTTAGCTTCCAAATTATAATTTTTTATGAATAAATATTTTTATTTAAATAAATACTAAGGAAAAAAAATTAATAGATTTTATATTTTGTAGTTAATAACATTTTATATAAATGTTATTTATTTAAATATAAGCATGCAAGGAATTTTATTTTAAATATCATAATCTTAAAAAATTATATATTTTTAACTAATTTTATATATAAATATAACTTTTTAAATAAACATACTAAAAAAAATTATTGACCGGCCCGAATTAATCCAATTTGGCTCTTTGACAAAAACAATTAAAGTTTTTGGTTGGATTATCGAGTTTTGTAGAACCAAACTCAATTTGTTCATCATAAATTTTATCTACATCTATAGGGATAGGGATACCAATAGTAGGCCGGCCCAAAAGGGGCGAGAGGCCCAAGATCAATAGCGGTCCATTTATATCTAAGACGGTCAATGATACTATTTGACCAAGAAATTCAGTAAGCTTGCTGGGCGCGGCCCAAGATACACACGGCCCATGTCTAAATCGACTCACGTGCGCTTTTTCATGCTTCAATGGTTATCTGTCCTAATTGTCCACATCTCCAATAAAGGCAATTTCATATATAATGGTAACTTCATAAAATCAGATTGTATTATGAAAGGAAGGCGCTCGGATTGGTGCGCGATTCACATATGGCACTTTAACGATCATTGTATACAATATCTTTACGGAATGAAGGGAATCATCGTTCCTGACCGTTGTAACCATGAATAGCGCCCTCGTGCAATCTAAGGAAGGTGACGATCCCCACAGAAGGCGAGTATCCTACATCACTACACAAGAAAGGTAGCGGAAGCCCATGGTTACAAAAAGTCATGAAGATTCAATCTACAGACACACTTTCTTACCTACAAAACGCCTTCTAACCTACTCAAGTTTATAGAAGCTCTTTATGCTTTCAAACTTTTCAATGCTCTCTCCTTTTCTCTCTATTACTAGTTCCCTACGGGTTAAGTATTGAGAGATACAGTTTCTTATAAGCATCCATAACTAAAGCCATTGTCTCCGTGAGTACACTCCCACCATCGTTCTTAAATGCATCCTTCGCATTTATTGCGTTTTACTTTCTAATTCTTAAAAGACTATTTATTAATTTGAGGGTCGAAACATTTTCGGTGAGATCAAATTTTATCGTCATTTGACCTTTTATTTTAAGTTGTGGTGTGTAGGATTCTAAATTCAGTAGACGGAGATCAAAATATGATGAACCAATTTGAGACCCAAATTTATTTAAAATTTAAATTTATGACGCATTAATTTTGTATTTAAATTAAATTGAATTTTAACCGGGTTGGCATTTTACCTTTATCAATCTTCCGGATCCCCCAATGTACATTGAGTTCCTGGCCACATATCAATTTCTTTTGTTGATAAATAGTTTAAGTAATTTTTTAAAAAATACAATAAAATTTTTTTATATTTTTAGTAAAAATATTTTCCCAAAAATTTTACAACGAAAAAAACGTGAAAATAAATTTCTGAATAAATGAATTTGCCGTCCCGACCACGCGGAGCCCATTTTAAATGACCTTTCACGGTCCAACAAAACGGCAACGACTTTATTATTATTATTATTATTTAATGATGAGATTGACGGACGAATAGCAGCAGAAGTAGCATGTGGGAACAATAAAGAATATTCATACGTGACAAAAGTTTTAAATAATATAGGATAAGTGATCACATGGACGATATCTTAGTTTTGAATTAAAATGATATATTTTTAAAAGCATTGCTTTTTTCAATAGTAAAATAAATCGGAGCGAGCCGAGATTGGAAGAAGCACTAATCACGTGAGGCGGTGAGCCCCACCATTTTAGAAGTTATATTGATTTTTAAGAAATGATCGTTCCCTCAAACATGTCAGTAATAAATTTTTTTGTTTTATTCGAATGACTGTTTGTGTTAATAATGTCCCTAACTTTAGGCCAATTGCTTGCTGTAATAATGTTAGGCGTGGCCTTCTAGTGGATTTTAAAGTGATTGTTATTATTGTAAATGTCTGTTTAAAGTGTCATATTCAAACTCGCATGGGAATCAGTTTGTTTATTATTTTATGGCAAGATTATAATCTGAATGACAGCTCATTTGATTCTGTTTTTTGGACTGAAAGCTTCAATAATGTTTGCTCTGCCAAATCATTCAGGCATATTTTTTTGTCTGATAATATTAAAGTTACTCGGTACAGTCTTGTTTTTGGTGGGTAGGCGTATTTAGCCCATCGTGTGATTTTGTGACCACCTATCAGAGGGAGACTTAGTTAAATTGACCGGTTATAGTTTCTTTTATTAGAGGACAAGCTGTTCATTTTGTATTGCCACTAATGAGAGGCTATAATTTTATCATAATTTCGATACAAGTAAGTAATAATAATTTTAAATATAAAATTTATTTATATATAAATCCAATCAGCTAAAATCGAATTAGATATTATATATCAAAATCGTGAGTGAAATATTTGGATGTAAATAACACAACTCCAATAATGAACAAATTATCCGTTTTTGACCAAAATCGCGATATTATAGTTGCTCAATTTAAATATCGCTACAAGAAAAAGCATATAATAAAACAATTTAAATTATGAATAGTAAAAATTTATGATTAATTTATAATGGCACATTGGTCTAAATCTAGACTATGAAAACTCAAAATCAATCATATTTAATATATAAATTTGAAACAAACCCCAAAACCTTTAATTAAAATTTCTAATTATAAATTATTTATGATTCTCTGTCTAATCTTATAAGAATCAAATGACTGCTAATCTGAATGGGTTTATAAAAACGAAAACTAAATGATCGTTTCAAAAACATATGATCATATTTTTGCCTATGATTTATTTAATTGGAGAGGTACCAGTGTTATACAAACGGCTTCTACAATTGCTCTTTTGACTACTATCTATAAAATCTGAAAGATTCACAATAACGGTGAATTCCATAATTGACAAAGATGTCAATTTGAGTAAATTATAAATAAAATTTATAACTTAGTTGTTGGAAAAAGTTACTTAATTTATGAACTAATACAGTGGGGGCGGGGTCCCCTGCTCCGCCGAGTAAGGATTTTGCCCCAAATTTGATATTTTTTTAAAATATAAATTTTATAAAATAAAAAAAATTAAATATAAGACGAAATTCTACTTCACAGAGTATGATCCCTTGGCCATTAATAAAGCAACACTTATTTTTACCATTTTTTGCCACTATCATTGAAGAATCTATAGGGTACAAATTAAAGGAATTTATTATTTTTTATCTTATTTTTTGTGTTTCTTTTTCTTATGTGCGTGCGTGTGTGTGTGTGTGTGTGTGTGTGTGTTTTTTTTTTTCATTCTGATTTCTATAATCTTTTCAGATGAATCCTATTAATAGAAGCTTCATCGTGTTGGGAGAATTGTACCCATTTCGATAGAATCTTTTAATTTTATTTGTACATTAAATTTTATGATTAATATAAATACTTTTTTACCCTAAAAAAAATAAGAAAAAAACATTATTTACTAAAATATGAAAATATAATATTTGTATAATACACTAGGATTTTATAATGTTTGTGGATGCTCTTATATATATAAAGTTCGTCTTTTGTTGGCTTACTCTCTTGCCTGCAGTCCACCCCAACCCGACAATAAGAGCGATACCGCTGACAGGGGTATATAAAAACACCTGAAACCACACTTAGTGTCTGCTCATATGTGTTACTTATTATTTTATGCTATTATACTCTTAACTAAATTCGTTATTAATGGAAAGGAGAAATCCTTATTCTATTCCTTATAAAAAAACAGTAAACTTAAAAAAGATAATAGAAAACAGTCTATTTTAAAAAGAGGCTAGGTGATCTGAGAGGCAAGCTACCAAACTCGAGACCATGACTATCATATTTTATTAAAAAATATTTTATAATTAATCTAAATTTTAATATAATAAAAGAAATTTTTGTAAATAATGGGTCAGTTTTCTTTCTACCATATAATAAAAAGGATTATTTATCGTCAGTTAATGATAAAAATAAACGACATTTACAGAATATTAGATGGGCAAATTTCGGATCGACATTAAGAAAGATGTTATAAAATATTTTCATAAGTTTTTTGAATTTAATTGAATTATCATAAGAAAACCAAATAATAGTGATTTATTTGTCTTTTTAGAAATTTTGTATTCTTTCATGATAAAAAAAGTGAGGAATCTATAAAAAGGCATTTTCGTCTTAGTGCTTGTAAAAAATGAAAAAATATACGTGGTTCTTTGCACGTCAGAATCTTTAACATTATTAATTATTTTTGAAAAAAAAAATAATATCCACCACAAGTATTAATTCTAATAAATTCTATAAAAAAATAAAAAAATATTTATTTCACATGAAAAATAATAAATCACATACAATATAGATTTTGCACCTAAGAAAACCAGAAGAACTACATTTTTTTTCTTTTTTTAATATAAAATATTATTTCTGATTTTATATTTTTGATAAAAATATTATTTAAAAAAATAAAAAAAATTGATTATAAATCGCTGACATATAAATTATAAAATAATATTTATCTGCAAAAACCTTGGGCCGCAAAAAACTCGTATATCGGACGTCTGAGTTATCGCCACGACAGCATAGAATCAGATCAGATCTACCGTCGCATCTCTTGGTTAGGTAGATAGTACGACAGACGTGGACCCACATTTTATTATTTTATTTTACTTATTATTTACATGATTTATATAAAAAAATAACTTGATTATTGTTATATTAACTTATTTTAAAAAATTAAAAAATTGATTACAAATTTCTTTTTACATGTATTTTTAATAAATTCGATATATAGAGAGAGTATAAATATTTTTTAATATGGAATTTTTTGTTGGGTCCCATATCCCAAGTATTAAATAAAAAAATTTCAAAATAAAAGGGTATTTTATTTCATATCGAAAGGTTAGGTTCGCCATACAGGATAGATTTTGCAAGACAACCCGAAGAACTGGGGAATGCGTGCAGACGCCAAATTTTATATTTTATTTTAAACTTTGAGAATGATTATTTAAAAAAATAAATTGATTTAAATCGCTGACATATTTAAAAAATAATATTCATGGAAAACCTGTTTTACATGTAAGACATATATCGGACGTATGAGATATCGCGAATAGTTCTAGAACCGCAGATCAGATCTACCCAATCCTCATTAGGTAGGAAAATCGGCGTATTTTATTTTACTGGGCCAGAGCCTGTAAAAAAATAACTTGATTACGTTAAAACGACAAATTACATTAATTACAAAACATGTATTTTTAATAAATTCGATATAGGCCAGAAAAGAGCTATCGCAACGGGCATCTTGGCTCCCAGAGTCCAACGGGGAGGAGCCTATAAGAGTTCCCACACCCCACAGAGAGAAAGATTCGATTCCGATCCCGATTTTCTCTAACCACGATCATTGAGACTCAAACTCTGATCTCATAACTCTCGGAACAAACTCACAAAGAAGCAAGAGTTGGAATTGAGGAGTAACTCACTTCCATTTGACAAAAGCTAGCTCGTTACTGCTCCCCAACGTCTTCTCAAACTACGGGAAAGTTAGCCACCCATCGCGGTGCATCAAGGGAGCCAGGCCTCCCATTATCTGCTCACTGCATTTTTTACACCATCATTCATGCATCTCTTACGCTTTTACAGCATTTAACCGCGCACCGCTCATAGCGTGCGTGATTTCCGTTCATTGTGGGAATTTGCTGATTTGAGCGTCGGAGTGGCTTCGGTGGGAGAAATCCTGCCGGACCCCCGACCTCTTGTTTATTGTTTGTGTTATGCAGTCAGGGTTCGTAGAGATGGACTCCTTCTCCCGACACCACCGCGTCTTAGGAATCCGGGCGCTCTCTAACTGTACAGCGATCGCGGTAGGGACGTAACAGGTTTAAAATTAAAATAAATAAATAAATTATTTTTTTGAATAATATTTCCGTAATTATATTTATTATAAATATGAAATTAATAATGATAGTAGCAACAAAAAAATTAAAGATTCCGTAATTACAGCACATCAAATAAGTGGTCCCGGCTGACCTGGATCTTAGCTGTGTGGTCCAGCGAAACTGATACAGAAATTTATTTATATAATTTAAAAATATATTTTAAATATTTTTAGTATATTATTTAATAATATAATATATACTTGTTAATATAAACTAATTTAATCATATTAAAATGGATATTTAATAATAATAATAATAATTTAAAATAAATAAATATATATATATATAAATAGTATTATGGAGGTGGTTAGGGCTACGGGCTTGCTGCCTATCTCGCACTGCGTGGATTGATAAAAATTATATTTAATATTTTTAAAGTATACTGTAAAAGCATTTTTAATTATTTAAAAAAAATTAAAAATACTTATTTAGAATTTATTTATTTTAAATATTGTATTTTTTGTAAGTATATTTTTTTTTCAAAATATAAAATTATGAAAAAATAATAAAAAAATAGCAATTTTTCCCTAACACAAAAATAAAAAAAATAGTATTTTAAAAGTATGAAAATGACGTCCAGCGACCAACCATAGAATCTGGTATCAGATATATATCAATAAAAAACACATAATAATTTGTAAAATTTAATATGAAATTTGTTATTTATTAAAAAAATCAAGTAACTGTATATTTTCAATAATTAATTAATGAGCATGATTGTTTATTATCGGATCCGGGCGTCTTTCTCCTCATCTGAACCGTCGGATGTAAAATTCGGACGGCCCACATGTTTAAATGGATAATATAACGTGGATCATTCGATTTTAAATTTAATTATCCAAAACACGTAATCATCAATTTTATATCCGATTTCAAATTAAAGAGAAGGACGATCTTCCTCCACCGGAAAAATGAGGACGCCTCAACCCTTGTTTATCTCATTTATTATATTCTATTTATAATTTATTTCAATTAATTGTTTATTTCACAAATTACAAATTATCTAGATTTTTTTCCATATAAACCCATTAAAATTTAAAAAATAAAAATAAAATAGACGAAGAGTTATAAATATGTTGTAGAAATTATTAAAAAAATATTTTTTGTAATTAATATATTAAATTGATATTATAAATTATAAAAATAATATGTAATTTTTTGACGGTATGCGTGTAAACGTTGAAAATTTAGGCTCAATATGGGCCCCACGTCAATCACAATCTCTTGTATTTATCCCACGGAGAGAGTTTGGCATCCAAAATCAAACTTTCTGACAAACCACGCGGAAGTTCCGGCTACAGGGGAGGAGAAGATGGTAGCCACCGGCCGCGCTTCGGCCAGATTCTTCCCCGGTCGACGGATTCTTACGTGCGCTGGTGACCACCGCTGCTGCCCCAACGTCGAATGTTCCGACCAGGACGCGGTGAGCTTGTCGGATACGGTGTTTGGGTTCCTCGAGCAGAGTCCAGAATCCATGAGGAGCAGCAGCAGCGGTAGCGGCAGCGGAGGCGGCAGCAGCAGCGGCGGAGGAAATTGCAGTGAGGAATGTTGGGATGATGATAACTTGGAGGAGGAAGACGAAGGAGGGAGTAGTGTCCGGAGCATTGAAGAGAACAAGGGTTTTTGGGAGAAGCAAAACATGCTTTTGCAAGTGAGTACGACACCGTTTAGTTATACTTAAGACATTTTAAAGATATTTTTAATAATTTAATGTGATATTTATTTATTTATTTATATCGATAAATTTTTATAAAAATAAATAGATAGATTAATAATTTGTTAACTTAATGTCTCCCTAAAGTAACTGTGGGTATATATATATTTCCATTGGTGTTGGAGGGACACACTTTTGTTATTTTGAAAATATTTTTAATATTTTATATTAATCAAATTATATAAATAAATAAATAAATATTATATTATCTAAATTTTTTCTAAAATATTATATATATATATATGCTTAGGTATTTATTTGATGATATTAGGAGATATTTTTTTAAATTTTAAAATATTTTTAATAATATAATACTTTATTTATTTATTTTTTATATTAATAAATTTGTATAAAAATAAATAGATAAATTAGCCATATAATGTCTATAAAGTGTTACTAAAGGTTCCCATAGCAAGTAAGAGGAAAAGGCTTTTTTCGAGAAGCAAAACAAACTTTAGCAAGGAAATACAAATGCACCATAGGCATGAATAGGTGTTAATAAGATGCTTTTTTATTATTATAAAACCCCTTTAATAATATAGTGTTATATTAATTTATTTATATTAATAAATTTAATAAAAATAATAAATTAATTAATATCATGCTATTTAAAATTATTCCTAGAATACTTAAATGGGGTTTCTATTATTTTGTATATACCTACATGTATATATCATGGTTTTCCATTGTGAATATCATTTTTAATCACATAAGTCCTTATTGTCCATTTGAAGTGTTTATTTTAATTTTTAGTAATAGTCATGTTGTGTCGTCACGATATTTATTTTGGATCACTGACATATAAACGCGTAACACTTGCACGATGTGGGACAACTTATTTTAATTTTTCATACATCGTTTTAGACTTTTGGTACATTTAAAATTTTTATAGGTATAATCTTTTTTATATTTTTTAAACCACTCATTCAGAGTTAACTAATTTGATTTTAAAAAGTGGCCATATTGTACCGGAATGATTTTTTTGGGGGCAATTAGAACCAAAAATAATAATTGTGGTATCTGAGATAGATTATATTTCTGGTATTTTAAAATTAATATCAATATATATATATATATATATGATGTAACAGGTGTGTGAGTATCTAAATAATTTTTTATATCTATATATAATTGAAAAATAAATAAATATACAATAATTAATAATTAAGTTTTAAAATATTAATATGAATATAAAAGTTATATATAAAAATTAATAAAAATAATATAATTATATTAATATCATACTATCACTTCTTATATGAGAGCGAGAGAGCAAATAGATGTCAACATCTTACCCGAATTGTTTATTGTTATTAGTAAAGAATTTTTTCCTTTATCGGCTTGACTCAAACTTTAGGTAAGTCCAAATGGTTAATTATTGGTATCAATTTGTTGTTATATTGAAGAATCAAGAAATTATTTTATTTTTCTTTTTTTTTGTTTTTGAAATTGTTGTTTGATGTTATGCTATAATATTGAGAATACATTGTCTGTTGTAGAGAGCAGATCATTCCTAAATTATTAAAATATTTTGTTTTGTTATTAAGGTATATTTTGAATAAACATATCTATTAAGAAAATATTTTTTTTCAATCAATTAATAAATAATTAATAGGTTTAAATTTGATGCGTTTTTGGTGTCTGAATTGCGGTACGGATTAGAGAGTCACTCGATTTTTCATTGTGGGTCAAATTGGAGTAAGTCCGATCTTCGCCTCCGTTAATGTGGAACTTGTACACCATAAATTATAAATAAGAGATCAGATGATTGATGAAACACACACTCTGATTATCCTCCAACGCTCAAATTAGAATTCTTTCTCAAAAAATAAAAAGATGTAAAGAGGATATAAGAGAATACTTGGATACATGTGATGGAGAATTGAGTATGAGTGCACCCGATTGGAGGGTGGCTTAGAGATGTTCCTGGCTAAGGGGTAACTTAAAGGTGTATCCAATTGAAGGGTAGTTTACAGGTGCGCCCAACAGACGGACAGCTCAGAGAATCGTCCGATTGAGGGGTGGCTTAGAGGTGCACCCAGTTAAGGGCAACTTTTAAATGGAGGCTAGGCCTTTTATGATGAGAATGTGGCTTTTAGATTGAGAGTTGAGCTCTTGAAAGGCAGACATGGCACCTAGATGACTAGCATTCTAAATGGACGGTATGATCCTTGAAATGAGGAAAGGCCTCCTAGAAGGAGGGCGGCTCCTGCATGGAGGGGGCCTGGATGGCCGGCCTTTTGGATGGACGGTATAACCCTTTGAAGGAGGGATGCCCCTGGATGGACGATATGATGTCTGAATGGTAGGTATCCTGGATGAACAACATGGCCCATGGAAGCAGGGAAGGCCTCTTGAAAGGTGGGCGATTTTTGGATGGAGGGTGCCTGGATAGACGGTATAACGTTTGGATGATGGGCCTCTTGGATGGATGACATGGTCCCTATGAGGAGGGAAGGCCTCCTAGAAGGAGGGCGACTCCTGGATAGAGGGCTGGACGGCATGACATTTGAATGGCGGGTCTCTTAATTGGGTGATATGGTCCCTGGAAGGAGGGAAGGCCTCCTATGTGAGGGGTACTGGATGGATGGCATGACTTTTGGATGGCGGGCCTCCCAGATGGACGGTATGGTCCCTGAAAGGAGAGAAGGCCTCCTGAAAGGAGGGCACCTGAATAGACGACATGACGTCTGAATAGCGAGCCTCTTAGATGGACGATATGGTCCCTGGAAGGAGGGCTGCTCCTGGATGGATGGGCGCCTGGATGGGCGACATGACATCAAGATGGTTGGTCTCCTAGATGGACAGTATGGTTCCTGGAAGGAGGGAAGGCTTCCTGGAAGGATGGTGGCTCCTGGATGGAGGGATGGATGGACAACTTGGTGTTTGGACGGCGAGCCTCTTGGATGGACGGCATGGTCCTTGGAAAGTGGGAAGGCCTCCTAGAAAGGGGCTTCCTGGACGGAGGGCTCCTGGGTGAGACGCTCCTTGGAAGGAGGGCACCCGGAAGGAGGGCTTTTGAAAATGAGGCTCCTTAGATGGAGGGCTCCTGGATGAGCCGCTCCCTATACTGAGGGACGAAGAATATGTTGAAAGGGAGCTCTTGGATATAGGGCGCCTGGAAGGAGACTCCTGGACGGAGGGCGCCTCGAAGGAGGACTTCTCGATGGATGGCGCATGGAAGGAGGACTCCTAGAAAGGGGTTTTCTTGAGGGCTCCTGGACGAGGCACTCTTTGAGTGGAGGACACTTGGAAGGAGGGCTCCTAAAAGGGGGACTTCCTGGGTGGAGGGTTCTTGGACGAGGCGCTTCCTAGATGGAGGGCTCTTTGGACAGAGGGCGATTGGAAGGAGAGCACCTAAAAGGAGGAATCTTGAAAGGGAGGCTCTTAAATGAATGGCACTTGGAAGGAGGCAAGGTGGAGGAGGATGGCGAAGGTCCCTCCTCCCTGGGAGGGAGAAGAGGATAAGATTCCTCTCTAGGAGGGAGGAGGATGACGCTCTTGGGATGAAGACCCAAATTCTTGGGATGAAATTTTTACGACGGTTACAGATTTGCTTACAACTGACTTTATAGTGTAGTCCACAGAATGACTTATTTTATTTAGGCGATATGAGACATTTGGTGTGGGTCTTTATAGATCTACTGGGTTAGAGCTTCTCAGTTGCACTATGGCTCATCCCGAATTTTATTTGCTAGGCCGATGTCGGCTAGACCATGAGTTGCGTAGGAACTCTTCTGGGCAGTGGATATTTTGTGGGCCTCAAGTTGGGCCAGACTAGATTTTACCGAACCCATCGTTAGCTCCCCATGTCGGGGGGTTCGAGAATTCAATCCCCGGTATGTCATGATGGGACATCGTCATGCATGATCATGTTGATTTAATGCTATTGGATTCCCTCTTTCGACTATAAATTGAGGGGCTCTCTATACCTTGCTTCACAAATCGTTTTTATCAGCTAAGTGATGTGGGAGTTCGGAGCTGGTACGGAGCCCGCACAACCACAAGTCGAGATCGCGGGAGTTGCCCTTCCTTGCTTGAAGTTGATGATTTGGGAACACATTTGAAATTTGCCTTTATTGTTGGCAAGTTGTCGAGGAGGCCAGGCTTTGGTCAATATTCGTTAGTCGACCTGGGTGTGCACCCCGGGCTGCACTCGCTCCTACCGGGAGGAGTTTGTGGCACAGGGAGAACTCGGTTAATTGCCGAGCATGAGTGCTATCGTTGTTGGACTCGACCGAATACATCTGGCTGGTTGCGCTCTCTCTTGAAGGGAGGAGGTCATTGCGTTGAGAAAATGTGGTTGCCGGTTAAGCCTTGCGGCTATCGTTATCGGGTTTGTCTTTGGCGCTTTGGCCCGGTGGTGCTTGTTCCCTCGGGGAGGAAATGTCGCGACACCTTCATTCTATGCGGCACTCTATCTTGTAAGTAGGATGTCGTCGCACACTCAAGAGTTAGCATCGTCAGGGCTAGCTGGTTTCATGGTCGCAGCAACCAGGCCCTGGTAAAATCATAGGCCGTCATCCACACATTGTCATATTGGCGCTTGGTCCTGTCTAAGGACGTTGCTACTTATGCGCGTCTCGTCCTAATCCGTTGGCCGTTGCTGACTGATGGCCTCTCTCCGTCAAAGAGAGGTCGTTGCACACCTGTTATAAAAGTCTCCTAAGGTTTTAGTGGCTACTCGGTGGGGAGCTCTAAGAGCCCTTGGGCCTAGGTGTTCGACAGCAAATGGGTTGCTTGGTGATGAGGTTGAGGTTTAAATCCGACTGTTTATGGGCTGCTCAATTATTGGAATCGAGATTCAAATCCAATTGTCTATGGGTCGCTCGATTGCTAGAACTGAGGTTCAAATTTAACCGTCTATGGGCTGCTCGGTTCAGGGTTTAGGTTTTGTGACTGGTGAATATGAATTTGCTTGATTTAGAGGCAGTTTAGGTTATTTGATACAATGAGATGATATATAGGCAATCGCATGAGAAGGTAAAATGATTATTCTACTAATAACAACGTGGTTCATACAAGCAGTCTGATGCATGCGAGACTTACATGTATTCGGTGTGGAATTGTCATAGGTGCTTTGTGGTGGATGGCTTGCTATGCCCTTGGGACCGGTTCACTATCCTGGCTGCACGGCTAGCGTGCACCTCTTCAGAGGGTCGTCGAGGCCTTTGATGGGTACTTTGGCCTACGACCTCTATGCTCCGTGGGATGTGGTCCTCCATCATGGACTGGTCCCGCAGCTCCTTGCTGTGGTGCTGGTTGTTTCGATGGTCAGTGGCTTGAGTTTCGTTGTTGGCCAATATGGTCTTGGGTATCCCAAATTGGTATGGTGTTTTACCGAACAATGCCTGTGATAATGCGATAGGAAGTGGGCGGAGTATATTGAGCCCTCATTGTGAGAACCGTGGTAGTTTCTGCAGGATTTGCTGCTATTCAACAGGCCAATGAGAGGTGTTTTTGCTTTGGGCTTTCACTTCGCATCTCGTGACTAGATTGGCCCTATGGCTGCTGCTGGGTCGTGGCACTTTGGGCCATTCAGGTCCCGAGGTTGTCAGATCAGCTGATCCTCTGAGGTTGTTGACTTTCTCCAATCGTTTGGAAGCTGAACGACAAAGCCCCCAGTGTTACATTTTCAGACGGGTGTAGACATCTATGGACGACAGGTCTAGAGCACCTGGCTAGACATCGAGTGCTTGCGTGCTCGGGGTCGATCGTTCGTCTGTATGGCTACCGCGTGGGGGGTCATTGCCATGGGAGATGTCACCTTCAATTGGTGCAATAGCTCATACCCGGGATGCTGATCTTCTTCGACGATCCTGAAGTTGAAGGATGGAGCCCCTAACGTTGCACCTTCGGACAAGCTCAGATGGTCTGGAAGAGGGGGCTTAGAAGAGCACCAAGCACACGTACGCTTGGTGTCAGTCAACCATTGGCATAGCTACTTGAAGAGGGGTTGTCACCATGGAAGGCAATATCTTCGGCCCATGTAATTGTAACTCCTAACTCAATATATCTTCCGTAATTGTGACTCCAATATTTATCGCGTGCAACATCTCCTCAAGGAAAGAAGGAATATTCTTCGATCACAGTTGTCTAAATTAGCGTTTGCAATTCTTATGCTAGCTCATTGAGTTTGCGCGGGGTAGTTGGTAGCCAGCCTTGTCACCGAAGTAAGGCTGACCTGCCTAGAGATTATAAAAAGCTCTTATAACAGACTCCAAAGATAAGTTCACATCGACACCTTCATTGATATTGATAACCGTCCTCAAACGCTACTTTCAAAGAGCTTATGAGAGATTGTGCTCTGTCCATAGTGCCCTGGGAGAATTCCCACGCCATTCTCGCCCCATGCCATCCAAGTCGCTTCCCAGAAGTGCACTACCACAAAAGCCGCTCAATACCTCGCGCAACCTCCTAATTAGACTCAAAAAATCCTCTCATTGTATCATCATTTGTATATTTTTGTTCTCGTATCTTTCATCTTCTAAGGAAGACTATTAATTTGAGTGTTGGAGGATATATTGAAAAATATATCCCGTCAATCTTCTGATCTCCCACTTTTAAATTGTGGTGTGTAAAATTCAAGCTGAAAAGTATCGGGATTGAGTTCGCTTCAATTCGACCAGAAAATTTAGCGGCACTCTAACCTAATAACAACCCAAATCCAAGATGCACGCTTCAAAATTATTAATATATAATTATAATCTTTATGAATTCTATAAATAAATAAATAAATAAAATATCTTGTGCAATATTTATTACATAACGAAAATATGGAGTATGCAAATCTTGCAGGAAGCCTTGCGGAAGACCAGCTCTTTGGAGAAGAAGATTCGAAAGGCCGCAAAAGAGGCGTTGGATGAAGCACAGAACGAAGGGAACTTCTGCGATTGCCGGAGACAGGCGACGGGCACTTGCCGGAACTGCATCACGAGAGAGATCGCCCGCCGGCTTCGGAACGCCGGCTACGACAGCGCCGTCTGCAGGTCCAAGTGGAGAACCTCGCCGGAGATGCCTTCAGGTACACTTGTGCTGTTTGAATTGGCGATATTTAATTTAAAAATTTTTATCAGATCGATATTTGTTTATTAATTTATAATAATATAATTTTTTTAAATAATTCAATATATTATTAGATATTGAATATGTAAAATAATTATATTTATAGGAGAAAAAAATTTTAATTTGTAAAATAAATTTAATTTTTGATATTTGTAAAATAAAATTAACTTAAACAAATTATGCCATTAAAATTAAACTCACTTCAAAAACATCATAATAAAAATGATAATTTTTTTTAGCATTTGATATATTATTTATTTAAAAATAAATTATATTTTTATATCTATTAAATTATATAATAGATCATCCTTTTATAAAAAAAAATATTTAAATTAAAAAAATTATAATACTAGTAACTATATAAATAAATTAAATTAAAAATATTAATTATTAAATTTTAAAAAATATAATATATATCCTAATATAGAACTATTTTAAATTAAAAGGTAATAATTTTTTAATTTAAAAGATATAATATTTTTAAATATTAAAAACATTATATCTTTACTACATAACTTTGAAATAATAATTAATAAAAAAATTTTTAAATATATTTTTTAATGTTTAAATTAAAAATATTTTTATTTAACAGAGGAAGATAAAAAAAAATCATAAAAATTATCAAAAAAAAAAACTTTCACTTATAAATATAAAAATAACCATCTCTGTAGTCATCTAAAAATTATCCTTAATTATATTTATATAATAAATAATTTTATTATTTATAAAATAAAAAATAACTAATTACTTGACTATACAAACAATTTTTCAAAAAAAAATTAAACTATTAAAAAAATAAATTTTTAATAAAATATTACCAAACCATATAAATAAAAACTTATAATTATTTTAATATATTATTAAATAGAAATAATTTTAATTGTTTTTTAATCGGTTTTTGGAAGCTACCTCGTGAAATTATTGATATTGCCTACAATTCCGTGGTACGGACAGTGTGAAATGTCACGTGCCACTTCGAAAGCGTAAAAAGTACAAAAATAAATAAACTTAATTATAAAAGTTAAATCACGTGAGGGTATACAATATTACGTCTTTATTTAAAATATATTAAAATTTTAATTTTATTTTAAGTTTTATTTTGTCCAATTATATTACAGGTTTTTATAATAATATCGATTTTATTATATATAAAAAATTAAGTCAAATTACATATATTTTAATTAGTATGGTCACGCATGTACAATGTCCAAAGTGTAACATTTAAATAAATGTTAACTTTATTCTTTTTATCAAATATTTTATCATTCATGTTCAGATAATAGGTAAAAATATTATTAGATATAATATTAATTAAATTGACCCAATTAATTAATATAATGAATCCATATATAAGCATAGAAAGGTAAAAATATCAACTGGCCCATTGGGTCCAAAGTTGAAGAAGATGGAGTTTAGTCTTGACCCAATTTTAATCAGAATGAATTGAGATTAGACGGACAATTAAACAGCAAGCAAATGGTTGTTGAACAGATATGATCATAGGCCCGAATGATTGAATACCTGAATGTCAAAATGAGCGGTTAATCCAATCTAGCAGTAAACCTACCTCAGTAGTTAAACCAAGCAACCGGTTTGTATATTCCGTAGTTAGTTTATATGAAGGTGTTCTAACTGACCAATGTTAATTGTTCATTATTATCGATTTAATTGCCGCCAAAAAATCTCACGATAAGAATATGCATAATGGTGGTTGAACTTATCAAGTCTCTAACTAGTCTAACTAATCATATTGTGGCTAGTAATTTATTTTTAAAAAATTGTCATCAATTGGCAATATAGTTATAAATATATCCAATTTTCATTGAAAAGGAAAATAAATTTTAAAAAACAAGGATTGAGCTAAATCCTGTAACTTATTATTATTATTTTTTACTGCAAAAATTATGAAGCTCAATCCTTCATTTCTTTCCCATCTTTTTAATTTCTTACACTTTATAATTTTTTAAAAAGTATATTGATTTAAATAGCGAAAGATACACCAGGGAGTGAGTTTTGAATCTTTTAAACTCTTATTTACTATTATAATGTATAGGATTCAAATAGAAGATTTGATAATTCAACTCGACTTTATTCAAATTATAATCTAAATTTGAGATATAAATTATTGGCACCATTTGTGAGAAATGTAATTAAGCCACCTGTTCCTATCTAAACTAGCTCATACCTACAAAAGTCTATTAAGCCACAATCTTTGACAAAATCGGTCAATATGATGAATATAAGTATACATATATAATCAAGCCAACTGTTAAAGGATATTCCTTTGTGGCATCTTTCATAGAGAAGGTAGTCAATGAAGTACTCATTCACTAATTGATTTGGACATTGGAGCCATGGCCTCCCAATTGCAAGGTATGTCAAATATGTTGAAGTCCTTCAGTGATAAATTTGAGGACCAAACAATTGGGTTGAGGTCTTCCACCCACATGTTTTGACCTTATACCATGGCCATTTAATCTTGGGTAATTAGTTCATAAAATGCTATAAAGGATTGGGGGTTTGATTGATTCACATATCGATCTTATATCCAGAGACAAAAGAGCAAATATAGGTGACTAACAAAACAATAATTTATGGTTTGAAGACCAAGTTAGATATGGTCAGAGGTGATTGGATAGACGAATTCTCATCTGTGCTTTAGGCATATAGAATAACCCCAAGAGAACCAATTTAGAAAATACTTTTCATCTTATGTCACGAGAACAGAAGTAGTGATCCTAGTAAAAATAGCCTTCCCAAGTTACCAAATTAAAAATTTTACTCAAGATCAGAATTTCTAACTCCTTAGATAAAATTCGAATCTCATCAATGAAGCTAAAAAAGAGGCTTGCATCCGAGCGGCAGCTTACTAATAAAAAGTTGTTAGATTTTACAATTGAAAGATGAAGGTGTGAACATTTGAAGTTGCTAACATGGTGTCAGGGAATATTGAAGCCACCGGAAAGTTTGCTTATAAGAATAAATTATCCCTAACTTGAAAATGACCATTATCTACGGTACTTTGGAATGAAATATACGAGTTATGCACTCAAGTAAAAAAGTTTGTCTCATACCATGGGAATGACCTTCAATTTAAAAAACACTATCAATGAAAAGGTCAATCTAGAAGTTAATAATACAAACTATTCCTTGCTTGGAGGATGTAAATGTTTTGAACATTTATTAATAAAAGTCTTTTTTTGTCTGAGTTTGTTTGTATGCATGTGTTTATTAAATTATCACAAGTATATTAAATTGTCTATGATTGACCCAGAGTAATAATGTTGGTTTTAATACTTTGTTTGTTAAAATACACTGACCTAAGTGGGTGGTCATAATGTAAGTTCTAAGGAACCGTACATCCCAAGTGTGATCACACATTCAAAATACAATAAGATTTAAGGAATTAAGATCAAAGTGTTTGATACCCTTTTAAGAGATAAATTATCTGTTGAGTTGAGGTCCTCCGAGATTTGACTATCAACATAATCACTAGACTAATTAAACTGCAGGGATACTACATACACATAACTAATGATAGTCTAATGACTTAACTCGGAATTAATTTAGCCATCATATGATCAAATAACTAGAACTCATATGTTAGGGGATAGACCCAACAATCTATATACATATATGAGGATTAATTTTGGTTATATAGTGAGGAAAACAATTCTAGGAATATCTATTGGAGTACAAATTACATCATCCGTTACAAAATATAAAAATGTGTTACAAATTATTGGATGGGAATTTGACAGTATAATCCTATAACTAATCCTTGGCTCTAGAAACAGGGACTTGAGGATTCAATTGAGCCTTGAAATCTTAAACTTCTGAGGTTGAAAGGATTCTAGAATTTCTTATGTCCAAGCAGCTGATAAAAATAGAGGACTTCCAAAAAAATTGTCCTCTACAAGGATTGATGCTCTTAGTAAACCGGGTATCCTACAGGGGTCCAAGCCTCTCCTGTCAAATACTTCTCATCAATGTCTCTTCAAGCTTTAGGCATTCTACCAACCATCTCTTAGCAATGTGTCTACTACAAAGGCACGTCAATCTATCTCAACAATGTTATCCTTGAAAGAATTGACTTTCCTTAGCAGCAGTAGCTTAATGTTCAACCAAATTATATTGACTTTTTGTGTCTTGAGCTCTGCATGTTGGCTTGGCCAATTTTATCTCTAGGTGGATCAATCTATCCTCAAGACTTGATGCCATAATTTCGGTAGTCACTGTTATACATTCTAAGGCCCTAATTATAACTGGATCAATGTAAATTCTCAACAAGTACGCAATTTCTTGAAACTAAAAAAGAGAATGTGTCTAACTTGATTTGCCAACTCTAAAGATTATAAAAGAGCATATTAGCAATAAGAAATTCAATAACAAAATCAAAGTTAATGGATAAAGACATACCTTCCGGGTGAAAAAACCCTCTCCTACAATGGAGTCAAACAAAGGACTAGTGACATTTGGATCCGAGAGAATAAAGGCTTCTAGCATCAAAGTGGTAAGGTTAGTAGAAATAATAGTTTATTAAAGGTTGGAGTTCTCCTTAAAATTCCAGCCTCATTATTACTTGGGGAATGGGATACCGATTGGGTCTCAGTATCGTTTGCAAAATGGTGTCATCCATAATACCTTCCAATTCTGAGGAGGTGGTGCAAGTGGTTTGAGCTTTCACTACTAGTCCAATTGAGGAAGGTGAGTTGAGAATGATGGAGATCCCATATTTAGCAGTTATGGGAGTAGCAACATCCGGCACACTCCTACTTGTGGAGTGGTGCGAAAAATCATGCTCCTCATTTGATAGAATAATTGGAATCCTCTTATCTTCATAAATAAATGCATCCTTTATGTGGAACTTACATGAAAAGAGGTGAGGACTGAAATTGAATACTGCATAGCCTCCTTAGCTCTCACTTCAACTATATACTATTAAAAATAGCTTAGACCTCCCTCGATAATTTACCAATAGTGGAAGTAGTTGGCGATTTTATTAGACAATCATAGGACTAGCCTACATCAAGGATAACCTAGGGGTTTACCCAATATAATACCCTTTCTCCGAATCCAAGGAAGTGAGGGTAAGAAAGCCATAATTATTGTACATATCACATTTTCGATTTCAAAATTCGATTATATTAATTTTTACCCCATAATTAAGTTATATCATATTTATCCTTGATATTCAAAATCTAAGTATTTATTCCACCGATAAAATTTAAAATAAATATTGAGATATAAGCTTAAAAATTAAATACTAATAAACAATCTGAAATAAAATAATGATTTAAATTATAGCACCCAAATGCTATACACGAAGGTTGCTCCAAACACTGATAATATAGAATTTAGAACTATACGTAAGAAAAAATATCTATATGAATATTAGGGATAGCATTGTTGAAAAAAACAAATCAAACTCAAACGCCGTCGCCACATATTATCATTGATTGAATATAACAAATTCCAAAATAAACCAAAATGAATAACCTAAAACTATTGTTCTTTTTTAAACAACAATATATAAACTATTTTTAACATTCTAAATCTATTCGAATAGCAATCTGATCACCTGTAAATAAATACTAAACTCTCTAATTTGAAAGGTTTGTAAAATAAAAGTGAGAGTGAATCTATTTTTTAACAAAATATTTATAATTTTTATGTGTGGACATATATATTAAAGAACATACTGAGTAATAATATGATTAAAACAAGAGAAACCAATAATATTATTCGCATATTTGTTGTGTATAACCTCAAAACTAATGTTTAATTATACTGAATTGTATCAATACTAAAAATATACTCAAATCATGCAAATATATAAGAAACTAAGAACCGGTGATGACCATCCCAATAAAAGGTGAAATCAAAACTTGGGTTATAATTATTTTTATATAACTAAAACAATATACTACTATTTAAAATCCGTAAGTTGGTTTCTACATATAACATTATAAATAGAATCGAATGTGACTTTTTAACCGCAGATGATAGATATTGCATTCGATTTACCAATAATATATTAGGATATATTTGAATATATTTTGTCAATTGTCTATAATAGTGTATACATAATAGTATTAAAATTTTACTTAATTTTGAATATATTTTTCAAATTTTTTATACCGAAAAAATATGCTTCTCATTAAATTCATGTAGAATTTTTCTTTGTATTTTTTTAAATATATGATATGCAGTAAAACTTAAATCATGTAGGAATTTAAACATGCATTTTAAAAACATGCAATAGTTATATTGTATATTTTATAAATATATAAAAATTACTCATTACATAAGTTATTAGAAATCAATATGATTAATATGATTTCATCAATTAATTTTAAATATAAAACATGCATGAAGAGTTAGGTGAAAATCCAATATATATAGAAGCATATACTTGAGAATTGAAGATATGCAAGAATAACAATACAAAAATTTAACACTTAAATATAATATATATAGATTTAAGACATTAGTTTTATAAAATTGTATGAAATAGGAGTGGAATCATATACATGTAAGGCTATAACATTTTGTGTATGAAAATAACATATATATGAGTATTTTGAATGGTAAATGGTAAAAAATATATAAAAATTAGCAATAAAAAAGAGGGCTTGAATGTATTTATGGTTTACTTAAATATAACAAAAATCTGTTAAATTTCTTATGGTTTCTCATTCTCTTGCCTTCTCTCTCTTTCTCTTAAAAAACAATAGAAAATGATTGAAAATCAGTCAAAATACTTATTTATAGAAAATAAATATATATGCACTTGTTAGGAACATATTAGGCGCAAAGATGCAATTCATAAAATGCGTAAGCGTCTCATAGGCGCACATGAAGAGCCGATATTTTGTTCCAAATTCATATGTGTATCAATTAGGCGTGCATTGTGTGCTATCAATTTACCTAAAATATGCACAAGAATATTGAATTGTCTTTTAGGCAAAATTTTATTGTCCAAAATATGCATATAGATAAGTCATAAACTAGTTGAGTACTACTTAACCTAATTTATTCTAATTAAAAAATTAATTTGACCTAAATCTCAATTAATGTCAAATTTTATCATTTTAATATAATAATTATTGTTAAAAATATTTTGGGATCTATGCTTTATAGTACAGCTTTACAGCATGTTCTTTTATAATATCCGCACGAGTCTTGGTATGAAAGTTCATTTTTACCAATTGAGCCAAAATAAGATGGAAATATATCATTCTAATTATTTAATAAAATCAGTTGGTTGAGATTTTAACAAAGAAGAATCGATCATTTCAATTTTACATAGAGTTGAGATTTCCTCTATTTATTTTAAAATCTTTTGTAGAAATTAAAAAAATTCAATCATTTTTCTAGTTAAAATGAAAAATGTCTTTGGTCATATTGACGTCCAATCTAAGCCCATGATGTCAAAAAAATATAAATAAGAAGGCCAAGTATCGGATGGTATTTGGATGGAGCATGCGATAAGAATTTCCATGGTTTCCATTATCTCCCCATATTCCCTTGTAATAGGGACATGAAACTCATCCTTCAAATAGGTTTCATAAATTACAATAAAGCTATCACAGAGAGAGCAAACCTTCCTAGCTAGCTAATGTATAATGAGTAGAATAATAGTTGGAATGTCAAACTTGTCATGGAAATAGTGATAGACACGAATCATTGTTGGTAACATTCCTAAGAGTGCTTTGCGGAGCCATTGTCTACAACAAGAAACGAAATTATAGAACTCTAAAAACTTAGGATTTAAAAATTTTTCATTTCATGAAAGTATGACTTGGATTTAAATGGTTGAAAAAGAAATGCTAGAATTAAGAAAAATACTGTTAAAGTTTGAAAATAATACGTTTTAAGAAAAATGATAATCCAAAATTCCTTTAACCTTTATGTTAATACATGTTTTCCAATCCATTTATAACAATCAAAACATTAAATATTGATAATTGGAAAGAATGGAATTGCAATTGATGCATCACGACTCTCAAAATAAAAAAAAGGAAACCATTTAATGCAGCATAAAATGTGCCATCAATGGGTTATATTGGTCATAAGAGTCATCATGACACAAATGTCATACAATTTGCCCTCAACTAGCTATTTAAATGCAAAAAAAAAAAAAAAAATCCAATTTGTCTAGGGAAGTGAATTGATTAGGCTCTTAAAATTTTATTTATTTATTTATAGGTCAAGATTTATTAGAAAATTAAATTGTTAAGTTTTATCAAAATCAACAGTTAGTTGTCAAACTTTCACTTGAAATATTTTCAAGCATTAAGACTAAGTATCAATAGAATTCTACTTGAATTTGTTGATTAATCTAAATTTTTGGTAATTTTACATTCTCACTCGAACGTGCACTAGTCTAAATACAAAATGAGTAGATTAGAAGATACAATTTGAATATGAAAAATAAAATGTATGAGCTTTTGTTCATTCTTGATGGCAAACATGTACAATGCATTCCAAGTTAAACGAGTTAAGTCAATCATTGAGTGGAAAAGAAAAAGACATCAGGTTCATAAATATTAACAGTTGCAGAAGAATCATTGTATCTGATTCTAACGGGAATTTGTCTGAATAGATAGAGAATAAGAGCAGCATCAAGCCAGACGACTCCTGCAAATTGATGATGGGCAACCAAACACCAAGAGGGGATACATCCTCGCCCTTATGCTAGTCCTATAAAAAGGACACAAGAACTAGGATGCACCTGGAGATATAAGGTTTCACTGGTGATTATTTAGGGAAAAAAAACCAATTTGAATAACAATGTTGTGTAAAAGGAAAAAATAAGATGGCTTTCTCTCTAAAAAAGGAAACCAATATGGACTTTGTTGATGACACCCAATAGAATACGGTGGTATTAGGATCATCTCTCTTCTATTTAGAATAAAAGATCCACCAAATAAAAAAGGATAAAAAATTCCTACCAAACTTACCAACTGATAAGGTAGATGAATTGAATGAAGAAGATAGAATGAGAGATCATTTCCTTTTATATTAGAAAATGTGCCTAGCAATGAAACATTTTGAATTAGAAGTATGCGGTTAATCATCAATAAACCTTTACTGAAGCTATAGGATGGTAGGATTTAATTAATGCAATTAATCAACATTGATTACTTCGCTAACATCGAAATTATCAAATAATACAAGGAATGGGCTAATTTAATCATTCTTTCTAATATCTTTGGAGTTTGAATTCAACATTCAACTATCAGGGGTAATATTAGGTATAGCATAAATTAGATTGGCCTAGTTAATTGGAACTAGCGATCCCATAAATAAGCCTTAAAAGGTGAAAATATTAACTGGCCAATTTGGCTCAGATTTGAAGAATATAGAGTCCAATCTTGACCTAATTATAATCAAAATGAATCAAAATTAGATGTGCAATTGAGTAGTTGAGTAACTGAATGATTATTAAATAGATTGTTCATAGGCCCTAATGGCTGAATATCTGAATATTAAATTAAGTAGTTAATCTAACTAAGCAGTTAAACTAAGCAAATGGTTTGTATACTTTATAATTAGTTTAGGTAATGGTCTCCTAGCTAACCAATGTCAACTACTCATCATTATTGGCTGTACTACCTCCAGAAAACCCTATGATTATAACGTGTATGACATCGATTGAACTAATTAATTTCTAACTGGTTTGACCATTCAAATCGTGACCAATTGTTCATCTTCTAAAAACTACTATCGATCGATAATGTGGCTATGAATACACTCCAAAAAGGTAGTCATATTTTGAAAAATAAGGATAGAGTCAAATTCTCTAATATACTTATTTTTTCACAAAATATGGAATCCACTTCCCCATCTCTCTTTCTCTCTTATCTTCTTAGTCTTTTCCACTTCACAAATTTTTGGAAAATTTATTGACTTTAGCGTTAAAATATTTATCAAGAAGAAAGTTCCAAACTCTTTGAACTATTGTTTACTGTTGTGGCGTGTAATATCCAGAGAAAAGATTTGATAATTCAATTTGAGTTTATTTGAATTATAATTTAGATTTCAAATATATACCAATTATAAATTGAAATATTCTATAACTACAAATATTGTTATTAAATTAGTAGCACTCTTGAAAAATATATCTCTTAGAATAGCTATTATTGAAGCAAAGTTTATTTTCAAATGAGTCAGAGCACGAAAAAAGGCTATCGATAGGATTTTATAACTAGTTGACCCGGTGCATAATCAAAGGAAATTTTGTTTATATAGATATAGAATTTATGTTAGAATAAAATTTATGAATAAAAAAATTTGATAAAGAAAAAAATGAAAATGCTTATAATCGTTTCTCTATATAGATTGTATAGCTAATGTAACCTACCCATTGTTGTTTTTACTTTATTTTTTAAATTACTCTTTTTATTGACACTACTCTTTTTGCAAATATCTAAATTTATTTATTTATTTTCTCTAAATCTTACAGGGGAACATACATTTGTAGATGTCATAGAGAAAACCAGCTCTAAGAAGGGTACCATCAGGTTGGTAATAGAATTGAGCTTCAAGGCGGAGTTCGAGATCGGGAGAGCTAACGAGGAATACAACCAGCTAATCGGTCGACTCCCTGAGGCTTTTATCGGGAAGACGGAGCGATTGCGCAGCCTGATCAAGATCTTGTGCTCGGCCATGAGGAAATGCATGACCGACAATAAGATGCATATTGGTCCCTGGAGGAAGCACAAACACATGAAAGCTAAGTGGTTCGGCTCATGCGAAAGGGTGGAGCCTATGGCTCGAGCCGTGACCCAAGGCTTTGATGAACAACCAACCCATATGCATAGGGCTTCTAACACCAAGCTGGCCCTTGTTTTGCATGATATGATGCCTAATGTGCACCATAAAGCAGTTGAGGTTGTGTAAATTATATAAAGCATTGCTCATCCTTTTGCCTATTTTATTTCTTTTTATTTATTTGTGGTTACAACTTAGTTTAACTCTTCAATATCCAGGGATAGAGGAGATGGGAAGAGTTTACAGGTTACTGATATGAATTTATTTGCAGTATGTCTGATATTTTCAAAATAAAAGATATAAATAGTTGAACGCGTGATTGTTCATATAAATTTGATTGTTTGAATAAATGTGATTGTTCAAAATAGTTGAATGCTTTATGAAAAGCCACATTTCAAAGAAAGTAGAAAAATATAAGAAAGGATATGAAAAATAAAATAAAAAAAACTCATGAATTGCTGATTATTCTTATTGATTGTTTACTGTGTGAAATAATAATAATGATTTTAGACAACTTTATTTTCATTGATTGTTTTGCGATTGATTTTGTTTGTACAGATTCAATCAAACAAGGCTTCATTGGTCCTCGAGATAATTCATATTAACCTGTTTACACTTATAAGATATGAATAATGTCTTAAAAACAATGAAGTTGTAGTATATATTAAAACCTTATCTTTAAAATGTTATGTATTTACTTATAAAACTAAATCTAAAAAAACTAGACCGTTATATTTTTTAATAGTTAATATTAATTCAAAAATAATAAATAATAAAATTAATATAATATTTTAATATATTATTTTATTCATATATTTTCATATTGTAACGATAAATTTTAAATATTAATAAAATACATGAGTATAATATTTGAGATGGTTATAGCAAAACAGTTGTAAGGATGGTGATAAAGTTGTAGAAAGGAAAAGATAGGGGTTGTAAATTGGGCGGAGAGGTGTGACAAAAAGGGCAGTGGTTGTGTTAATCAAGGCGGTGGTGGCGGTGGTGGAGGTGGATGAGAGGCGGTGGTGGTGTCAGGAGGTTGTGACTTTAGTGTGATTAGGGGAGGGTGTCACATCTCATACTCGATATACACACATAATTAGTATCAATTAACTAAACAATCGTTAAATAATTTTTAAACGTGCATTTCATGTCGATATTTTAACCAACCTTAATATAAATAAATAAATAAATAAATAAATAAATAATGCATAATACCTAAATATGTGCCATGTTATTGTGTGGCTCCAACGTTGACCCATTCAATATAATGTTGGATTTTAAGAAAGGAATGATGCCTGTATAATATGATAGTCAATATATAATAATTTGTGAAAGTAAATAAATATCCATAAGTTTGACCAAACAAAATTGAAATCATCAATAATACCAGACCATGGATATACGATACCTAATTTGTAATATAAGATCACAAAGGCTTTTAAACCGATATAACCTATTATTCAGATTTACACATCGCTTAAAGTATATTATAATCACAATCTAAATTTGTTTGGAAGCCAAATTACATCATTTAACACATTCTAAATTGGCCTGAAAAATATAATGCTACCAACTGAATAATCGAAATATAAGCTAATATCATCTGAAACTATCTAATAAAATAAAATACAACATTAGACGCATTAATTATTATCCAAATGCTGTCCAAATATAACATAATATAATTTACATAATCCGAAATCATTAAATGGTAATAAGCATTATTAATTTATTATTCTAAATTTCTCTTATCAATTCGATCCTTTAATTTTGTCTGACTGACAAAAAGTCGTGCATCTCATTTGAGGGTGTTGGTAAAAATAGTAATGAGTGAGTTAAATACTCAATAAGGTATTATATATATATATATATTAAAGAACATGCATACTTTGTGTTTAAAATTACCTGAAGGAATAAGGATCATGATTGGATGCAATGACATGGACTAGTGTGTGAAAATATACATGACGTATTTCTAATTTTTTTATCTTATTCTTTTCATATTTCTTATTATTCTTAGCCATAAAAATATACTTAATTCTTATTTTATTTTAGAGACCAGGGCCGGTAGCCCTTACTAGACAAAGAAGCGGATAATAGAAGATCAGGTTGTGTATCTTTCAATACAATCAAAGGTCATAACTCCTATTCAAAACTCAGAGGTAGGTCGTCTATATATCACCCTACAGATGGAGTCAGACAACACTTTTTAACCCATGGTTATATAGCGTTGGATATCGATATATCACTATAATATATTAAGGTATGTTATAATATACTATCCTCTGAAATGATTCTTGGTTCAATATTTAATTAAAAAAAAAACTCTACACTTAGCTTTTTAATTTTTAGTTCTCATTCTTTTGAAGAATGATTTGTTATTTCTTAATATAATTATAGAGTTATCTTTCATAATTCTATATTTTTATACACATATTTTTGTAAAAACTTAATCATACTCAATTTAAAAGTATAAATTGCTGAATTTGAAATTAAATGTTAAAATTTTAGCATATTACATGATTCATCATGTGTATCAATTTTTTAGACTTTAGAGCTTAAATTGTGTGCATACTTTAGCTTATCTAAGGCATAAATTTGATGATTTAATGTCTGTACAAGACAATATATGAATTTAAGGCACGTAATAATCAATAATATAGTAGAAAATAGTAAAATTTTAGCAAATATGCAGCAAATCAGCTTAAATGTAGATTTTAGTACAAGAAATCAGCTCATATATAATTTTCTACTGAATTTTAGATTGTATACCAAATAATTTTTAAGTGTACCAGTTTTTACTCACAAATTTTATCATGCTAATGTAAAAATATATAGCAAAAATATAGAATTCAGCAACATAATAAGAATTTTTACAATATCTGTCCATATAGTGCACATGCAGGACATTTTATGAGAAATTTTAGTACATACAGAGGACTTTGTTAAAATTTTTGGACATGTAAGTGCTTATGCACAAAATTCAGGCATTAAAGAATATTATATCTTAAAATCAGAATATGCATGAAATTAAATTTTAAAATTTAGAATATATTTACATAATATATAAACTTAGGTGTAAGTTTATGTGAAATTTTGCTACAACTCTTAGAAAAACTAACATGCATGTTCAATACCAACATTTATATTTTGAGATTATAATTTAGGTGAGTATTAGAATAAAAAACTCAAAAGAATTGGCAAAGAGTAGCACCAAAGGAAGGAGGAGTTTAGAGTACATTTGCATTGATTTAGATTTACCAAATTTCTAACTTGGATTACCTCAAATTCAAATTTAATGGTTTTTTCTTTCTCTATTTCTCTTTTCTTCTTGGCTCTCTTTCTCTTCTCTGATTTTGGCTAGAGAAAAAGATAGAATTTAACTTGGGGGTCATATTTATAATGCCTTACGAGTGGTGCTTGACCACACGTTAAGCGCAAAGGCCTCGCTGAGGTGAGCACAAGGTGAGTGTGGAGCGTATATATTCTGGTTTTTGTGCCGACGGGGTGCCTAGGGCATGGGCCGGGCAGACATGGAGTGGGAAGCTACTAGATTTTGCGCTGATGGGACTCCTAAGGCATTGGTCAAGTGAGCCTCCTAATCCAAATGCCACTGTTTTTTGGGCCAAAGGTGGGCCTCAGGCCTGCATCAGGCCAAAATTACTTTGTCCAAAATTTTATTCGTTGACCCAAATTTTTATATCTTTTAACTTTAACTTTAATTTTAATTATATTAATTTAAATAATCATAATTAATATAATTTAAAGACTCGGGCATTACATTTCTTCTATCCTTCAAAAATTTCGTTCTCGAAATTTATCAAGATTAAATATACTTCAATAAAGAAACGGATGTGGGTCCTTCCCCCGAATCTCGTCTTCTTTCACCCATGCGACCTCTTCAAAAGAACGATTCCACCATAAGACTCTTATTAACAAAATTACCATCGTTCAAAACATTTGATCCATTCGACCTAAAATTTGACCTGATTTCTCAAGATATGTCAAATCCTCATTAACTTTCAACGGCTCAAACTCAATTAGATGCATCGGGTCATATCCATATTGCCATGACATCGACATGAGGAATATATTATGAATATCTCCCAAATTTGGCGGCAACGCTAATTTTTAGGCCACCTCATCAATCATTTTTCAAATCTCGAATGGTCCAATGAGTCTCAATTTCAATTTTCCTTCGATCCCAAACCTCAATATTCCTTTCGATGGAGATTTTTACAAAATATATGATTACCTACATTAAACCTTAAATTGGATCCTGGGACTTGTGGGTTATAGGTCCACACATTTTTACTGTACTAATTTGATTGACCATCTATTTGAGGGCAAAAGATCATACTAAAGTTCAACTTAGTACCCCATTTTTATGCAAATCTTTCTAAAATTTTAATATAAATATCAGATCATGATTGAAAACTATCAAAGCTGAATATTGAGTAACCTTTCAATCTCACAATCATAATTATTAAATGAATCCTTCCACCTACATGTCGCATTTTCAATTCCTTTTTAGAATAAAGTACCTCAAGTTCTCATGATCTAAATATACCACAAACTTTCTATAACAAATTTTACAATTGTTACTTTAATTTCTTTAATTCAGACGGGACCATTTTATATAGAGTCCTAAAATTTAGTACCATCCCAAATCATAATGTTAATAGCAACCTCAATCCCAATAAGAAGGTGATCCATATAAATCCTTTGAAAAGAAATTATTGAATTTACATACTATTCAGATATCCTTAGTGACCACAGAATGAATCTCGAATGTGGTTACATATACCAAATGAGTTCGACACTTATTTATCAATAGATGACTTGCATGGAAAATAGAGATTAAATCCTATCGCCTCCCTTTCCAACTCTTCCTCGAAGCTCAGAGGATTCGCAACCCAAAATGCAACACAAAAGAGAATTCTTGAAACAATCCATTGCAGCGTATTCACTTGTCAACCAATCTATCCCAAAATGACATAAAAGTTTGGCATGTTAAAATAAAAATCAAATCTATTAGCAATTCATATCCATTGATTGAAACCGGACACCTAAGGTGCACAATATCCGAGGCCAAAGAAAATCCCTTAGGTATCGACACAACTAATACTAAGTTTATGATCCTCGAAATAACGAACAAATTTAGGAAATACAATGATTGCATTGATTCTAAATCCAAAAATAATATATGAGCTGAAATGCTAAAAATTAATAATTTTACCTTCCACCACGGTAGATGATGCACCTGGATCTTGTGTTGTTACCATGAAACCTTGATCCAAAGCACAAAACTTCTTCGCTGTTCGTCTCATAAGATAAGGACAATCATTGATCATGTGGTTAAACTTTCTATAATTGAAACAAGTTTCCAAAATTTTGTAACATAACCCCCTCCATGTAATTTTTCACAAAGCTGGTATAGGGGCGTTGCTGATTATAGGCCCGGTTCCCCTTGAATTTTAGCTCCTTTCTTCAATTTTTTTGGTCAGTTTTGACTATTTATAGAACCCTCCTGATTTCAAACTTTAGCCAAAAGTTTGACCTCCCTGGCCAACTGACTTCTTGTTGAGAAATCTTTCACTTTCAAGCTCTTTTTCAATTAGGAGAGTTCGACTTAACATGTCTTTATATATCCTTAACTTCGAAGTAACTAGCTGCCTCCGAATTTTATCTTTTAATCATTGAAAAAATTTTCTTACATTTCTTATTTTATCATGCACCAAGTGCAGGGGGCATAGCATGACAACTCTGAGAACTTGGCGTCATACTCTGTCACTGTCCAATTTTCTTGCCACAAACAAGCCAACTCGTCCTCCTCTAGTCCACGTAAACTCGTTAGAAAATATTTGTCCATAAAAACCTCAATGAACATTTTCCACTATACCTTTTTATCCTCCAAGTTCATGGCTCTTTCCCTCATTAACTACCATTGGTCGGCTTCGCCTTCTAATTTGTACGGAGCAAATGTTAGCCTATCTTCTTTCAGATATTGGATCACTGTAAAAACCCTTTTCAATTCTCTGGATCCATATTACAGCCTCTATAGGATCTGTGCCACCCAAAAATTCAAGCACTCGCTCATTAGTGAATCGGTCATAAGTTGTTATCCCTGGGTTCACGGATGTCAGAATTGACTCCGGGTTATGTTGTCATTGAGCCATCGATTCCACAACGTCTGTCATTCTTGCCATGCCATTTAAATATTCCATCTCTTGATCTAGACGAGTACTTGGTTTATCACTGCGTCTGAGTTCTACCATCTCTTAATCCAATCACAAAATATTAATCAAATTATTTCATCTCATCTTAACTAATTAATCAACTTTGGACCTTAACCCAAAATCAATCAAACCTAAATTTCAAATCAAAATAAATCAACTTAGACCTCAAACTGAAATCCTTCAAACTTAGACCTTAAATCAAAACCAATCAGACTTAGCCCTGACCTTAAGGCATCTCATTATAATTTCTTCGATACCATTTTTGTCACTTCACATACCCAATATAAACAAATAGTCAATATCAGTTAATTGAACAACCATTAAATAATCTTTGAACATGCACTTTGCGTTGATATTTTGACGAAGTTCAATATAAATAAATAAATATATACACAAGACCCAAATATGATGCTAAATTTATAATATAAGGCACAAAGGCTTTTAAACCGATACAATCTGCGGTCTAGATTTACACATCGCCTTAAATATATCATAATCACAATCTAAATATGTTCGAAAGCCAAATTATATTATTTAACACATTCTTAAACGGTTTGAAAAATGTAATGCCACCATATGAATAACTGAAATATAAGCTAATATTATCTGAAACCATCTAATAAAAAACAATACAGTATTAGACCCATTAACTATCATTCAAATACTGTCCAAATATAATATAATACAATTTACATTATCCAGGATCATTAAACGACAATAAACATTATTAATTTATTAATCTAAACTTCTCTTATCAGCTCGATTCTTTAATCCTATTTGACTAATAAGAACTCGTACATCTCATTTGAGAGAGTTAGTAAAAAAAATAATTAATGAGTCAAATACTCAATAAGTTACTATATATATCAAAGAATATATATAATTTACATTTAAAATATATCGAAAGGAATAAGAATTATGATTGGATACAATGACCTGGACTAGTGCATGAAAATATACATAATGCATTTTTAGTTTTCTTATCTTATTTTTTCATGTTTCTTCTTTTTCTTAGTCATAAAAACAAGCTTAATTCTTATTTTACTTTAGGGATCAGAGCCGGTAGGTCATACTAGCTAAAATAGTAGACAATTGAAAATCAGGTTGTACATATTTTCACAAAACCAAATGCCATACGCTCATATTCAAGACCTAGATGTGGGTCATCTATATATTACATTATAGACGGGGTCCAAAGTCGCTTCTTAACCCTGCAGTTTTGTAAGATCGGATATCAATATATCATTGTAATACACTATCCGCTGAAATGATTTTTAGTCCAATATTTAATTTAGAAAAATTCTATACTTAACTTCTTAATTCTTAATTATTACCCTTTTGAAAAACAATTTATCATTTTTTAACATAATTATAGAATATTCTTTCATAATTCTATATTTTCATGCATATACTTTTGTAAAAACTTAGTCATACTCAATTTAAAAGTATAAATTGCTAAATTTGAAATTAAATGTAGAAACTTTAACATATTATATATTCATCATGTGTATCAATTTTTTAGACTTTCGAACTTAAATTTTGTATATGCTCTAGTTTATCTAAGGCATTAATTTGATGGTTTAATATTTGTACAAGACAATATATGAATATAAGGCATTTAATAATCAATAATGCAGCAGAAAATGGTAAAACTTCAGTAAATATGTAGCAAATTAGTATAAATGTAGATTTTAGTGTAAAAAATTAGCTCACATATAATTTTTTACTGAATTTCAGATTATATACCTAATCATTTTTAAGTGTACCAGTCTTTTACTCATGAATTTTATCATGCTAATGCAGAAATATATAGCAAAAATGTACAATTTAACAACACAATAAGAATTTCTACAATATTTGTCAATATAGTGCACATGTAGAGCATTTCATGAGAAATTTCAGCACATGCGGAGGATTTAGTTCAAGTTTCTAGACATGCAAGGGTTTATATACGAAATCCAAGTATCAATAATATCACGAATTCGGACTAAGTTCAATTAAATAAATAACTATAATTTTTAAAATTTAAAAATTTTAAATAAATTTAATAAATAATACTAAATTTTAAAATTTGAGTGTGACAAACTAAATATATGAGACCCAACAAATAAAAAAAATCTCTCAGGATCTCATTAGACAACTATCCAAATATCATAAATACGACATACTCTACAATTATCATAAGGGAGGTAAAAATCTAACCAAAATTACAAATGAGATATAATATAATATCCCAACTATTTTAGAAATATATCCATGGGCCTAAATTCGATAAATTTTAAAATCCAATCATATCAAATATCAATTTAAATTATAATGAAACTAAAAGTTATCAAATCTGATGAATATCTGACAGATCACGTCTTAATTCTTACAATGCATCCGAATATTTGACTTTGAAGGGATAAAATAGAAAACTTGAGCCAAACGCTCAATAAGTATAATATTTAAATCAAGGAAGTCCAATAAATCAGAGAGAAGGTCAATTGGATGAATATCCAATCTAATGACAAAATAAATCCAAATCATCGGTAAAATAAATTTAATAAAAATCTATAAAATTTAATGGTAGTATCGTACTCAAATTAAATATCCAAATCTAAAATAAATATCAAATTAAAAAATAGTTATCATTGGGATTTGTTTATATATATATAAACAAAATAGAAGTGATCCGGATTGATTTCAATAGGTATATAGCTGATTCCTAGTCCAATCTAAGTCCAAGTCTATGTCCTAATCAATTCGTGATTTGGGGCAAAATTCAATAGTAAAATGATCCAATTGTGTGCATAGAAATTGAAGCAGTATTGCCAAAATATATAATCAAAATCATTTATACAAGACATATTAAGACTCATTTGTGGATAAAATTGACAAATCTTAAATTCAAATTCAAATCCCAAATTCAAATCAAAGTTCAATTCAAATCAATATAGAAAATAAAATCATACATCAAATTTGAATTCTGATTATTTAAAAATTAGTTTTAGAAAGGGTTACATATAATCCCGATAACCTTAAGATAAATCAAATACAAATTAGGCCAACATGCATGGCCACCCATGTAATATTTCGGATCCCGTTTTGATTATTTTAATATTTATTATTATTTTAAATTTTTCGCAGGCAACGAAGGAGGAGAAGGGTGAGGAGAGAGAGATCAGTAGCAACGATGGTGGTCGCGGTTGAGGTTGCAGTGGTCGTTGGTTGAAGCGGTGCCGGCAGTGTGGTGGCCATGTGCAAAGGAGAGAGGAAGGGCAACGCGCAGGCGCGCGTGAGGCAGGAGAAAGAAAGGCCCAATCGGGTGATTTGGGATATTTTTTTTCAGATCTGTGGAGTATAAAGTTGAGACAAGTATCATCAAACTCTATTCTTGATCTGATTTAATTTCTGATATATTTTGACCACTATAGATGATTTTTACTAACATATATGTATTTTTATACACCTTAAATTTATTAATTATGTACACGAATACATATTTTACTGGTCGTACGGTGGTTTTACATTGGTATTTATGATTTGGAGGATTCTTGGATACTCGGACAGATATATGTATATTTGTGTATCCGTATATTGTGGAACCATGAACCATACTTTGTATTTATCATGCATGCCGCCGGGGGCGGGGTTACTATAAGACCATGGAGGTCCGAGACCCGATGGGTCATTTTATGTGATTCGAGACATGAGATATTGGTACCGCTCCCGATGGGGAGGCTTAATCCCAACGGGGACGTATATGATATGGCCACTTCCACCGGAAGGTAGATTGAGACGTTTAGTAGCTGACTTGCCCCACTGTGTATTTAAATAAGAACCATCGTAAGAAATTGACGAAAAATTAATATATTCGGACGTCCTAATATATAACTAAAACTTGAGGTTGCACCTAAAGTCGCGGGTGGTAAAATATAGTAAGTTCCTAATCTATGGGAGATAGAGTATATGGATAGCCTTGAGTTGCTAACATAAATTGTAACCGATATAGCTGTGATTACAGGACGAGGGTAACCCTTCCTCAAGTTTGTATTATTGATCTTTGGTTCTTCGATTTTGTATATACTTTATATTTCTGTATGTATTGTGTGGACTATGATTTAAGGTACGTGATTTGTCCCACGAATGGACGATAGGAATATCTCGTATGTATAAATATGTGATAAATTCAGAGCATATTTTGATTTATATTTTAATTTCAGCGGTCTTCTCTCGATTTTTTTATTATTAGTTTTAGATCCGGACGATAGTTTGTGTCCCACACGGATGTGGTGATGGTCGCGATTATGTAATGTGATATTAGATCATATGATATCATATCATGTATAATATTTGAATAGATCGTTATTTATTACGATTATGTCCATGAAGGATTGTTTGATACGGACGACGATTTAGTACGAGACATCTTTTCGATTTTTAAGGATTTTACGGACCTTGTGTTTTATGTTTTACACGTTTGTGATGCGTGATCCCTTCTATCTAATTTATATATACTGTTTACATATATACGATACTTACTAAGTTCTAGGTTCATTTTTTTATAATTTATCCCTTCATACTAGTGGTATGGATACGCTCGTAGCTGTTTGATTATAATTTGACTCGGATATCTCTATCGGTGAGTGGAGATATTATGTTGGGTATATTTTTGATCTCGATGATATTTTATGGTTATTGTTTATGGTCAAATGATGACCCTGATCATTGTATGAGAAATATTAGAGTTATAGTATTATGTTAATGAGTTGTTGTTATATTCAATATCTCCCTTGCGATTGTGGATAGCAGGTCATTTATTATATTTGTTTGAATTTATATCCGATTAGATCTTGTATGGATTTTATTATGTCGAGTCCTATTTATGTATAATTGTCACACATGGGTTTGATTTTTATAGTTGATGAAAATATTATTATGGATTTTATTTTTAACCTGCGTATATTGTGTTCCTTAGTCGTGACAGAGGTGGTATCAGAGAAAATATCGTAATGAGAGATATTTTTAGATAATCTTGGGCAAGTAATTGATAGAATATTTATTGCGATAAGTGTAGCTTACGGTGAAAAATGAAAGTTTTAGTTGTAAATATTTAAATTTGACTTGGGAAATTGATTGATTGGCTGTGATGGGTCGCGCGAGCGACATTGTGGGTGATTTGATTCTATAGCCAGATGAAAGTTTTGTTACTATGTGAAGGATGGTTTATCAGGAGTAAGATGGAGTGCCCTTCGAATAATTTAGAGTGATCCAATTTAAAAATTTTTAGAATTTTTGATCCAATTAAGGTTTAAATTGAACTTTAGAAAGTGGATGACGTATTTGAGATTTTTGGTTGTTCAGATGAAGCTCGGTCTATTACACATAAGTTGGAGTGTGAGGCAAGCCAGTGGTGGGCTTTTTAGTGCTGAATTTCACTTCTTATGATATTTGGTGGAGGTAATTTTTGGAAGTCACTCTTCGTTTGGCATTCAGGATAGTAAGGACGGTAAATTTGGTTAGTGAAGGTATGGAAATAAATCTGTGGCCTTTGAGATTGTATATAAATGTTGTATATTTTCCTAATTTCTAGAATGAGTTTTTATAAAGTCTACCCCTAATGGGTAAACTTTTGATCTATTAAGATTATAGACTCTGATGTCCGGTTTGGGTCTATAGATATAAATAATTGACTGATCTGATTTTATTTGAGGTGCCAAACTTTAATGTGATATTAGGAGTGACTGGCGAGTCGCCATGCTAGTATGAATTGTTCAGTAATAATATTCTGAATTATAATTTGGGTTGTCATTTTTAAATATGAGGAAGAGCTGATCAAGAGGTGGTAAAGCTGATATCATTGTGCTTGCAAGTTAATTGATGAGAATGTGTGTCGAGTTTATTTGGCATATGCATCCACATTTGTGAGTCATTTTGTAGTCATTAAGAATTTTATAATTGTATGGTAATTCGAGGCTATTTCTTAGAGAAGATGATGAGACTGGATTGTCTCCTAATCAGTAATTGATGTTGTGTCTGGGGTAGCATCGATTTTGAAGATCCTGCATAGAATTGTAGAGGTATCGGTTGAATGTTTTACCGTTAGGTGTTTCAGTACCTTTGGGATGAGCAAGATGAACCGATGAGATTATCTACGAATTATTAAAAAATTTAATTCGTTTAGGAAATGAATCATTTGATAAGCGAATGTTAGAAATCGATAGGTGATTTGTTTGATCAATGGCTAGGGCTCGATATTTTCTAAAATCGACCTGTATTCGAAGTATTGTTAATTAGGATTATTGGGAGATTGTGCTGGAGATAACCTTCAAGGTAAATGTGCGACTGTTGTGAGCATCAATGGTATTTTTGGATTAGTAATTTCGTTGGCATCTTTTGTAGATCTTATGAATCGGATCTTTCGGCCTTATATGGGTCTATTTGTGATAGTTTCATTAATGATGTTTTGATTTGTTCAAGAAATTGATGTGGGGCATGAGGTTCGTCTGAGAATTGTATCATAACTACAAAGGGTAGTTTGTTGTTTGCCCAATTGAGAAGAAGCGAGCTTGGTTGGAAGTAGTATTATTTTGGGCATGTTGTTTCGTTGATGACATGTTTATAGATTTGCAGAAGTTTGAAGCGATGACTAATTGGGAAAGGCCCTCGTTTGTCGCAAAGGTGCGCAATTTCTCAGGTCTGGTTGAATATGTTAAGCGATTTGTTAAGGATTCCTTGAGAATTATAGCGTCCGTGTGACATTTAGTTTCGAAGTGGTTGGTATTCATTGGAATTGTGATAGGAGCTTTTAAGAAATAAACGGTAGATTATTGACAATGTCAATTTGGTCGATCCCCGATGGATCAAGCTAATTTGTGGTAGGTTGTAATGCTTCTGAGGAAGATTTGAGGTTGTGCTTTGATACAACGTATTCGAGTGGTTGCCTATCGGTTGTGGCGGTTGAATGTTTATGATCAGAACAACTCCACTTATGGCTTAGTGTTAGCAGTTGAGGCCTTTACTGTGATGATTTAGAAATATTATTTGTTTGAAAATAGTTGTGGTTCAATTTGATTATAAAGGTTTGATAAAATTATTTCGAAAAAGGAGTTAATCATGTGACAATGTAAGCGGGTGGATCGCTTATGGGCTGTGATGGTGATGTTTTACGCTAGAAGCATTTGGATTTGATGTGCCGTATGTTCATAATAGAAAGCGGAGCATTAGTAGCCTCCATGATTTTGCTTTGGGATTGCCAAGGACGGTTAGAAATATAGACGCAGTTTAGGTATTTGTGGATTGGCTGCCAAAGTTGGCCTATTTATTACTATTCGGACGATTTATTTGGATGGAAAGTTAGCTTGTCAGTATGCCAATGAGATAATGAGATTGTAGGATATTCTAGTTTTGAGGTTTCTATTGTGATATGATATTGTGTCAAATTTTGATACAGGCTCGTATAAGAATTTGAGCATGCGGGTTCGTAGCTCTCAGTGGTAAGATTCGATTTGAATTTTAAGTAGAGAATTTGATTTGAAATCTGTTTTGAGGACATTGATTAGGTGGAGGTTTTGTTAAATCCTGCGATTTTGGAGAAGTGGCGGCTTTGATTGGGTCGGTCTATAATTTCACGGGGTAGAAGGAGATTTTTGCCGGCAAGTGATAGGTAGGTGGATTCATTCTCAGCCTATGCGTATGCTATTCCAGATTAGAGTTGTATTAGGAGTTTACACTACAATGTCTTCTGTCTTTATTTTGAGTAGAGAAGTTGTAGAGTTATCAGTGAATAATCCCTACCAGGATTGGGCTCTAAACAAAACTCTTTCTGCCTAGGAAGCTTTTATGAAGATCAGAAGTGAAGTGCTTTTTATTCGGGCGGTTATGAAGGTGGACGCGATTGATGGATGAAAGCTCGAGGAGCAATTGAGGTTGTCAGCAGTCTTTGTGGAGTTTGAGTGGTCTAAGTTCATAAGGAGCATCGAAGATTCTCCATCAGCGGAGTGGCAAGTTGATCATGCATTTCGTGTCTAAAGGAAGAAGCCAAGAAGAAGAAGCCTTCAAGATTTTATTTCTTGTCAGCGTTGGACAGCGAAGATTTTGGTGGCAATTTGGATGATGATGGATAAGCTGATAAAGTTGGCTCGTTGCTTGCTTGATCGGGAGTCATTCCCGAGTTTGGCTATCAACATATTATCGAGATGAGGAGATTGTACAGTATTCTAATTTTGAGGCCCTTGATTGCGATTGGAAGCAGATGATTGATCAGAGTTGTGCAGTAAAAATGTGTGGATTCACGACTATCGGTCACAAAATTTAATTTGAGGATTGAAGTAAGAGATTAGATTTGTAACCTAATTGGATGATCGAGAATGGTGGTGAGATGTTTCTGAAAGCATCCTGAAGAGAAGAATTTCAAGTATTGGGGGCAAATGATAGATTGAGGTTGAGATTTGATTAGCCTTTTGAGGTTTTGTAGCAAATTGGAGAGATGGCCAACAGATTAGCATTGTCCCAAGTTTGGTGGAATCATTATGATGTGTTTTGTGTATGTATATTGAGAGAAATATGGATTGATCCTTGGTATATGATCGGGTATGAATTGTTACTGATTTCGAGGAGCTATTTTATGTTAGAATTTTAGCTCAAATTTTGAGGTAAAAGAGACCGAGTGTTGAGAAATTTGTATATGATCCATCCCTCGTGATTCAATTTGAGTCATTGAAAATTGGTAAGAATTTATCGTATGTTGAGGTTTTGGTTCCGATATTGAGATAGAATGATTAGATGTTGAGGATCATATTTTTGGGAGGAATCTTTTGATTGAGGCTAAATTCGGAAGAATTGTCCTTACCTGTTCAAGGATTAGTATGCGTAAATTTCGAGGACAAAATTTTTATAAGGAGGGAAGAGTGTAATATTTCGGATCCCGTTTGAATCATTTTAATATTTATTATCATTTTAGATTTTTTGCAGGCGGAGAAGGAGGAGAAGGGAGAGGATAGAGAGATCGGTGGCGACGATGGTAGTCGCGGGTGAGGCTGCAGTGGTCGTCAATTGAGGCGGCAGTGGCGGTGTGGTGGCCGTGTGCAGAGGAGAGAGGAAGGGCAGCGCGTAGGCTCGCGTGAGGCAGGAGAAAGAAAGGCCCAATCGAGTGATTCGGGATATCCTTTTTTCAAATATGAGGAGTATAAAGTTGAGGTAAGTATTCTCTAACCCTATTTTTAATTTGATTTAATTTATGATATATTTTGACTACTGTGAGTATTTTACTAACATGTATATATTTTTATATATCCTCAATTTATTAATTATGTATATGTATGTATGTTTTACTGGTCGTGTGGTGGTTTTACATTGGTATTTATGATTTGGAGGGTTTTCGGATACCCGGATAGTATATATATATTTGTGTATCCGTATATTGTGGAACCATGAATCATACCTTGTATTTATCATGCATGTTGTCGAGGGCGAGGTCACTGCGGGACCATGAAAGTCCGAGACCAATGGGTCGTTCTATGTGATCCGAGGTATGAGATATTGGTTCCGCTCCCGATCGGGAGGCTTAGTCCCGATGGGAACGTATATGATATGGTCACTTCCGCTGAAAGGAAAGTTGACATGTTTAGTAGCTGACCTATCCCACTGTGTATTTAAATGAGAACTATTGTAAGGAATTGACGAAAAACTAATATATTCGGACGTCTTAATATATAACTAAAACTTGATGTTGCACTCAAAGCTGCGGGTTGTAAAATATAGTGAGTAAGTTCCTAATCTATAGGAGACGGAGTACATGGATTGCGTTGACCTGCTGGCTTAAATCGCAGCCGATATAGTCGTGGTTATCAGACGAGGGTTACCCTTCCTCAAGTTTGTATTATTGATCTTTGATTCTCCGATTTCGTACATACTTTGTATTTCTGCATGTATTGCGTATACTATAATTTGAGGTATGTGGTTTGGTCCATGGATAGGTGATAGGAATGTCTCGCACGTATAAATATATAATAAACCAAGAATATGTTTTGATTTATATTTTAGTTCTGACAGTCTTCTCTTGATTTCTGTATTATGAGTTTTAGATTCGGACGATGGTTTGTGTCCCACACGGCTGTGGTAACGGTCGCGATTATATAATGTGACCTCGAATCATATGATATGATATCGTCTATAATATTTGATCAAATCGTTATTTATTACGATTATGTCCCGGAGGGATTGTTTGATACGGACGACAATTTAGTACGAGACATCTTCTCGATTTTTAAGGATTTCATGGACCTTGTGTTTTATGTTTTACACATTTGTGATGCGTGATCCCTTCTATATGATTTATATGTACTGTTTACATATATATGATATTTGTTGAGCTCTAAACTAATATTTTTATATTTTATCCCTTTAAACTAGTGGTATGGACATGCTCGTAAGAGTTTGGACATGATTTGGCTTGGATATCTCTATCGGTGAGTGGAGATATTATGTTGGATATGTTTTTGATCTCGATAATATTTTATGGTTATTATTTATGGTAGGATGATAGCCCTGATCATTGTATGAGAAATATTAGAGTTATAGTATTATATTAATGAGTTGTCATTATGCTCAATATCTCCATTACGATTGTGGATAGCAGGTCGTTTATTATATTTGTCCAGATTCATATCCGATGAGATCTTATACGGATTTAATTATGTCGGGTCCTGTCTGTGTATCACTGTCATACCCGGGTTGATTTTTTATGGCTGATAAAAATATTATTATGAATTTTATTTTTAACATGCGTATATTGTGTTCATGGGTCGTGACAACCCATGTATTCTGTACCCATAGATAATATTATTTACTATATTTTATCACTCGTAATTTTGGGTACAATTCTCAATCTTATTAGATATATTAGAACTTTCAAATATATTATAAGATCAAATAAAATCATCTAAATGGGAATGATTACTACTTTAAATCTTTCCTGTCGGTAAAAATTTTTTTTTCGAATGAATTTCTCCATTAAGAGTTGTTCAAAATATCTAATAATAAATCCAAATATAATGACCACAATCTGACACATGCAAGTAAAAATACACGACTTATACAAATTTCATACACATTTTCATATACATATACTAATACGAATATATACAATATTCGATAAATTATTCAGGCTTCTAAAAAATATTAAAACTTCCAAAAATATAAAACCCGTACCAAAAATTTTCCAAATAAGTCAATAAGCCATACATGGATGTCCAAAATAAACAAATTGGGTGTATAAAAATATATGTATATTAGTAAAATTTTTAAATAATATCCAAAATAAATCAGATATTAAATCTGACCAGGAAAAGGAATTAGATATATTTGTATCGATTTTATTCGAAGTAAATTGCACCGCCTTTGCCTCTCTCTCCATCCTCCTCCTTTGTCGATGTACCTCGGGCACAGGTGATGACGACAACCTTGGCGGCAGCACCCTATGACGGCGATGGCAATGGACGACTGCGCATGCAAGCCGACGACGGCTTTCTCTCTCCACCGCGCCTTTTTTAGCCATTTTCTTCCGATTCAACCCATTATTTTCAAAATTGACACATGCAATTCAAATATTAGTATCCACAAGGAGAATGGAAAGATTTACTTATATTAATTTCACCGATTTTCTCAGATAATGGCGAGGAATGGACGGCAGCCATTTTGCCTAGACTTGTTCCTCTCCTCACACTAGAGCACAAAATAAAGGGTAGCATCATGAATAGGACTTTGTTGGCTTCCATTCCCGGTGTCGAGACCTCCAACGACGGTGGCGACGATAGCCCGCACCGGTCTCCCTTTCTCTTCTCTTTTCCTTCCTCTCTCCCCGAAATTCCACGGCCTCCTATTTCTTCCCATCTTTTTCCTTCTTCTTTTTTTATTATATATTATTATTATTATTATTGTTATATATATATATATATTCTATTTTACTTTTCTTTTATTCCAAAATTTAAATCGATACTTAGGTAATAGTATGGGCGTACCTCGAGTACCAACCCAATTGATCCAAAATATTATTTTAAATTTATAATATTTAATTATTTTTTATCACGTCTAAATTATCTAAAATCATAATTAATATTAAAATAATTTAAACGGAATCTAGGATATTACAAAAGAATATTATATCTTAAAACTAGAACATGCATGGAACTAAATTTTAGAATTTAGAATATATTTACATAATATATAAATTTAGACATAAGTGAATGTGAAATTTTGCTACAACTCTTGGAAAAACTAACATGTATACTTAATACCAATATTTATACTTTGAAATTATAATTTTGGTGAGTATTATAATAAAAGTACTCAGGAGAAATGACAATGAATAGCAATAAAGGAAGGAGGAGTTTAGAGTGCACTTACCTTAATTTGGATTTACCAAATTTCTAACTTGGTTCACCTCAAATTCAAGTTTAATAGCTTCCTCTTTTTCTTCTCTCTCTTCTTCTTGGTTCTCTCTCTCTCTTCTCTGATTTTGGTCGGAGAAAATGATAGAACTTTACTTGGGGTCATATTCATAATGCCTTGCGCTCAAGTGGTGCTCGAGGGTGCGTTGAACACAATGGTCTCGCTGAGGCGAGCGCGGGGTGAGCCTGGAGCACATACATTATTATTTTTACACCTATAGGGTGCCTAGAGCGTGGGTAGCTATTGGATTTTGTGCTGATGGGGCGCCTTAGGCACTGGTCGAGCGAGCCTCCTGAGCCAAATGTCATTGGGTTTTGGGCGGAAGGCAGGACTCAGGCTTGTATCAGGCCTAAATCATTCAGTCTAAATTTTGACTATTTGATCTAAATTTTTATATTTTTTAACTTTAATATTAATTATATTAATTTAATTAATAATAATTAATATAATTTAAAAACTTAGGCCTTATAGAGGGTGTAAAACTTATTATTGTATATATTATTTGAATTTTAATTTTTTTAATTATTAAAGGGTATATTCAACTATTGGTTGAAAAATCTTTAAAAATATCATAGAAAAAAATATATATAAATCTTAGTATTTTATTAAAAATTATATTTCATTTATCAAGTGGAAAATCAAAAACAAAGGAAGAAAAAAATTAATTTTTTTAATTACATGCATGTCTCTCTCTCTCTCTCTCTCTCTGTTTTAATTTTTTAATAATCAAACAATAAAAATATTTTTTAATTTATTTTTTAAATTGAAATTTTCATATCATCCAAATAAAAAAAATGTATTTTTTTTTAAATTTTAAAAAATCTTTTTCTTATTTTTTTAATTTTGAACTTTTTTATCCAAGTAGATCATGAAAATTGTGAAATTTAATGATAGAAAAAAAAATAAAAAAGTACATTTGATCCAAACTATGGAAAGTATAAAATTATTAAATATTTTAACAAAATTAAAAGAAGAGGAAAATATTTTGCTAATCACTACCAAATATTTTTATTTGGTATTAGTTATAGAAGTGAACTTATTATTAATTTATTCGTAATTATAGATAAATATTTAGATTTACATGTAATATATACAATTTTTAAAATTTTATTTTATTTTATTTATTTTTATATAAATATTATAATTTAAATAAATAAAATATATGCTATAAAATTATTCGCCAATGAAACCGTGATAGAGCATGCTTAATTTTAGAAATTAATTTTGAAATTAACATAAATTAGAAATTTATAAAGAAAAAATTAACAAGGATAATTGAGATTTTATGTAAATTATGTTAAATTGTTTTAATAAATTTTAGGTTAAATATTTTAAAAATATTTCGAGACTAATTTTTTAAAAATAACGGTTAATAATTTCATTTTATCCATAGTGCTTTCTAGACATCCTATTTAATGTGTGAAAAAAATATAAATATAAATATAACATGAAAATCAAAAAAATTGTTGTTATATTATTTTGAAATAAGATTTAACATTTTTTTTAAAATTAAATTTTAGAAAAAAATATAAAAAAGTTATAAAAAATACCCTATAAATATTATGGATATTGATGGGTATTGGCATGCATGACCCAATGAGAAAGCTCATTGCTAAAATTTTGCCCATATATAAAAGAAGCCCAAGAAGTTATTTTGGCACAATCTAAAGATCCGTTCGAGGATAAGTTGAAATTGAAGATAACGATCGAGCGATTCTTTGCTTCTCTCATCATAACGGCATCGAACAATAGAAACTGAAATATATGTAGAGTTTTATCTGTTCAACGGTTTCTTGGATAGTTAACGAAAAAAATCAACTACTTCATAACAATTATAAAAGACCATCTATCTAGTAGGGTAAAAGAGAACACTCTCTGTTAACCCAAAGAACCCATTTTCTCTCTAAGAAACGTCAAGAACAGCGCAAGTTTTCAAACACAAAATTATTTTAATTTCTAAACTGTATCCTCTATTTATTTCCTTACAAAAGACAAATATTGATCTGAGTGTCGAAAAAAATAACGAAAAGTTAGTTTTGTTAATCCTTTGATTGTATTATTGTGTTACACATGATTCAGATTTGAACATACGAAAATTGGACCCGCATCATATAGTATTTGAATCCATAATTCATTTAACAATCAGGATATGATGATACAACAGATATCATAAATATGAAAATAAAATTCACATGATTTTACGTTACACAAATCAAACAAAATATATTTTATAATTTTAATAAGTTTCATTATTAATCATTTTATATAAATTATTAATAAGTGGTTCTAAGTGGGCCATACATCACTAATCAACGGGTCAACCGTCAAATAATTGATGTGAATATTTTTATAAACCCTTGTGATTATTTTTAATTGACTCTAATAGTATATTTCATTGGATAATATGATTTATTTATTCTTATAAAATTAGTCTCATTTCTATCATTTTCCATAAAAGTAATAACCTAATTATTGTATATTTGTTTTGTTAAAAATATTAAAAATATAAAATTACTAACCATACTTACAAAAATCTAAATTCACCATTAATACTAAGTCTATTTAGATTGTACCATACAATGCTAAACAAACATGGACCAAATGGGTCAATGTATGTTATTTCGTGTCAACACAACCTATTGTGTGTCATGCGCTGCACGGCATGTGGGCCACCGGAGAGGCATCCTTGCATGGTACAGAATGTTGGTTGTTTTTTATTGGCCTGATGCTGTTTATACTGAGTTGTATCAATTCGAAAGTAACATAATTCATTTACCATATCTAATTTATTATTTTTTATAATTTTAATTAGTTACAAAATTTTAAAATTACATAATGGGTAAGTAATTGATACATTAATATATATATTTAAACGATATTATAAATTGATGTTAGAAATATGACACCGGTGTGCCCTGAGGGGCTGCTTCACAGGACAGTGGCTGTGCCACATGCCCGCTGACTGTTGGATTAAATCCAACGGGCAAGGTTCCCCTATCTTTGTTAGCTTTTTTTTTTTTTTTTTTCCAACCTTATTTTAATTTGTTTTTTAAATTTTGTTTTATATTATGTTTTATGTTTTTAAAATTTTTTATAAAATAAAAAATATCAAAAAAATATTTATTTATAATTTTTAAAAATGTATTATTATTAAATTATTATTTTATAAGTTTATAAAATATAATCATCCTTATATAATAATATTTTAATAATATATAACTATAGATTATTATTTTATGAATTTATAAAATATAATCCGACTTATATAATAACATTTTAAAATATATAAATAAAAAATTATTATTTCATAAATTTATAAAATATAAATATTTAGTAAATAATAAAAATATGATCCAATTTATAAATAAATTGAATAATTAAAAAATATATAATTGACAAACATAAAAAAAAGAAAAGAGGGAAAAAAATAAATTAAAATAAGGGAAAAAAAAAGGAGCTCGTTAGATTAAATCCAATGGCACTGTGCCGTGGCACTGCACCCTTTTACCCAAAACTTATAGGGTATACCTTAACCAAACCAGCTCGATCTTTGTAACTCTGTCATTTAAGTTTAATTGCTCAATCGCAAAGGATTTAATGTTGACTTAAAAGGAGATTCAATGTTATTAGTATTGTATTTTGAATTACATTTTTTATGAGCATTGTTGCTATTGAATGAGTCATTTAAAAATTTATTATAGTGTGAGGACTCGCGCGCACAAATGATTACAGTGGCGTAGGTGCATGTGCTTAGGTGACAGTGGCAAATACGCCTAATGGGATGCTCATTCATCAACAGCAGTTGGTGTGAACAGACAAAATTTTTCTATGATATTAGAATGCTAAGGCTGATATTTGAATTGATGTTCAAACGTCATCCAATGGTATACAGACCCTGTATAACTCTTAGATTAAATTTTAGAGATTTTTGATATAATGAGCACTACACGAAGAGAAAAAATAGAGAAGCTGATTTTCGGGATCTGGTTTAGGTCATCTTTTTTTCTTTGTCGATCTCACATATATTATATCAGTTATAATTATAGGATATATTACCAACTGATTACTTATTTTTTTATTGTATTATTTTCTGATGGACTATTATGAGTGTTGAGAATTATATTCAACTAGTATCTACACGAGTTATATATTTGGTATTATTTTACTAATTTTTTTAAAAAATTATTTTTAATGTTAAATATTATTATATAATAATATATATTTAATATTATATTATTATTTCTTGTGTTGTTATTGAAAATTATTAATTAGCGATTGATGTGGGGGGAGAATGCATCTTTGCTTGCTGCCGAGTTTTCTGACTTTTACAACCTGGTGGGACCTCCCATTAATGGGAGCCCCATGCCCATCGAAAATCAGACATGAAACGAATATTTTTATTTTTTAAATTTTGTTTTTATATTTTCACAAATATAATTAAGTAAAAAAATTTATAAATATAATTGTAATTTCTCATTTGGTTTATTTGATTGAAAAAATGTAATAATTAAAATTTAAGTATTAAATAATATTTTTTAAATAATTATTTTTATTAATTTTTTGATATTTATTTAAATATTTAATAAATATTAATATTATAAAAAAATAAATTTTAAAATATGACTATTTTAATTTTTTTTATTTTAAATTTTTATTTAATGACCTCTTTTAAAAAAATGGAATCCTACTTTCTATTTTCCGCATTCTGCGGCCACCCTCTTTCGTTCGCGTACGACACCGACAGTGAAAAACCCACACAAAACTACACTGTTTGTCAAAAAAAGGGTTCTGTCCCTCTCCCTCTCCCTCTCCCTCTCTCTGGGTCATTCCCTCTCATTCTCTTATAGATATTTGCCCTCTATTGATCTTCAGGGGGGAGAGAGAGAGAGAGAGGTCTGTGGTTGTCGAGCATGCGCCATGAATTTATTTGCCCTTCTGGTATGTTTTCAGATTGTTGAAGATAGCTGTTTTTTTTTTTTTTCTGATTGTTTTTGTGGGGAGTGTTTTCTGGCATCCGGGTTGCTCTGTTTTTTGTCAATGAATCGGTATTTACCCTTGTAATCTTCAGGGTCTTTTTCGTTTGTGGAATTTATTGATGGGTTTAATCTTGTGGCATGATTGGTTCGTCGGTCGATGATTAATAATCAATTTATTTTGTCGATAGTGGGGTGGGGGCATATGTGTATATGTATTCATCATCATGGAACTGGTTAGATATTACCAGCTTTTATTTTAATTTATAGTCAGATATTATATTTATATGAATATAGTGTATGTTTTCCAGGCCACTACGGAAGGTGCTATTTTGACTTTTGGGTTTTGAAGATTCAAGAAGGCCTTTGGTTGAAGTTTGCTTGATTCTAGTGCTCTCTAAGCATGTGGATTTGATTGATAGCGTGAGGTTTGCCTTCTAAATTCTTCACCAGGTATGAAATTTTGATTTCCTGTCAATCGATTGATTGTTCATAGTTTCTTTCTGCTAAAGCTTGAAAGGGTTGTTTTTCCTCGTGCACATAATCTTGATTAGGGCTTATAGATAAATTAGTTTCTCATTGATTTGGATGCACGGTTTGATTTTTTAGGGCCTTCATGTTGATGGGCTTCGATGGATTTTGAGTAATTTTTCTATATGGCGCAATGAATTTCCTTTTTATTTGAAGAACAACGCCGAAAGGAGGTTTCTCTTTCTCGTCTCCATTTTTGATTGTTGTGGAGGTTTAGGTAAAGACTTTTGAGGGCCAATGGATGAGGAAAGTAGCTCCTGGATTAGGAGAACTAACTTCTCTCATACCATTTATCATCGATGGGACTCAGGTAGATTTCCCACGGTTCCTTTCACCCTTCAATCCGAGGCGATTTCAACGTCAAAATTGCGGCCCGAAACAGCTGATATCTCCAAGAAACTGAAGACGAATCCCCCACATATTCAATGGAATCCCTTGACAAATAAACAGAGATCGATATCACCAGTCCCAAAGACCATGCTCTCGGATACGTTCAAAGAAGCTCGGTCCGAGAGAAAGCGATTCTCGACTCCGCATCCTCGAGGGAGAGAATTCGATAAGGGAATCATGCGAAAGCTGTTTCGTAAACATTCTCGAGAAATGAGGTCACCCGTGTCGAAATTAGAGCCAAATATGAGCTATCTAAGGCACTTTGATACCACGAAATTGACAAAGCATAGAAAGGAGTTGGCGTGGATGAAATACTTTGATGATGGTGGGCCAAAGGTTAGAGCTATGGATGCTGTCGACGAGCATACGGTCGATCTTTCTCAATTGCTTCTCGGGCTTAAGTTTGCTCATGGGGCGCACAGTCGTCTCTACCATGGAATATACAAAGATGAGCCTGTTGCGGTGAAAATTATTACGGTACCGGATGATGAAGATGATGAAAATGGATCCTTGGCAGCTCTATTAGAGAAGCAGTTTAATAGAGAAGTTACTTTTCTATCTCGCCTTCAGCATCCTAATGTAATTAAGGTAAACCTCTAACTTTTCCGATTTCATGTAATGAATGATGCATAAATGGGTAGATTATGCGTGCTTGACGGTAGAGAAATCCATGTCTCGTTGATACATGAAGTGAATTGTGTAACTATGTTTCGATACTCCCTGATTTTTGTGGTGCTAGTTTTTGTTCGTGATTCATTCGTCTACCAATAGCACTAAATGCACATCTTTTATAGTTTCACACAAATGAAATTGTGTTATCTTTTCTATGGAATGAAATTTAGGTTGACAAAGCCTATACAGGTGATATTTTTTCCCAATCTATTTTGTTCTGCTTCACAAGAAAAATGCGTGTTCGATATGTCCTTTATTAGCAAGCATCGTTTGATATGGATGATATAAATATAGCTGCAACTAATACTAAATGAAGATATCAAATGATCCATGATAGTAGGGTAATCGATGCCTCTTTGATACAAGAAGTGAATTGTAGAAGTACGATTCAATACTCTCGACTTCTTTGGTGCTAGGGCTCATTCGTGTTGCATTTTATCGGCCTACATTAATCCTATGTATCACATTATTGTTAGTCTTTTTGTTTTTTGTTTTTGGATTATATATCTAAAGTAACTAAATCTATTATTTTAATAATATTTTGATCATTAATTTTGATTTGTTAATTATTTTTTCTAGAATTACTATAGTTGCACTCTAGATTTTCGGCTTTACTTCTACTAATAGCACTAAATGCACATCTCTTATGGACTCACACAAATTAAATTACGTTACACTTTTTATCCCTTTTCAATTATATCGAGTGCTGAACTTTCCTTTATTATAGGTGAAGCATCCTTATATTTGATATTGTCTGTTTTTTTTCAGTTCATGGCAGCATGTAAGAGGCCACCGGTGTATTGTGTTATCACAGAATACTTATCAGAGGGTTCCTTGAGGGCATATCTTCACAAGCTTGAGCATAAAGCTCTTCCTTTACAGAAGGCAATTGGATTTGCGCTCGAGATTGCTCGAGGAATGGAATATGTTCACTCACAAGGCATCATTCATCGGGATCTTAAACCGGAGAATGTCCTCATTGATGAATCCTTCCATATGAAGATCGCTGATTTTGGGACAGCTTGTGAGGAGGCAGATGTTGACCATTTTTCTGATGATCCTGGGACTTACCGCTGGATGGCACCGAGATGATCAAACGTAAACCCTATGGACGGAAGGTCGATGTATACAGCATTGGGCTCATATTATGGGAAATGCTTGCTGGAAGTATTCCTTATGAGGATATGAATCCCATCCAAGCTGCATATGCTGTGGTTAACAAGGTGTGTGTCTCCACAACTACTTTGATCCTTGAATTTTTCTTTACTCATTATGATCCGAATGCTCAGTATCTCCACGTCCATGTCCATGTCATCCAATTTGGACAGTTTTTGGTGTTGTTTATTTGTGTTGTAATGTACTTTATTTAGAATCCTAAGATAAATGAGTAGAGTCATACTAAAAATTAAAATAATAAATTATGATATCCATAAACGTTAAGAAATTATATTTATAAAAGATAAGATGAGGGAAGGATATCTAAAGTGATTCAAACATTTAAAACGTAACCCAAATGATTTAATAATATTTTTACTATCTGAGGATAGTAAATAACCTCTTTGGAGTGAGGTAAGAAATAAATGATTTAATATTATTTTTACTATCTGAGGATATTGCAATTAATCGAGTGGGATAATGAAAATAGATTCATATAGCCAATCCCATTTGTGACAAAATGTGAATTGTGATTGGAGGAAAAGAAAGGACGAGGTAGGCATTGGAAAACTTACAGCAAGGTGATAGAGAATGATCTGAAATTGGTTATAATCTCAGAGAATATGACACTTAATTGAGTGTGATGAAGAAATCAGTTTTATATAGCCGATCCCATTTAGTGAAATTTAATGCTTTATTGTCAATGTTATTATATCATTTTAATGGTATGAAATTGCTTATGCTTTTACATTTTGTCTGTCATTCAAAAAGCTTCAGCCAAACAAGTCACGAATGCATATCCTTTGCCCTTTCCCAGAGGCATTTCTTTAAAGGCTCATCTGGTTCAAGGAATTGGACCGCAGAATTTGAAATTAGAATTGAATTTTCAAGTCTAATTCAAATTCTGTTACTTGGAGTCATACTGAGTTGAAATTGTAATTCCATGCTCTAATTCTTTGGAATTAAAAATATTGTATGATAGTTCTTTGTAATTTTTAGGGGTAGGATAAAGAATCAAAGTATTATTAAGTTGAGAATTATCTGTTAATTAGATATGATAAAATCAAATAAGATTAGATTCATTGGGTAAAATATTTTGATTGTTTGTATCAGATAAAGGTAGGTTGACCATTCTTTTATTATATAATTATTTAAAAAAATTATATAAAAGTATTATTTAAAAATTTAGAAGTAAATATTTTAATAAGGAATATTGTTAGAAACATATTAAAATATTATGTATCTATAAAGTATTATTTATATTGAAAAATGTGTATTTTAAAAAAAATTATATTATATTAAATTTCATACATTAAAAAAATTTTAAATTTATATTGAGCTACTAATTTCTTTTTCTTTATGTATGGATTAAAAAATTAACCATATCTTAACTTTAACTTTTCATTCACAATTGTAATTCTTTATGTAATCTAAACAATAGAATTTAAATTTCAGCTAATTCTAATTCCAACAAAATAAAATTAGACTTATATTTTCAAATTCCAATTCTAATTCCATAATTGAAACAGACCCAATAGGAATTTATAGCTTTTAAGGTAAGCTCCGAATAACTTCAGTTCCACAATGCTCATCAAATGCAACATGAACTAGCTCAGTATTGGTTATATATATATATATCGAGGATTTCCCCACATCAGATCGGTTATTTCCGTCATTTTTGTTACATTTGAACTCTCCAATATGCATTTCCTTTCCAAAACCATGTTATTCACAATTGCCCTTTTAAACAGTCTAGTTGGATTACACCTTAAATTAGTTTATGGAATTATAGATCTTTCCAACACGTTGCACTTGAATTTGATGCATCTAGAGAAGCAATGTCGATACTCCGGGGAGCTTGTTTATGTCCGACATGGGTTGGAATACTATATTCTTTTTTGATTTTGCACGTTTTGAATACATTGGACCATTTTTTAATTTTATGATAAATGGAGTTCTTGATAAAGCCCATAGAAATTTGAGCCATCTGGTAATACAATAATGATTAAAGTCCTTGGCTCCCTTGCCTTATTCTTTTTTGAATCATGTGAGGTCTGTTATAGTACAACTCATTTATAATGACTTGTATATTGGTTTCTTTCTATGAATTTAAGTTAGATAATAGGACAAGAAATATGTATTTTTATTGATAATTTAGTATAAAATAATATTATTGTTCAATTACATTTTTATATCTATAAACAAACCATAAATTTTAGCTAATATTTTCCCAACTTATTATGTCTTCATTTTTAGAAGAATAACATGCCGATCTCCTGTGTTGGTGACCACCTTTCTTGGTAGCGCACACATAAGTTGCAATGTTGCGGCTATATCATAATGGTCATGATGCATATTGCAGTCTGCATTTAGATTTGTAATTTGGTCGTGCCACCTAATTGGTGGAGAGTTATTTTCCAAGTGCCAGTTAATGGGAATAAGAGAAAGTTACCACTAGAAGTAGTGTCATTGTGGATGAAAATATTGGTTACAGTTATATCAGTATTAGACAATGCGTATTGGTATTAGATATATCGGACGATTTTTTTTTTAATCGTAAACTAATAGGGTTTTGTCGATCAAATATTGGTTGATATATTGGTAGTATCAGCTGATATGAAAATATATTATAATATTGTTGCGGTATTATGAAATATCGGTATTGGAAGCCTGATATTGATATATACTATCCGATATGTATTGCATCGATCAATATTTCTATCAAAAGGTGTCATTCTTCATACACTAATCAAGCAATGGGAGACAAAAGAGGGCCGTTGGAATTAGTTGCAAGTTGCTGCAGTAAAGTATATAGAGTAAGGGAAATGTGAAATAATTCATGGATTTCATTCTTGTTTGCTGAAGTACTGCATCTCTTTTTTATTTTGTGATTTGGACTTCTGGTACCAGGAAAATCTCAATTCTTTGATATTCTCTCTTTACAAATGGAAAAATTGAAATAGAATCTGACTGAATATCGATAATGCAGATAATTATTCATTTGATTTTCACAGTTTTGGTATAGCCGAGATAGTAAAGAATATTCCTAATATTACCATGTAGGATTTGTAAAGCCAATCTTGGGACTACAAATTTCGTTGTTGAATATCGAGGTTGATCAGCCAAGGTTCAATCGTGGGAGTTTGATTCTCGAGACTCTTACGTGTGTGGCATGCGTACAACAATAACTAATAAAAACAAGGCCTTGTAACCTACTAAGTTGGTTTAGCTATATGATTCCGTCTTTGCCATTCGACTTGGTTTAGTGCTATATTTTCCAATAGTACAAATAATTTTTTAAAATCTTTTAAACTATATAACTCTAAGTTTTCATTAATTTATCTATAACTTAATTTCCTCTATCCACAATAAACTTATATTTTTTTCATGTATACTTCATCTAACTTACGTTTTAAGTGTCCAAAACATATTAAATGTCCTTCCAACGTCTTATCTTTCATAGGTATAATTTCTAAACATCTACAAATATCATTATTCTTTATTTTATTTTCTGGCGTGACTCTACCAATCCATAATTTTGGAAATACAAAAAAACAAGTTATATTAAGAGACATCATTTAGCCATTATTGGGACATACTTGATGATATGATATTTCATTAATCTATTCAACTATCAGGTCCACATACGAATGGATGAATGGAAAGTTGTTACATCACCCGATGGTATCCTAAAGGTGGCTAAACACCTAGTTGTTTTAATTAAATTTGATTTATGGTTTTTTTTAACCCAAATCTCGATACTGAAGTACCATGTTTTGTTAAAAACAGGGTTCCAAATCATATAGATCAAAAAACCTGGCTACTTAGAATAAGTAACGATTCATTCATGGTTCAATTTGGTTGGGTTATCCTAATATTTCCATTTTATCTGTCTTCTACTTTGGTTTGTTTGAGGTGATTCGAACATTTAAAAATGCATGCTACCTTTGAGGAAAAATGTGCGTTTATTATTGTTTGAGGAAATAATAGATGAGGTAGATATAGAAAAAGTTGGAATAAGATAATAAAAAATGATTTAGAATTGTATCTATTCTTGGAGGATATTGCAAGAATGAATGAAATGGAGGAGGATTCGTATAACTGACCCCAACTAATAAGACTTGAGACTTTATTGTTTGTTTTTATATCTGTCTTTTGACATGGTAAATGTGATTCTTACGTGATGACGATTTTGAGATTGCAGAATTTGAGACCCGCTTTTCCGACAGACTGTCCGCCTCCAATGCAAGCACTCATCCAACTGTGTTGGTCCCCGCAACCTGAGAAAAGGCCTGAGTTTTGGCAACTCGTGAAGGTTCTAGAGCAGTTTGAGTCTTTGTTAGCTCATGATGGCTCCCTGAAGCTTGTACCGAACTCAACTTGCCAAGATCATAAGAAGGCTCTTCTTCAATGGATTCAAAAGCTCAGCCAGCCCCCGAAATCTACGTTGCCCAGGAATCCTCCTCTAATCACGTATTCTTCACCTATGCCTAAACCTAAATTCATGTGAAAATTCTTCATGCCCGGGTATCGGTTCCTCCACCAGGTCACATTTGTAATAACATGCTCGTTTTTCTCCGCCCCTCTGGTTTTATCAAAGACCAATGTGTAGGGACACTGGGTAGATATATTCAGATGATTGATGATGTGGTTTCTCATCTACTCATTATGAGTGGGCCCATATAAGAATAGATGGATGAATGAGATATTGTGTCAAAGTGCGCGGATGAAAGTGACCCTTCTAACATTGTTCTTTATTCTGTCCGTTTCCAGTTCATGGGAATCGGACTGATGAAAGGAGGAAAAAATACCGGTTGTGGTGTTATGCTTGTGATTTCGAACCGGGTAGCATCCTCCTACGATGATAGTTTTCTGGTCAATTGTTATTCCGCTTCTCGGAAGTTTGTCGAGATCTCTCTCTGGGTTAACAACTGCTCAGTGTCTGATACAGGATCGGCTTTTTGGGTGGCAGCAGAGACAATGTATAAAGCAGTGGATAATACAACGGATGATACCATCTAAAAATATACCCCGATCATGCCCGAAAATGATGATTTATGTATCTTTTTGAAGAAAAATTGCATGTAACTTCTACATTTCTGTATATTGATGTATATATGTTGTTGTTTAGATGGTTCCCGGCCTTAGAACTGTTGTGACCAGCCGTGGACCGCGCACATGTGTATGATTGACTTGATGTTCTATGATCAATGAAATCTCAGAGTCCTTCCATAAAGAGGTAAAGAGGTTTGTCTGAAAAAAGCTTAAAAATTTGAAAATGGCTCATTTCTCTGCTGATATAATGTGGGTTCAATATTTGAATATATTGTTATAATTTTAATTATTCAATTAACAGTACTAACTCTTTACTGGTCCTAATGACAGAACCTTTACCCTTTTTATTCTTAAGTTTTTGCTCTTTCATTGGTATACTTAAGCCCCTCCCCATTGAAAAAATCATTGGTATTGATATTAATTGTACCTATGTCATTATCGTTAGTGATTATATCAGTATTAAATATATCGAATAATATGTATAAAGTTTTTTTTTTATAATGAGAATGTATATAATTATACATCAGTCTGATTTGATATAGAATGAACTTATAATTTATAATTTGATGAACGTGCCAATTCTATGATTATGAGTAAATAACCCTAGCCTATTTTTATTCATAGTAAAACAGATGGACTAATTCTCTAATTCTAGTTAGGAAGAGGGTATTGAACTAAGATATAGACTCTAAAAATATAATATTCTAAGCCTAATTGCCTGTATAATATCTTTATTTTCTAATACAGTCATTTTTTTGTTATTGCTGCATCCTCTCTGTACAAAGGATTTGATTCAAATCACTCTACTATTGATATAGTGGCACCTTACCTTGATAATCACATGGACATCTAGGAACCTTACTTTGTAAATGAGATTCCCAAAACAAGATTGCTAGTTGGTATGTATTTTGCTTAAAATTTTTTAAAAATTATAAGTTGATAAAATCGTATCGGTCGATATGTCAGTTAAATATCGGATATATAGCTGATATTTTAAATATCAATTGATCTGTCATGATTTATCACTGGTACGATAAATATATCACGACATTGTTGTTGCACCAGGAATATCAGTGTCAATGGTCTGACTCGGTTTATATCCATCAATATTTATAATATTTATTGATATTTTTATTTATATATCTGTCTGATAAATAGTCAATTTGGCTTATGAAATTTTGGTATATATAAGATTTAAAAAAGAGTCGGATTATTTTAGTTTTGATTGAATATATAATATTGTATCTTACTTGAAAAATATATTCACAATTTTTTAAAAAAATCTTTTCAAATAAATTGTAATAAAATAAAATATTTTACAGATAATTTTCAATTAGTATTTTTATAAATTTAAAGATTAGTGAATTTAAGCCCTTTTCAAAATTATTATGCTTTTGTGGTCGTTCCGTATCATAATATCCAATCAAATTAATTGAAAAATCTTTAATTTCTATAAGTTTCTGATACCGTAGAGTACTCTACGTGTTCTTATAATTTCTTATTCGAATCGATTGGGAAAGGAATAAATATCTTATTAAATTAGCACATATTAATTATTATTATTTTTTTATTTTTTAATGATTAAGATAATATTTTTAATTTAATTTTTTATATTATAAATATAGCTATGAAATATTATAAAAATATAAAAAAAAATCTAATATTTGAAATTATGGTAACAAAATTTATGTAGTTATTAATGGCGTTTCCTTTTATAGGTTATCAAAGAGAATTGGATTCCCTCTCAATTTCTCTCTACGCCACAAGTGTAGCCTCGGATGCTTACAAGCAACATCAAAATTCAACGTGGGGGATCACTGGATTTTCAAAAATGAAGATTCTATAATTTTTAATTTTAATTATATATATTGGAGTTTCATGGCCCGCTATACGTAGACATACGATTCTTTTTTCGGGATTATTTTCACATAGATGTTGGCACACGATTTTCACTCGAGCGAGAGATTGGTAGAAACTAGATGACTCATGCACGGTAGAGAGGAGCGTGGGCATTTTGCTGGCAAAAGTTAGGCGTTTCACACACGTTAGATAGGAGTGTCAGGTTATGAGTTATTTTTGTGTGGGTCTATACCCATTTGACATGTTATTTGATGGTTCGGACGTGAACATATGGATATTATACTAATAATACAGGATTGCAGTGTTCGTGCATGTGACCAGCGTATAAGCACCGATTCCAAATGGTGCGTCCGAGGTGCCAATCCCAGTGACGTTCGTGCTTGAGGCATGCTTGACAGGCGCTGTGTCTAAAAGCTGGTTCACAATATAAATATATGCTGATGCCTTTTAAGGTTAATCACTTGCAATTTTGAGACTTAGGGAGCACCGACTCTAAAAGAAAAAGCAAAATAGAGAGAAAATAGAGAAGACAAAGATTGAAGTATTCAATTAAGTTTCGAATCGTATTTTAATTTTTACCAACCTTCGGCTGTTCTTGAAATTAAGAAAAACGTTTACCGATTTTATTTTTCCTCTTTCGTTTTGTATTATCTATTGTTCGATTTTATTTGTGATAATATATTGTATCATTATATTTAATAATTTGTGTAACCGAACTTATTATATAGTTGATATATTTTAGACGAATCGTTTCATGATTTTTCTTCCTCGTTTCTAAAGAAAATTTTTACGTAAAAATTAAATATTCTTTATTATTTGTGATTATTATTTAATTATTGTGCGTTATTGATCGATTCATCATGATTTAAATAAGCAGTCTGGATCCCAACAAGGAGTTTAAGCGTGAGATTGACAATAATAAGGTGATTGTTGTGCGCACAAATAATTGCTTTCAATTTGCTTTCTGCTCGCTGCATGCTCAACCGATTGTTTGAGCAGATTGGCGGACAATTAGCCCACGAGTAGCACACGACTCGAGCTCTAACAAGAGAGTCACAGAGACCTTGGGCTCAACCGGCACTCGGACGACACTTGAATAATTCAAGAACTAACCATCTGGCTCGTCTGATGCGAGTTGAAGCTTGGAACATTGAGCTCGCTTGACTTGTTGATATTCAATTACTAAATCAATTAGCATAATAGGGTTAGTTCACCATAGAACTATTACTGGCTTTCTAATTATAGAAATAAAATAATATAAGAATAGATAATTATTTTTTAAAAAATAAAATAAAATAATAATAATTTAAAATTAATATTATCTTATTTATTTAGTCACTTCGAAAAGGTGATAAATCTATAAAGACCCCCACCACTAGCCCCGCTGCCACCACCCCTCGACACAAAAGCTGCCACCACCGCACTGTAAAAATAATAATTTTTAATATATATATATATATATTAATTAAATAGTAAAATTATTATTTTATTAAAAATAATCTTGAAGTGAATTTCTAATTTTTTTAACCAAATATATTGTACATATATAGGCAATGGAGGGAAATTTATGGTTTTTTTTTTTTTAAGGATATGTTTGGTTTAAAGAAAAAGTGAGGAAAGGACAAAAAATTAAAAAAAAATATATATATATATATTTTGTGTTTGCATTAGATAAAAAATTAAAAAGATAATGTAAAAAATGTGTAAAAATATAGTATTGCATTGAAAATTTATTTTCTATTTAAAAATAAGAGAAAAAATTAAAAATATATATAATTATTATGATAACATTTTAAAAAAATATTTTTTAAAAATTTATTTTTTTTATATAAATTATGATAACATTTAAAGAAAAGAAAATACCCTTTTTTATTATTTCATCGTAATAATATAAAATAATAATAATTATTAAAATATTTCGGGCTCGATAAAACTCCTATAGCTTAAATCGTAATATTGAAATATATAATTTTCTTTTCCTAATTAAAATAAAAAAAATCAAATATTATTAATACGATTTCGTGCCAATTAAGTATGATAGTGAATATAATAAAATGCAACTTAGAATTGTCTAAAATAAATAAAATATTAAAGCAAGGTTAATATTTACAAATATATAAACTAACATATATTATATTATGGCCGGATTTGAATTTAGAAATTATAAATTCAAATCTAATTAATTTTTCTATCATTTTTATATATTCAGGAATCTTATTTCTTTTATTTAGGTTATTGATTAAAAAAATCTAACAGTTCAGATTTAAAATTAAATAATATCCTTTAAATAATTATTTTTATTGATTTTTAATATATTAAATTTAATATTTAATAAATATTAATATTTTTAAAAATTTTTAAAAAATAATTATCTTATTATTTTTTAATCTCAACCATTAAATTTTAATTTAATAATTAAAATAAAAGAGATAAATTTAAAGAAAAGCCTAAGCCCCAAACTCCATACCTAACTATTTGAGCTCAACTTGAAATTCTATTGAATTAATTATTATTTTGATTAAATATTTATTTAAAAATTTGTAGCCCTTTGCCTTTTAGGATTTTAGGATATGGGCCACTCTAAAGTATGTATTTTAAATTATTTTTAGAAAAAATTTCATAAAATTTATATTAAAAAAATTAGTCAAAAGATTATAAATAATTATGTTTTATATTTTAAAAAATAAAAATATATTAATAGTTATTTTATATAATATTTAAATATTAAGATATTTATATTATAAAAACTAATATAAAAGTTTAACTATTTATACATATATTTTTTAAAAATTTATTTTTTTTATATAAATTATGATAACATTTAAAGAAAAGAAAATACCCTTTTTTATTATTTCATCGTAATAATATAAAATAATAATAATTATTAAAATATTTCGGGCTCGATAAAACCCCTATAGCTTAAATCGTAATATTGAAATATATAATTTTCTTTTCCTAATTAAAATAAAAAAAATCAAATATTATTAATACAATTTCGTGCCAATTAAGTATGATAGTGAATAAAATAAAATGCAACTTAGAATTGTCTAAAATAAATAAAATATTAAAACAAGGTTAATATTTACAAATATATAAACTAACATATATTATATTATAGCCGGATTTGAATTTAGAAATAATAAATTTAAATCTAATTAATTTTTCTATCATTTTTATATATTCAGGAATCTTATTTCTTTTATTTAGGTTATTGATTAAAAAAATCTAACAGTTCAGATTTAAAATTAAATAATATCCTTTAAATAATTATTTTTATTGATTTTAATATATTAAATTTAATATTTAATAAATATTAATATTTTAAAAATTTTAAAAAAATAATTATCTTATTATTTTTAATCTCAACCATTAAATTTTAATTTAATAATTAAAATAAAAGAGATAAATTTAAAGAAAAGCCTAAGCCCCAAACTCCATACCTAACTATTTGAGCTCAACTTGAAATTCTATTGAATTAATTATTATTTTGATTAAATATTTATTTAAAAATTTGTAGCCCTTTGCCTTTTAGGATTTTAGGATATGGGCCACTCTAAAGTATGTATTTTAAATTATTTTTAGAAAAAATTTCATAAAATTTATATTAAAAAATTAGTCAAAAGATTATAAATAATTATGTTTTATATTTTAAAAAATAAAAATATATTAATAGTTATTTTATATAATATTTAAATATTAAGATATTTATATTATAAAAACTAATATAAAAGTTTAACTATTTATACATATATTTTTTAAAATATATAAATTTATGACTTTCAAATTCTCATCTAAGAACTGATACCGAATGGAAGCTCCGTGGGTCCCTGCATCTCAACCCCATGTACTTACATGAGAGCGAACCTTACCACACTTTATGATCCCCTCATAATTTTCTTCTAATTCTAAAAATTAAAATTAAAATTAAATAATAAAAAAAATAATAAATAAAAAAATTATTTTATATTTTAATAATGCCTTACAATTTTTTAATTCCATTTTATCACCGATATTGATTTTTAAAATGATATTAAAACTCTGTATTTTATAGTATTGTTATAATTTTTTTTAATATAAAAGCTTCTATATTTATCACGTGATCACAATTATAATTTAAATAAATAATTAATTAAAATATTAATTAAATTTGATGGGTATTGTACCCAATGACCCAAATAAGGGGGCTCAATATAGTTATAGGTTGAGAAATCAAAGTCAATGATCCGTAAACCTACGAAACCCATTATATCCGAGCAGTTTATTATAACAGCACAGCTCATTTCAGTGATTTGTGGCCAATGTATGTTTAATGACTGAGGATGGTTATTTAACCAACAACAGTAATTGTTAATTACAACTGTCACAGATATGAACGATGGTTAACTGTTTTAATGGGTAACCGTTAACCATCATCTATAAATATGAAGCCTCTTTATTCGTAGAGCGACATGGAACACCGGCAAAAAAGGAGAATGTTCCAAATGCAAGAGGCCAAAGAAGGAAGAGGAGAAAAAGGAAAAAAGAGACTTTATGAGGGTATTGCCTCCTAAGTCCTCCAAAAATTCATCTCTCCTATCAAGTGCCCGATTATCCCTTAGGAGCATCCCGGCCATCTAAGACTCCCCTCGAGCACATCTTAGACGCCCCACGGTGGGTGCACCTCGGCCGTTTGTCTTACGAGCCTTCTTGAATCCTGGAGATATATGTATTTTTTCATTGTCTTTTTTATTATTGAAAAGACATCTAATTTTAGTATCGGAGGATTTACGGTGAGAGTAATTTTCGCCGTCATCCCCAACATATCGTTTTCGGTTCGTTATCAAATTTGATTCGAAATTTATGAAAAGCGGATGGTAGATCGGACAAGCGTGAAGATTTTATTCGTGATTTTCTGTCAAGTAAAATAATCTAAATTTGAAGAACGAAATAAATTTAAATAATTATTTAATTTTTATTATTTATTAATTTAATTTTAAAATTTTATGACTAAATAAATATAAAGCCTCATCCCAGTAAGAAATCTCTTCCGTTTATGGGACCCCACAACAAAACGTTTCTTACCCAATCAAAGAAACTTACAAATTGGTTTGCAAAGCTCCAAAGCTTCCCTTCTTTTATATTAATCTCACGAGAGGTTCTCCTCTTCAGCTCTTTCCCCTTAAACCCTCCCTCTCCTCTCTCTCTCTCCTCAGGGATAGAGACGCATCGATGGAAACCTCAACTAAAGCCCAAGACGGAAGCAATACGGAGCTTCAGCACCAGTACTGCCACCAGCGTCCGCACGCGCCGCCGTCTCCGGCGGGAGCATTCAAGCAGCAGCAGGAGGAGCAGAGGCATGGACAGATAGAAATCACAAGATCCGAGACGAATAATCCTTACCCGACCACCTTTGTCCAAGCGGACACCTCCTCCTTCAAGCATGTAGTCCAAATGCTGACCGGCTCGTCGGAAACCACCAAACAAGTCGCCCAAGCGAGACCCACCAACAGCCCAGTTCAGCCCCCTCCCGGTTCCAGGAACCCGATTCCGCCGGTTAAAACTTGTTCCAAGACAAAGCCGTCGAGGCTCTACGAAAGAAGAAACAACCAGCTCAAGAACCTAGGGATCAGCCCTCTGTTTCCTGGGCTCGGCTCCAATGGCGGAAATTCCCCTCGAAATGCAGAGATTCTCTCTCCGAGTTTGTTAGACTTCCCGGCGCTTGTTCTCAGCCCTGTCACCCCACTAATCACTGACCCCTTTAACAGATCTCCGATCTCGAAATCGGAGGCGCAGAACATCGCCGTCGATACGGCCGCCGAGGAGAAGGCGATTGCAGAGAAAGGGTTTTACTTGCACCCTTCGCCGGTCTCGACTCCCCGCCAATCCGAACCCCGGCTTCTTCCATTGTTTCCGATCACCTCCCCTAGACTTTCAGGTTCTAATTCTAGCTAGTTCTTCGAATAAATTAACTAATCTATCTTCAATCTCATGTAATGATACATTGTTGCAAGATATTGAAGAAGAATTTGCTCTGCTTTTTTTTTTTTTTCCTTGGCAATATCTAGCTCTAAAAAATATCATATATGAATTATTTTTATTTTAAATCAGTAGAATAACTAAAAAATGTAAATAATAAAAAATAAATTTGATTTTGACTTTTAAGATTTAGACGAAAGATTCGGGAAGCCCTGTCTCCCTCCGTAAAAGAGGTGTTTTAATTCTATTTAATTATTGATTAAATAGTTTTATTATTTACTATTAAAAGGTATTATATAATTTTCATTTATTATTAAAAAAATAGTAATTTCGTTTATTTAATATTAATAAAATAAATAATTATAATTTAGAAGGGTTTGAATTAACAAATTTAAAAGTGAGGAAGGAACAACTCCACTGCTACCGTCATTAAATTCCATTTAATGCCGTTGGCAGGTATGAGAAAATTAAAAAAAAAAAAATTGAGTACGGCTCCTCAGTTTTCTCGGTTTTTACGTTGGATGAAATCGGCGACTTGAGTGAGGAGGAAGTAATTATAAATATATATAATTTATTTTATTATGTAATTTAATAATTAATTAAATTATTATATATGTAAGCCGTCCTCTGTGAGCGTATCTCCAAACCTCCATCTTGAGCGTACCTCTAAGCCGTCATCCGTGGATGCACCTCCAAGCCACTCCTCTGTCGGGCGCATCTCTAAACCCTCATCTGCAGGCGCACCCTCGAGCAGGGACACCTTTAAACCTCCTTCCGTAGGGCACACTTATGCGGCTCTCATGGGCGGCTTCTATAAGCCGCCCTCCGTGGCGCACCCAAAGCAGGGGGACATCTTGGCCGCCCCAGTGGGTGCCTCTTGGCCGCCTCTGCGGGCGCATCATTAGGCGGGGACACCTCTAAATCGTCCTCCCGCAGCGCGCTGTAAGCCGCCCTCATGGGCATTCCCCCAAGCGGGAAACATCTTGGCCGCCTCGCGGGTGTACCTCTTAGCTGCTCTCGCGGGTGCACCTCTTAGCTGCCCTCCGCGAGTGCACTTCAAGTAGGGACATCTCCAAGCTGCCCTCTATGGACGCACCTCTTAGACGCCCTCCGTGGGCACATCCCTAAACCGTCATACGCTGGCGCATTTATGGAGCTCATGCCTCCAAACACGTCTCTCACATACATTATTTTTGCATCTTAAGCATGCTTTCCTCCGTTATTATAGAAGGTTTCTGACTTGAACGTCGGAGTATCGGTGGGAGACAACCCGCCATCGGTATTTGACTTCTTGTTTTTAATTACGTTGTGCAGGTTCTAGATTAATAGCGACGGAGACGAGACCCGCTCATGATTACCTTCGGATGACGAGGAATCTAAAAACTTCCTAATCCATACGATAAATCGGGACCCGAGACATCACATATATATATATATATATATTTCAAATAATATAATATTTGATTTATTTATTTATCTTATTAATCTACATAAAATTAACTAGATATATAAAATATTATATAATAGTAAGTGACTAAAAAGTAATAAGATTGTAGTGCTATTTTCTTGAGAAAAATGTTATTTAGACACTCTTATATAAAATAATTTCCTATTTTATATATATATATTTAAATTAATATAAAAATAAATAAATAAATAAATATTACGTTATAATAATTTACCCAACAGGGACCGAAAGTTAGGCTTCTAACATTACTCTTTTATTAATAAAAATTATTAGGGTATATTTTTTTGACACACTTTAAATGTTATTAAATGACATAATATTTTATTTATTTATTTATAGTCTTATTTTTGGATGACTATTAAAACCTTAAAAAGGAAAAAAATAATTACTTTAAAAGAGGAATAATTGTAAAAACAAGTTTAAATTCATAAATTTTCAATAAATAAATAAATAAAAATTGCAATTTAAAAATGGTTAAAATAAATGCTTTTTTAAAATAATAAATGGAAGACAAACGCCCCTAAATTGGGGAGGAGAATGGGTGAAGTGTTTTTTCCTTTTGGGTAAGTGAAGGGAAAGTTTGTTTTGCATTAAAAAAAGTATTTTTTTAAAAAATTTATTTATAACTTATTTGCCTCCTACTCTTTATATATAAAAATATATTAAATATTTAAAATATAAAAAAAAAAAAAAAATAAAATTTGAATATGTTATAGGGTAAATATTCGATATATATATATATTTTTTTATTTAAAAAAAATCCTTTTTTTGAATAATTAAAATAGGGTAGGAATTGGATTTTGTAGGGCAAAGAGTAGTCTCGGCGGATATTAATGCTTTCAATATTAGCTTAAATAGGGAAAATAATTCAATATTATATATTAAAATTATTTTATTTTTCAAATATTGTTTTACTTTAATTTTATTCAATTTTTTTTATTGTCATAATTACTTTAAATTGCAAAACAATTTAAACTTAATCGTTATTTTTTTAAAAGGATTTGTTACGGCTTTGGTCCGGATTTAAATGGAGATGGTTTGGTCATCATTTTTTTAACAAAGCGCTGACAAAGCATTTAAAAAAATAAGATAGTCGAAAGGCCAAATGGGTTAGATCATGATTTCTCAAGCCTTCCAAGTCAGTCATGGCCCTTTTTAAGAATAAAAAGGAAAGAACTTGATTTGGTCATCCGCTTTTCTAACTCCAAAACCTGCACAACACCAAAGAAAATAAAATAGTCAAAGGGCCAAACAATCTCCATTTAAATCCGGACCAGAGCCGCAACAGATTTATTAAACTTATGAAGTTATCTGGGATCGCACATATATTTAATATATGATTGGATATTTGTTTAATTTAATCTAATTTCTTTTATACATAATAAATAATTAATATTAAAATATAAGTTGATATAAAATTCAAAAAAAAAAAAAGCGTTTTTTTATTTTTATTTTTTAAAATTCTTTTCCCGACTTTGAATGCCCACTGCACTAATCATTGTTTAGAGAATATTAATAGTAGCCAAATAATTACCAATATTGCGTTGTTTAAACGCCATGTAACGTCTCTTGTTCCTAAAAAAAAAATAAAAAAGACAGTGAATTAACTATGTGTTATAAATAATTATAATTTAATTATTTTTTAAAAAATAAAATAATTAAAATAATTAATATTTGATATGTTTTGATGATTCAAATTAATGAACAAATTAGGGAGCTGCTTTTTCACTCCTGAATATTCAAACAGAAAATGGATTCGATTTTTGTAACTCTAAATTTTGATTAGCGTGCCATAATAGAACAAATAAGAGGTAAGATGTATACATGATTCACTTTTTGATATATTATTTTACGTTTAAATTAGTAATATTTCTATTCGAATGTAAAAGATATAAGGAAATGAAGTGCGAGAATGTTAAGAGGATAGGGATGAGTAAAGATATTATTTCTAAAAAAACAAATATCAAAGTATATTTATTTTGTAAAGAAGGATAAAATGGTTAATTTGTACATATTCTTTAGTTATTGTTACTTTTATTGACCCATACCAAACAAAGATATAAAGCCAAAATATTTGTTTATTCATATTAGCTAAATAAAGAAAAATTATATATTTAATTTCTATTATATTTATTTCTATTGGTCTCATCCCCTTATAGGATTATCTTTTTAAAAATATTTAAATTAAATCTTTTATGATACTGTATAAAATTTAGGCATTCAATATGGTTCATACCACATATCAAATTATTTATAATGATCATATTTATCAATTAAATATTATTTTAAAGATATTTTAAAAATAATTAAATATATTTTAATATATCGATAAATCGTTTAATTTTATTTGTTATATTATCGAAATAGTATTTAAAAAATTTTTTTTGGTGTAAAGAAAACATAAATTAGTATTGAGTAATGACAACTGTGAAGATGTTGATAAGCATCGATGATGAAATAATGAGAATGAAAGCGTGAAAAAAGGGCAAGTGAGAAGAGAAAAGAAGAGAAAAGAGAAAAATCTGATGCTACCAACTCATCAATCCAATATCATGAATTTTACAAGCCCTGTTGCAGTGAATCTAAATCTGCAAAATCAGAATTTTGATCAAATCATACGTTACAGAATATTAGGCCTAGAAAAAAGTTTTGGAAAGGAAAATAAAAACAGCATGAAAATATGCACATTGATTCTATAATTCAATTAAAAGAAAGAAAAAGAAATTACTGTCAGTGCTACATGGGAAAGGCCAAAAACAATGGCTTTTAAAAAGATGGCTTTTCTCTGCAAGAAGAAAAGGAGAAGAAGAGGGGATGAGTTAATTTCTTCATCACTTCCACAGCTCTTCCATTGGTATGCCCCGCTCGAGTGCCACCTCACGAAACTGCCTCATTTTTTGAACTGCGAGGACAGTGGCTCTGGCGTTGTTCAGGGCGTTGTTGCTGCCAAGCTGCTTGCCTAGAGCATTCTCGACACCCGCCATCTCGAGAACGATCCTAACTGAGCCTCCTGCTATGACTCCCGTGCCAGGACTTGCGGGCCGAAGCATCACCTTTGCAGCCCCGTAGCCTGCCTCGGACCTGGCAACCATCGGATCAAAGCAATCATCAATAGGGGTGGGTAGCCGAAGAGCTGGTAGTGAAATCTTGAATTTTGATTTTGGAAATCAATTCCGATTCCAGTGCTATACTTTCAAAATACGAAGGCTGAATTCCGTTTTTAGATGTATGAATTGATGTTGATGCCTAGCAAATAGATCTTGTCAAATTTTGTTAACACTATATTAGAAATTTCAAGTACCCACATTGGCAGTATCCACAGGACTCACAATATATACAAATAGACAGAGGGACTAGGCATTTACTCTCAAGTATCACAAAATTAACTACACCAGACTGGAATAGAGAATAAGAGAACAAATCACATTATGACAATTACAATTTTATGCGAGTGCTTACACCGTCGGGCAAAAAAAAAATTAATATTATTTATAAGGCGAATGTGTTTGCATCTGACATTTCACAAAATTGATTCCGCTACTGCTTTTGCCTACAAGGTGAGTAGTAACAATTTCGATGGGATCAGTCGCAGTAGGCGGAATTGTGCTTACCATAACAGATAAATCCCACCCCTAATTATCAACGTGGTTTTTAATAGAACAGTCAGTGCCACACACAGTCCATGCCAAATTAATCATTCTGCATATCCAAATAAATTACATCGACTGTAGGGAGCAAAATCAACCTCGATGAAAGCTTAAGACACATTCGATAGCAGGAGACAGAATAAGGAGTAGAATAACTATTCTCAAAGTGTTAATATGGTTGAGAATTAATGTTTTCATATTTGGGTGTCTTTCCGAATAGGTTGAAATTGAGTTGGAAATTAATTTTTTTCTATTGTTTGATATGTAGAAATAACAAAATAAATAAACAAGGAATGAATATGTAATAACCTTTTACCCTTCTGGAAAAGAAATATGTTCACATACATCACTTTTTCACATTTTCAAACTACCCAAGTGTCTCCACTAATACGCAATATACTATAAATTTTATATGACAAAATGGTCATTTAGTATGTAAATGGTTTTCCTTGAGAACTAGGGATAAGCCAAACCATTCGATTAGCACTACACAAACAGTGAAAAAGATACTACATTGAGAATAAATCTGAAATATAATGCCAATTTGATTCTTACCAAATATGCGGTTAGAGGGAGGGAAGCATTTACATTTAAAAGAAGGTTCAATTGCTTTTATTGGAGCCTTAGGCACCCGTGAAGTCACACCTCTACCAACCATAGAAAATAATATGGGCCGACATATATCAATATTCGGCCTTCGACAATGACAATTTTTGATACCGGGACAATATCGTAATATATTTTCGTATCGGTGTATATATACCAAATTTCCATGTCAACCTGCAATTATCAAAAAGTTTTTTTTTTCCGACATATCTAATACGTAATCTCTTGTATGTCCAATAATAATACAGCATGACCAATATTGATAAATTTATCGATGGACAAACCCCAATAAACCCTTACAATAAACTTTCTAGCATTTAGGGCCTTTTCCAATAGAACTTTGTATTCTGCCAACCATAGATAACGATATCGGCCAATATGTATCGATATCTAGCCCCCGATAACGTCAAATTTCAAAACCGGGACAATATTACGATATATTTCCGTATCGGTATATATAAGCCAATATTCTCATGTTAGTTTATGATTATCAAAAAGTTCTTCCAATACATCCGATATGTAATTTCCTGTATATTTGATGCTAATATTGTTGTCACTGATACCGATAAATTCATCGATAGACAAACCCAAACAAACCCTCAAAATAAACCTTCTCGCAGTTAGAGCTTTAGCCAAATCAAATTTTGCATTCTGTCAATCATAGATAATAATATCGGCCAATATGTATCAATATCTGCCACCAAAAAATGACAGCTTTCAATATAGGATAATATCGTAATATATTTCCATATAGGTGTATATAAACTGATACTTCCATATTAGCTTACAATTTTCAGAAAGTTTTATTTTCTGATATATTTGAAATGTAACATTCTATATGTCCGATATCTATATTCGTATGATTGATACCGATAAATTCATCCATGGACAAACCCTAATAAATCCTCAAAATAATCCTTCTAGCATTTAGGGCTTTAGCCAAATTGATCTTTGCATTCCCTTCTACAAGGAATTGATGAGGAAAAAAACAATAATTATGTTATCACCAGCATGCCACAACACAGTTTTCAACTTTCCCTAGTTATATGGAAAAGGACGAACAACAATTCTATTGTTATTTGCTTAAATCTTGGTTCAGCTCAATGCATTTTTTCACTAGAATTGTAGAAATAATCTATTATGACTATAATAGGAAGAATTTTCTATTTTTCTTAATGATTTAGAGTATTGAAACACTACAGCAGCAATGGCAATTGCGTGATTATACTGTGATTTTTTTGGCTTGTTATTAATACAATGTTAGCAAAGAAATGATAAGAATTTAGAAAGGTACAAATATCCTCAATAATGCAGACTAGGTGGTTGTGAGACTATGCAAGTAGAGAGGTGTTATGGTCTACTATTCATTTACTCAACTTCTAATCTTAACCGTTGGATAGATATGTGAGTTTTTCTACTGGGCAGACAATAAAAACACTCAGCATATACGATGCAACACAAAGGAGGGAAAAGACAAGCAGGATATATAAGAACAATAGAGTTGAATTAAAGAAGCATCATAGAGAATTTGGAGAAAAATCCAAGTTCCTATAACATAAATCCAACTTATAGAAAAGATGTGTAACAAAATAGCAACAGTGAACCAGATTTATCTCACACTTGGTTTATACAATGGATCAGCGTTAAGCTCGTGGATATTTTCAAGGGAATTAGCCAAACTCACTTAAGATAATGTACCTTTGTGCATATAATTTGTAGATGATACAATTTTATTGGATGAGACAACTACCCCTATTGAAACTTCGTTTTTGACCTTTCCCTTTTACTGCAGGGTGAGGAGATCTAGGATAGGCTCGAGAGGAAAGAAGGTAATTATCGCTAAATTGAAGTTTTGGAAGAACATTGGAAGTAAATATTTTAGAATTAGCAGAATAAAAATTGATTACATGAGATGTAAATTTACTAACAACAATGAAGTAAATGCCTATAGGTGATGATAAGGACCGAGAGTTGACTAAAGAAAAATAGTTTCAAATATCTCGGAAAAGTTGGATAGAAAAATAGGGCAAACTGTAACACATTAATATTTTCATTCAGGTTTATAGGACATTTGACCAAGAGGGAGTCATTGATGAAGGAAATCTGAGCTATTTAATATGGCAAGCCTAATCTGAATTCATTTAGAGACTGGTATGATCAATTTGCAGGAAAGTTAGAAGGGTATTTTGGTAATTCTCCGCCGTTTGCCTCAAGAAATGTGAGTAATCCTTAATCATATGGCTAGATTGGTTACAATTGAAACAAGCCCCTGAAAGCTTGTAGCATGCCCTTCCTCCATGTGACTTTCCACAATGAGAGCACGTGGACTTGGATTGTTAAGGACTTGATGCACCTCGGAATTCAGCTCATTTCTTCCTCTTATCCATTGACTTAATCCTTTTGTGGGATCCTTCTGATCCTGAACTTTAGCCTCCTCGGCTGGTTGTCTTCTTCTCAAACAACTTTTCTCTCCCCATCTCTTGTTCAAATTGGAGGGCTTGATCCAACACCTCTCCGTAGGTTCCTAAATTTAACATCACAAGCTGTTTTTGAATCGTATCACTCAGCCATTGTAAAACTTTTCTCACTCTTCTTGCTTCATCAAGGACGATGTGGGGAGTGTAGCAGGATAGCTCCGTAAACTTGGAGTCATACTCTACCATGATCTGATTTTCTTGGCACAAATGGGCAAATTCATTCTCCTATTCCTTTAAGCTTGTGGGAAACTATTTCTCTATGATGAAATCTGCTCATTTTTAAGTCCCGAAATCTGCTTCTTCATGGACTACCAATGGTCCACCTCTCCTTCAAGCTTACAGGAGGCGAATATGACTTTCTCATCCTCAGGACATCAGTTCACTTTAAAACTTTCTCAATCCACCTGATCCAAATCTCCACATTTGTGGGGTCCGAATTTAACTCCAGCATCCTTTTGTTCGTAAACCAAACATAAGCATTGTAGCTACCACAAGGTTCACTGCTGCTGGCTCCAAAATTTGCAACCTCCAAGCCGTTAATTCCATCATGTCCGCCATACTGGCCATGATGATAAGATATTCTTCTTCCCTATTGGGGCGACAACTCGGTCAAAATACACCTTGTCCAAATGATATCTTTCAATCCTATCATAAAACAATTAATGAAATTAAATCCACAAATCAAATAAGACTCTCTCCTAATGACTTCTCAGATACCATAACTATCACGTCCCAAACTCGAGGTCCTATAATTACTTGAATAATCTTTAATTAATTTAGGCAAACTATATCCTTTTATGAGTCAAAAATTCATTTATTTAATTTATTGACCACAACTCAAACTTTGTTCGGACACAACCTAAAAATATCACAAATTGATGAAAAAACTTGAAATGAATATATATCAAATCACAAGACCTGAAAACACCACATCCGAAAGTGGCTCCGAATACCGACTATACATAGCTTCAAACATATGTAAGGATGAGCATCTGTACTAAAAATTAAAGTAATCGAGTATCATAATCCAAACAAATTACTGAAATAAACCAAAATCAACTCATAAACCGACATCACACTAATGACCACTTGAATTTGCAATACTTAATAGCTGGAACAAAAATTAACTTAAAACTATTTTTCTAATTTACATGTTAAAAAACTGATATCCGAAATCCTAAAACTACTACCGAATAGCCATCTTTTCAATCAAATTAGTTGCAAGTATTGCCCCAAACTCTCTAATCTAAACGGTTAGTAAAAATTAAAGTAAGAGTGAGCCAATTGCTTAACAATACATAATTATCATAAATGAACATATATATACATAAAAAAACCTAACGGAATATGACATGATCGAAATCAGAAAACAATAACATGATTTCATAAACATGTTACACATAGTTTGAAACTGATGCTCGATTTTCTTCTTTAAACTGTGCAACATCTAAATTATACTTAAATCATACTGAAACTTATGGACCAATGATTAGTGATGGCATCGCCAAAAAGGAGACAAATATTGAAACTCGGTTTATATATGTTTTTATATAACCAGAGACCATATGTCATTATTCAAGATCCATAGGTGATCTATCATACATATAACATTGTAGAAGAAGCTGAACGTCACTTTCAACCTATGGATAATAGATTTGAACTTTGATTTTTACTATAATATATTAGGACATGTCATAATATAATTCATCAGTTGTTATAATGGTCCATTTATAATCAAATGGAAAACACTACCCAAAAACAAACATGTTCTTTATATTTCCTCATATTGGAGAGAATATCCAAATCATGAAACTTGCGTAGAGTTTTCATCCTTATTTCTTCAAATATTTGTGATGCAGTGCAATCAAATTCATGTAGGGACTTTAGCTTGCATTTTAAGAGCACGCAGGAACATCAATATATGATTTAATAACATGTAGGAACTATTAATGTAGAAAAATTAACATAACTAAGGTAATTACATCAATTTACTTCAATTATAAATATACAGAAGATTTAAGCTTAAAAATTAAAAAAATTAAATATAATATATGTAATTTTAACAAGTGTAAAAACATGCATGCACAATTTTATGGAGATTCAAACTTGTAGAAACATATAGTTAACAATGAAAGACATACAAAAACAATATTGTAGAAATTTTACACTTAAACATAATGTGGATGAATTAAAGACATGTATTTCATAAAAGATTCATGAAATGAAAGTATAATAAAATGCATGCAAGGCATAAACTCTCTAACTACAAAAATATCACATGTATAAGAATTTGAAACAATAAATACTCTTAGAGATTAGGAAAAAGCTGATACAAAAACAACATTGTAGAAATTTAACACTTAAACATAATTGTACATGAATTAAAGACATGTATTTCATAAAAGATTCATGAAATGAAAGTATAATAAAATGCATGCAAGGTATGAACTCTTTAACCACAAAAATATCACATGTATAAATACTTGAAATAATAAATATTCATAGAGATTAGAAAAAAGCAGCAACAAGATAAAGAGGGCATAAATGCATTTGGCTTATACTTGACATTACCCAAAAATCCCTTAAATCTCAGTTGGATCATCTTTCTCTAACCTTCTCTCTCTCCTCACTCTTTCTCTCTTCTTTTTCTCTCCATTCTCTTTGGAATTCATAGCAAAATGACTAAAATCAACCAAAGGGAGTCTTTTATAGAAAATTAATGCATGTGCACCAGTCAAACGTGCATTAGGTTCCAAGACATAAATGGTACGAGGCACAAGCGTTCGTTAGGCATACATTAGGCACATACATTTTGCCACGAACACACATGTGCGTTCTTCGGGCACATATTGAGTGTGATCAATCTGCCTAAGATATATATAAGCGCTCTAGAGGCATCCTTCGGGGGCGTCTTTACTATCAAATATATATATATATATATATATACATGCGTCAGGTGTTGGTCAGGTGTCATTCGATATGATGTGATCCAATCAGAAAATTGACTTTGACTCAAAACCTCATTTGACTTCAATAACTCAATCATCATTTTAAAATATAAATTTTCGAGGATGCTTGTATGCAGTACGAACTATGCCTTAATGCCTAATTGTGCTTGATTGGTGCTCATACGTTAGTTTTCTATTAATAGACCCATTGGTTGACTTTGGGTCATTTTCAACTGATTCTTCAGAGAAGAGATAGAAAGAAAAGAGGAAAAGGTAAATAATAAGAGAGAGAATGTAATACCTGGTTCTCTGCCCATTAATTTGGTATTATCAGTTTATTTTGGACTCATTTTGAATATGTTAGAATAAATTGTGTTATATGAATTTGAAGAAAATTCGGAGCAATGAAGCAAATTTGTCACCTAAGGCACGCCTGACGCGAACTTGCACACATTTGGCAAATTGGGTGCGCTCGAGGAGCGCCTGTGGACCGCTTGAGCCGAGTTTGGGCAGCTTTGGAGGTCGCTTGGTATGCACCTGAAGTGGCGCTTGAGCATGAATTTCAGAGTGCTCGTGCTCCAGGAACGCCCGAAGAGGCGATCGTGTGCGGATAGGGTTAAGCACAGTGCTTAACGTGTGCTCGAGGTGGCGTTCGTGCTCCGATTCAATTATATAAGGACGACGCGCATTGTTTTTAGTCATCTCACATGGGAAGAGGAGAAAGGAGAGAGAAAGATAAAGAAAGAAAGAGAGAAGAAGAGAAGATGTATTTTGAAGTATCATTTGGTCAGATCTGTAAGATTAGAGGTTAAAAGAAGTATTCTTATACCGTATTCTTGGTTTACTTCAATTTTTGTTTAGTTTTGCCTACATTTGGTGGTTTTAGTATATGTGTATGACTTTTGTACATACCTCACTTTGTCCACTCATAAATGCATATAAATTTACCAGAGCATTAGAGGTTTTGTTTCGATTTTGCTAATATGTGAGGATTTTGTTCATTTTTGTGAAAAATGAATAAATATTTTGAGGCATTTTGTTTATGTAAAAGTATATTTGTAAAGAAAAAGTCACAAAAACTTGCATATAGGCCTTACATATGGTATCTATGCAATATGCTTCAGGTTGGGCTCTATCTTTGTGCATTCAATTCGACGTGTACCTTTCCCGAGTGAAAAGCTTTGTGATTGACCTTTCCGAGTGAAAATTTCGTACCTTTTCTACCAGATAGGAAAATTTTTGATTTTGTGATATAGAGACCCTCCCCTGTTTGTATTTTTATAACTATCATAAGCAATTAAATGAAACTAATATATTCTAATGTCCTAATATATTAAAATAATTTGAAGACTATACCTATCATCCATAGATGGCAAAAGAAAGTGGTATTTGTCCCCATCTATAGGGGAGAACATGTAGACGGCTCGCCTACAGGTTTACATAGTAGCTTATGGCCTAAGATTATTGGGAGAACGTATAACCTTTCTTCAAAGTCAGTTGTTCAGTCTTTGATTCTCCAATTTGAGTATGTTTTAGATGTTTGATACGTTTTACTTGTATTAATTTGGATATTGAGATTTCAATTGAGATTTGCAGGTTTCGCCTACAATTGGGATTCGATCAGTTTCGTACATTTGGAACATTTGGCTTTCATTTTTGGATTATATTTTTTAGTACGAGGCCACATTCGGACTTTCGTTGATGTGATATAGCGGGCATTTAGATTTTGGCTTTTGTGAGTTTTGTATTTGTTTTGCCGATCTTCATTCTAATTATGGATATATCTGTTATATATATATTATATACAAATATTTGATGAGCATTCAGTTTATGTTTTCATTGTTTCTTATCTCTTCAGATTAGAGGGCTACGGGTGTCTTGTAGGGAGTTTGAACGTTATCACGGGTAGAGACTTGGCCTATATTTTGTGAGTACTAGTTTTATAGTTGGATCGTCTTCATATCAATTATATTTTTGGTACTGAGGGTTGGTCGGATGTCAATGTATAGTATGGCTGTGGAATCAAGACTAAGATCAATTGCTATTTGATTATTACGTCATTTGGTTTGTGTTGAATCAATGGCTGATTGTATAGTCATTTTGTCACTCTTTCCTTAAGAGTTTTCGAGCAAGTCACGACTATATATTTGTTCGGATGAGCAGTTCGAAGAGATCTTGTGAATGATTAATATTATTATCATTTATTATCATTGTTACTGTCAAGGTTGTATAGATATTTGATCAGATCATGCCCAGATTTGGGTATTGAGTTAGAAGTCGTCCTTAATTGGGATTTTATTTTGAGATTTATGATTATTGTTATATATTATTAGGACTTACTTTGATACAGGTTCGTGATAGAGAAAGAGGAAGAAGAGAGATTTAAGATGAAATTAAGGAATCTTTTGCAAAAATAAAGTGAAGATAGGTATATCCAAGGCCTTTCTTTTTTTTTTTCGTAACTGATCTTTTTCTACAATTATTTAGTATTTTTTATTCTAAATATTCATGCACATATTATTTTCGTATTTAAACTATTTTAGATTTGTATACATGTAATCATATTTTCATTTCATAAAATTTTATGAATTACAAGTCCTAAAATACAAATCATGTTTAAGTACTTAATTTATCTATAAATGTTATTGCATGTCTTTAAATTTCATATATCTATTCCCACATGTTCTTAATTTTTACACATCTCTACATGTTTTCTATGTGTAAGAAAATGATGAAATTTATATAAATTATGATGATTTTCTACAATTTAAGAAATTGATGAAAATGATATAGATTATGTTGATTTTCTACAATTTCTGTATAATAGTTTTGCATGTCTTCAAGTTATACATAAAAATTTTTACATGTCCATAATTTTTATTTTATTATTTTTGCATGTCATATACTTGAAGGAAAATAGAAGAAAACTCTACATTAGCTTTGATGAAAGGAAATAGTTTCTTCAACGTAAGAAAAATAAACTTATGTTTATATTAGAGTAGAGTTTTCAATTTGACCAAAGTAATAGCGATTGTAGAGAATTTGCATATTCGAACATATACTAGTATATTATTAGTAAATCAAAATTCGAACAGGACATTCATGAATCCAAAAAGTGGTATTTAACTCTGACTATAGGGAATAATATGTAATTGACCCACCTTCGGATCGTAAATATTGATATATAGCTTTTGAGTATGTGAAAATAATTATAACCTAAACTTCGATATTTACCATTTGTTGATAAAAACATCACCGATCCTTTGTCCTTTACAGGTTAGTATATTTTTTGTATGTTTCATACATATAAATATCAAAATTTTGGCAAGATTCATGTAATTGTACAAATTTTGGTATGTTAGATCATAAGTATATAGTTTTCGCATGATTTATTGAAAATAATATTAATGACATTTTAGAATTTCAGTCATGACATTATCCTTAGCATCTTATAACCTACATATGAAATTATACATGTTATGATGAGTTTTAGGCTCATTCTTATCTCTATTTTTGCTATCCTTTCCAATTAGCCAGTTCAAATTATCTTATAGCTAGTTTCGATCGAGAGAAGGTTGTTTGAAAATTAGTTTTAAGGTATTGGAATGATTTAATGTTTAATTGTAATTTAATGGTTTAGAATTTTAACTTTCAATTTTTTCAGATTTTGAAAAATATTGCATCCTGCTACCAGCCAATGATGATGGACGAGTTTAAATTTGATCAATACTTTTGAAAGTTATAGATTGATACTCCTATATTAGTTTAGATGCTTTTTCTTACTACTGGTTAGAGTCAAACAATAATTGATATTCGGAACTACTTTTGGGTATAGCTTTTGGGTTCTGTGATTTGATGATTATATTTATTTCAGGCTATTTAATGGTATTTGATAAAAATTTGCATCCCGATGTTGAATTGGGTTTAAGTTAACCGAATAACTAATTAATTTTAGGGTCTTAATGTAAATTATAGTTTAAGCTAGTTATAAATTCGAAGAACGGATTAATCAAGATGATCGGGGCCGGGATGCATGGTCGTGACAGGCATGACACTTTTAGAGGCACTTTATGGGAGGAAGTGCTGTTCACAAGTTAGTTGGGAGGACATTAGCAATCGAAGGATTATGGGACCTAAAATTGTACAGGAGACCATAGAGAAAATCAACTTGATTCATGATTGTCTTTGGGTGGCCCAGAGTAGACAGAAGAGTTACGCAAATTAGAGACGAAAAGATTTACAATTTAAGGTTGGTGATTCAGTGTTCTTAAAGGTTCTAGAGCAAAAGGAAAGCTACGATTGCATTTTATAAAACATTTAGAGATCTTGTAGCATATTGGCGAGGTAGCTTATTGATTGGTGTTACCTCCAACTTTGTTAGCAGTATCAGTCATTTTCCACATTTCAATGCTAAAGAAATACGATCACGATCCATCTCATGTGATCAACTATACACCGTTGAAATTGAACATAGACATATACTTTGATGAGGAGCCAGTTCGGATATTAGATTGGTAGGAAAAAAAACCTTCCTAGAAGTCTGAATGAAGTTCTAATGCCAACCTGTGCATGTCCAATTCTTGAGTATTTCATGTTTCAATGATATAAATTTCTTTCTTTATGCCATAAAAATTTATGATATAAATCGGTTAATATTCAGCCTTGGGTAGAAAATTGTTTTGATGCATATTATACTACTTGTATGACATAAATCGGTGAATTATGATATGTATGCATGATATAGCTCTAGAATGGTCATTCTCAAGCTATGCCGAGAGTTTAAGACAATAGTGGACTAGTAGGGTGCCACGTGCAGAGCACTTAGTGTACTTGAAAAGTCATTTTCCTTATCCTCGATCATTAGCTACCATTTTTTGCGTGATTTTTGGATGTGTGAGTATATTTTTAATATCTATGATTAAAGGATATTATACAAAAATTAATGATCTCAAGGAATATAAAACATGTGGAACTTTAATGTGGTATATAGTTGTTCCATATTAATTTTCATATTTCGGTGATTTGAGGCTTATATTCATGAAGGAATGCTTATCATCTTGTCAACAACGCGCGGTAAGATATCAAAGGATATTGCACCGAGGGGTGCTGGATTTGACACGTGGATTGAAATAGAATATTCCGTTATTCGTTTGGGTGCAATTCACAATTGATTCACGGGAATACAAGCGTAACAAATTCTGGGATGACCTAATACGTAGTGAGAATATTGTTCAGTGGAATTGAGTTCAATACCTGTACACCACGAATGGCAAGGTATTATAAAACCATATAATTGCTTGTTTGTCAAACTTATGAGTATCGAAAACCTCATGGATATTACCCAACCGATAGTGGCGGGCACGTAGTCGTTGGTTTACTATGACAATATAAGATCTGAGAAGATCGTTATGATATCTTATATAATTGTGGCATCCGTTAAGATCTTTTCAAAAAAACTATACCCTTATGGCACGTTTGGTTGTTAGAATGAAATATGATGAAAATAGAATAATTATTCACAGGAAATAGAATAGGATGAGAATAATGTTAGAATTGTTATTCATATATTTGGTTGTTAAAATAGAATAAGATGAAAATTAATATTCTATTATTTGGTTTGTAGAATTGTAGGAGGAATAAGGTAGGAGTAATAATAATAATAATAATAATAATAATAATAATAATAATAATAATAATAATAATAATAGCGAGGGCAATTTCGAAATATTACAAAAGTGGTGCGGGAATAGTAATTCCCAAGTCATTGGGAATAAATAATACTATATTCCCCACGATAATAACTTTTGCTTTGAATATGTGAAAATATATTATAAATATTCCCCAAGAATATTTATTTCCGACTAATTTGTAAACCAAACAAGGGAATTATTATTCCCGAAGAAATTAGCTAGGAAAAGAAATTTTATTCCGGTGAACCAAACGCCACATCATTGATATTTGAATTTGGCGAAATCTCGATTGCATTCAGCGAAATCTCGATTGCATTCATGATGTTGAGTTTCAGTGGAAATCCTTGACAATTGTCCTTATAGCTTATAAGTCATGATGAGGTTAAGTCTAGAATAGATGATAGTTGATTGCAAATTGTCATTACTCTTATATATTGATGTTCTTTGAGATATTTTATTGAATTCTAATGTTGTTGATTACATTAATTGTTGGGTATTTGGCTCATATTTGCCTTTTTTTGGTTACAAAGTAGAGCAAGTTAATAGGATACTAACATAGATCGTATTTTGCTGTAGAACTTTCGGGTAGAAAGATGACTTCAGAGTCTAAAAGCATCATATCGAGAGATGGGAGTGTTCTTTAAGTTTTAATAGATGTTGGAGTGCATGTCAGAACTACAATTCCTTTTGGCTTATTTTTATATTGACATTTATGTAATCTCTTTTTTTGAGAAGTTTAAATATTTATAATAGATATTTTATTTGTGATAAATTTATGAGAAACATTTATGGTTTGGGTTTTTCGAGTGGCTGATTCGGACCTAGTCAGGTGACTTGGGTTTGGATTGCCACACAAACGATAATATAATTACTTACCAGATTAAACCATACTAGATGAAATGGAGAAGTGCTTCCCATGTGTTTCAATCAGAGAATACTGCTCACAAACTATTAGAAGTTCTTATAATCCATCTTTAATGGAAAGAATAAAGTAATTATTAGGCCAACTATAAATGCCCAATCTTCTGGTGCAGGTAGATAATTAAAAAAGAGAGAATTTGTAAATACGGGACAGGGTGCAGGTAGATAATTAAAAGTATATACATATAAAATGATAGCAATAAATGTCCAATTTTCTAACTTTATTTGTTGAGTGTGCTATTTGGGAGAAAGCACAACGCCACCTACATAACAAAAGCACGATAGACACGTTGGAGGTATTTGGTCATATAGTGAATGACTTACCAATGCCCTTATTAGGAGATGTGAGTTTCGATTAGGCTCGTGATAGAAGAGGTAGGGGAAGACAAAAAATAAGTTTGGACATATAGATGAAAGCATCAATATTGATATTAGTCACTATTGAACAATATGCATCGGTATTAATTATATCAGAAAAAAATTTAAAAATCCTAAAATGACAGAGTAGTATCAACCGACATTTTGAATATAAGCTGATATATTATAATATATCACCGATACGACAATATATTATAATGTTGTCGTGGTATTGAAAATTTTGATATCGATATATACTGGTCGATATTCACATCAAGTGCTCGAAGGAAGTCATGATGTAGATGTAGATAAGCATGTCGGGAAGAAATATTTAAAAATGCGTTAAAGAAAGAATTTAAGAGATTTAGATTTTTTAGTAATAAATTAGATATTGTTTCCTAGTTGAATACTTTTTATTTGAGAAGGATTACGTTTAATCTATTTAAAGCAACGTTGTTCTATGTTTTCAGCATTGAATTTCTACTCCCTCACTCTCTCTTCTTTTTCCATCTATTCCCTTCACTGCCTAAATTAAAACACCAGATTGAAGGGAATGCATAGTTTGATTTGGCTAAACCCCTAAACCCTAGAAGGTTTATTTTAGGGTTTATTAGGGTTTGTCTATCGATGAAAATATCAGTATTTGTCTCATTTACCACCATATTAATATTGGGCATATCAAGCAATATTTATCAGTATTAGATATATTGAAAAAAAAATTTCTGAAAATCGTAAGCTAACCAGAAAATATCGGTTAATATATCATCAATATGGTAACATATCTCAATATTTCACAATATCAAAAAGTATCGCCTTAGGAGAGCCCAATACCGATACATACAGGCTAATACATAAAATGTCAACAGTTTTTTTTCCATGTGACCAATTAAATTTAATGGACAATTAAAAAAAAAAAACTTAATTTTTTTGGGGAAAAAAATCAATGTGATCGATTCAACATTGTGGCAAAAAGGCTTACTTTGGTTTGGCTTGATTTAATAACGTTGCTACATGGAATCATGCATCTATAATTCTCAAATTTTACCACTGTTCATAAGACCCAAAAACTCAAACAGCCAAAAAGGACTCCCATATTTCAATGGCGAGCATCACCACAAGTAAAATTCATATCAAAATGAATCACCGAAAAAATAACAGGCCCAATCCTAAAATGTGCTAGTAAGCAGAGGAAAAGTCAGCATTGTTCTTTCATCCCTTCTCAAATTTGACTCTGAATGTTTGGAGTGGTTCACCATCAAAAGAACAGCATTGGGTTGTCCAGCAAGCAAGTTGGCGTTGATATTGGTGACTACCAATACAACAACAAAAAGTATAAAAAAATCAAATGTACTCAAGATTTGTACCACCAAGAGGTCATGGTGTGCCAGCCTTGCAAAAGTGACTTGAAGTAAAATCATGATCTAAGAAGCATCAACACTACTTCTAGCTACATCTCGGTGTCCCGCACTTAGATAATACTTTTTGACATATGCCAGAACATTTATTTTTTTCCTTTGATGCTCTCCTATATGATTTAGACATGTTCAACTATTTTGTTACTTTTTTTAAAAAAAAATAGAATTTTCAATATAAATTAAAGAAAATTATAGCAATTTGGTAATTTAAAAATAGCTAAAAACCTAAGACCCCATAGCCTTTTTTCATTGTTGTGCAGTATGGTACAACATAACTGCTTTATATTGGCTATCTTGCACACTAGTTTTTCTTAAAAATTTGTTTTGCATGATGAAACAAAACATAAAAATTCTTACTGATAGTTAGTATAAAGTAAAGTTATCGATTAATCACATTTCATATCTATAAAAGAACAATTTTAGTCAATGAGTTCCTAGTGTATCGTATTCTTATTTTCATAAAAGTAATACGTCATCATGCCGGTGTTGTGCTTGTATCTTGGGCAAATGACACTTCTCTTGGCTACGTGTCAATGTTTGACACTTGGATGACGCTTTTCAACACATATCAGAGCATTAATTTTTTTTACTGTGACACTCTCCTATATGATTTGTATAGGTTTCGCTATTTTGCATTTTTATTAAAATGTGATTCTTTATATAAATTGAAAAAAAATTATAACAAATTGCTAATTTAAAAATAACTAAAAATCTAAGACCACACAGCCTTTTTTTTGTTTTGTGAGGTATACGTTCTGCTATTTTGCATTTTTATTAAAATGTGATTCTTTATATAAACTAAAAAAAAATGTAGCAAATTGCTAATTTAAAAATAACTAAAAACATAAAACCACGTAGCTTCTTTTTTTTTTTTTTTTTTTTGTGGGTATGTTATAATATAACACTTTCATATTGGCTCACTTTCATATTTGTTCTTCCTATGACTTTTTTTTAGACGATGAAATAAGACATAGATTCTTATTGATAATTAGTATAATTAGTTAATGTATATCTAATGTATCATATTTTTATTTACAGAAAAGTAAAACACCATCATGTCAGTGCTGTGTCCGTATCTCGTGCCATACTACTTAGGTCAAAGATGCAAATGATTATCATCCCCTCTTGGAGTAGTTTTTCCTTTTCAGAGGGAATGGAGACAACTCAAATGCATACATCAATCAAAATTTAAAATGCCCTCAACACACAGAAACAACATAGAGCATCATAAGATGGTTATTGCAACTCAATTAAATACCGTTGCACTGATCCATCATGCAAGAACACTTCTTTAAAGAAGAAAGCAATGTTTAGGCCTTTTATACCTGTGAGGAAATGTCAAGTACTTAGTCATCGGCACCGAGATTATATTCCGTCGGGCATTAATTGCTGCCTTCTGAACTGCAGCGATGACCTCCTTAGCCTTCCCATGGCCGACACCCACTTGACCTTTCTTGTCACCAACCACCACAATTGCCCGGAAACGCAAATGCTTCCCACCCTTAACCACCTTTGTTACCCTCCTCACCTGCATAATAGAAAATGTTTATCAACTCAAACTCCAAATTACTATCAACAAATTAAAAAATACATATCGATATTGAATAAAGTGGAAGAAAAAAAAAATTTTTAGAAACCATAAACTAACAGAGCAGATATCAGCTGATATATTGACAAAAAATAATAATACACTATGAATATGGAAACATATTACGATATTGTCACGGTATCAAAATATATAAGTACAGGAGCCGATACCGATATATATCGGTCGATATTTTCATCTATAAGCAAGAGATTTGATAAATTCACCCACAACCAGTTACAACAATTCATAGGATTTGGGAGATCCACACCAAATCCCTAAAAAAGTTGGGATTTGAAATCACATTGACGGTGTGGTATTTGTTAAATTCCCTACCCAATCGAATACTAATAATGTTGCATAATACCTGTTGGGTTCTCATACCTGGGGTCCTTAAAAGAATGGGCAAGGGGACGAGTGAATGACCCGAGAAGTCCAAGCTATCGGTTTGTCCAAGACCTCATAAGGCGCACTCAGCCCGAGGACATTCTATGATGAACCCAAAAGCCTTTAGCAAATCCGCAATGCAGTTAGCGACCGAGAACTTTCTTATCCAGTCCAAGAACAAGCGCGATATGGCACCTAGTCCGCAGACTCATCCAAAGACTGAAAAGGTCAGTAAAGGACGAGGATTCTCCCTGATGTCCGAGAATGCCAGCTCAGCTTCATAGTTACCAAGGAACACGCAACTCATGCATCACGCCACCGCCGTAGTCAGTAACAAACCCCAGAACATGCCTTGTCACCTCAAGACTGACATTCCTGACGAAATATGGCCAATTAGCGGCGTTGGCAGCTAGCTTCTTTGTGACAGCGCAGCGCACACACAGCGCGTAGTCGTATCAGAAATACGTGGTCAGCCTCCTTGTAGGCACCAACAGCCAAGTGGACATTTCCAGCAGCCACGTGGACATTTCCAGCAGCCACGTGGATATCTCCAACAGCCAGATTTCTCTATAAATACCTAGCAGGAGTTCTCATAAAAGGAGACCTTTTTTGGGGGGCGGATTTCTCCCTCCCCTCCAACAAAAAGAGAAAGGCCAGCGAGTGAAAGAAGGGGAAGAAATCCCCAAAAGCTTGTGCTTTGTACGAACCTTACACATAGTGAAGCATTTCCAAAGGCCCAGGGCCTCGTGGTTTTTTCCTCCTCGTTTAAGGGGAAGTTTTCCACGTAAGAAATCCAATCTCAATCTCTCTCTCTCTCCAACTCCAAACCTCGACACTTGTGTTGCTCCGGACCCCCGAAAACCGGGACGCAACAATACCAAAGATGAACCCATTAAAATAATGAATGTTGCTATATATCCCACCATTTTATCCCACCCCTCTCATCCAAATTTTTTGTTTTTTACTTTTCAAATTGAAATTATATTTATCAAAATTCACAAAATTTGGAACAAGGCAAAGCTAAAAATCATAATTTCCCATCTTTGTTTTAGGATAATCGATCAACATAAATTTACAATTTAAAATTGAAATAAAAATATCAACTTTTGCTTTCATAATAGTTATTCCAAAATTTAGAGATTCGACAATAAACTCAATTTTGAAAAAAAAAAACAAAACAGAACAAATAGATGAATGGGTGGGAATTGGTAAGATGGAAAATATTTTCCTAAAATATTATGCTTGCAAATTTGCAAAATTTGTTTCCCATGTTCTTGAATCTAATTTCTACAACAAAACATAAAGGAATTGGGGAATAAGCACTGCTCCAAACCGTGGAAATTTAACTCCAAGATATTCATTTAGGTTATGCCAAACAATGCCTAATTTCTGTCGAGTTCTTGGAATTAGAATAAGTTTGGTAGCGGATCCCAAAATCTTGCCAACAATCCTATGGTCACAAGAAAGACGCACTTGTTAGGATTCGAACCATAGCACAACTAACCTCAAATCTCTCGTCAAATATGAACCATCCTTCTTTCTTGACCGAATACGAGGAACAAACAAGCAACCAAGCACAAAAAAACTGTACAATAATTTTGACATGAAAAACTTTTCTCAACTAAGATAAAACAATGGAAGAACCTTTGCACAAAATCAATTATAAAAGCTTGGTTACAAAAAACCCACTCTAAAAGTCATTCACAACAACCCGTGTGAGTAATCGGTTACAACTAACTTCCAACACACCACCAATCAACAGGAACAAAATATAAGTGAAATAAGTAACCAATCCAGCCATTGAAATCCTCCACTTAAACGAATTGTCAAGCCAAAACCGAGCGAAACCTCATGCCAAAACCGAACGAATCAATCGATTAGATGTTTAATGGATCTGGGACCTAGAATGGTGTGACCCACTATAGCAATGCTTCTCAACACTCTTTTCAGTCCAATGTTAACCTCAGCTAATTATATACATAATTGAAATCAACTATAAAAAACTGAAGATACCTGAACAACCCGTTCATCAAATCCATCTCGAATTTTTTCTTTCTTCGATTGCGAGCTAAATCCAGAAGTCTTCTTGATCTGAGAGTCCATGACATAAACATCATTTCCCAGAAAACTCTCCCCACTGAATGCCGGTCCGTACAGTTCCTCATAAGCTTGTGCGATTTCTTCCTCGCTCTCAAACGGCGGTTCATCAACAGCGCGCGGAGGGACGAAGCCCTCCGGGCGCTCCGGTGGATCGAATGTAATTTCTTCTTCTGGGTTTAGCTCGTCGAAGAAGCTGGTGTCTAGGTCATCTGATTTGGCTCTGAGATTGGTGAGGTTCAAGGGAGAGAAGGAAAGCAGTGGGGCTCTAGGGCGAGAGAGAAAGAGAGAGGTGGAATTGGAGAGAAGAGTAGTAGTCAGGAGAGAAAAACGTACGGTGCGGATGGAGAGCGAGCAGAGGGAAGAAGAGAGAGCTGTCGCCGCTGCCATTGTTGCTAGGGATGAGGACGGCGTTTGTGCTCTAGGACAGCAAAAAGGAAAAATGGCTTATCCAAAATATTCGGGTCATTCACAGTGGAATATTTTCTTTCTTCTTTTTTCGATTAAACAGATAATTTTTATCGAATTAAATTATTTATTGTTATTATTAAAATTTTAAATTTTAAATTTAATATATTTAATACAATTGTTGCGTTCCGAGTTTTCAATTATTATACGGAGTAGAGAGCCTTTCAATTTTTTATTGCGGGTCGATCTAGATCAAATTCGGTTTTCGTCGCTGATAACCTAGAACCCATACAATACAAACCATAAATAAGAGGTCAGAGGACAATGGGTCTATCTCTCATTAATACTCCGACGCTCAAGTTAAAAAGCTTCCGTAATAAAAGGAGGAATGCACGTTTAAATGTAAACGTGGCGAGAATACAAAAATGCAGTAATGAGGGAGTGTGAGAGGGATGTCTTGGGAGGCTTGAGCTCCATGAATGCGCCCTGCAGATGGACAGTTTAGTGGTGTGCTCAGCAGAGGGGCGGATTAGAGGTGCGCCCGCGGAAAGCGGCTTAGAGTTACATTCGGTAGAGAGGCAGCTTAAAGGTGTGCCCGCGGAGGGCGGCTTTGAGATGCGCTCGTGGATGGTGGCTTTGAGGAAAAGGACTAAGTTGCACTGGTGAATCAATATTCTAGTTACTTGAGTGGAGGGTTGACTCTTGGACAGCGAGCTTCTAACTTCGAGATGGAGGAATTGTGGCTCTAGGACAGAGGGCTAAAGGTCTCTGGAAGGAAGGAGGGTTGAGGGCCTTCGGACGGAAGGAGGACTGAGAGTCCCCCAGCGGAGGAGGGATGAGGGCCTCCTGGCGGGCGGAGAGCTGAGGGCCTCCGAGATTGGGGGAGAGATGACGGCCTCCAGACGAGTGGATGGCTGACGGCCTTTGGATGGGCAAAGGACTGAAAGCCTCCTAATTGGCAGAGGGCTGATGGCCTTCGAACAGGAGGAAGACTGAGGGCCTCCCGGCGGCAAAGGGCCGATGGCCTCCAAACGAGAGGAGAACTAAAAGCCTTAAGGATTGGAGGTGGCCGAGGGCCCTAGACAGGCGGAGGGCCTAGGGGCCTCCCAGATGAGAGGAGGGCCAAGGGTCTCCTGGCTGCCAGTCTACTCTCGTTGCAGATTGGCTAGTAACAGTTACGACCTTCTCCGAGCTTTGTGGAGCATTATGGAGCTTTTTAAGTTTCTTCGAGTTTTCTAATTTGTCCTTAAATACTTGAGCGTGCTTACTTTTATAGTGAAATTTACAGATACACTATTACTTCAAAAGTAATGTGAGACTTTTACTTTGAAAGAATTATGTTGGATTATGGGTTTGTTACGGGGCTTGATCTATTAGGCTCATGGTTACTGAACTTATCATTAGCTCCCCATACCGATGGACCAAATTTTTAACCTCCTACATGTTCATGATGGGAGGAGACTGATCATGATATTCCCTCAAGTTTGACATGGATTCATTGACCGGAAAGTTTGACTCTAGAAAGTGGATAGAACCAGATTAATGATAGACTAGCTTGGTTAACCGCATCACTTAATCTGGAGAGCGGAACAGAGCCGAAAATATGGTTGTCTAGTTTTGTTGACCGACGGAGTGTTTAAATTTAGAGAGTAGTGCGAAACCAAAAATTTTTTATTGACCGGATCTGTTGACTGGCGAAATGCTATAATATGGAGAGTAGCGTGGTGTCGAAAATCTTAGTTGACTGGAGCCGTTGACCGGCAAAGTACTTGAATTCGGAGAGCAGTTCAGAGCTGAAAATCTTTGTTGACCGGTGAAATTCTCGAATTTGGAGAGCAGTTCGAAGTTGAAAATCTTTGCTGACCGAATCCGTTGATCGTCAAAGTGCTCGAATTTAGAGAGCAGTTCAGAGGCGAAAATCATTGTTGACCGAAACTGTTGACTGCCGAAGTGCTCGAATCCAGAAAGTAGTTCATAATCGAAAATCTTTGCTGACCAGATCCGTTTACAGGCAAAGTGCTCGAATCCGAAGAGTAGTGTGGAGTCAAAAATCTTTGTTGACTGGATCTATTGACTGGTGAAGTGCTCGAATTTGGAAAGTTGCTCAGAGCCAAAAATCTTTGTTGACCAGATCCGTTGGCCCTTGTCTCGAGATTGGGGTAAGATTCCACAGGCCTTCACCGGGACATTGAAGAAGCGATCCTTCTAATTTTTCAGTGAGTCGTAAATGATGTGATTAATCAGAAGGTCTCTAGGGGTCAAAGAAATCAATCCGCACTCTGTGTAAATCGAAATATCACTCTGACGGCATCCATCGTCATCATACGAGAGTGATGGCGCATAAAGATACATAGAGAACACAGATATCGCACGACACTGGCATGAAACTGTGTGATAGGCACCTGGAGAACAGTGAGGATGTCTATTAGTTCCTGAGAGATTAGAAGGCGAAACCCACTTCTCAGATGAGCCTTGTAAACAATGATGCAACCCTTAGGAGGGAAACAAGCCCAGTCAAGCTCGTTGGGCATTATTAGAACAATCTTCTATAGAATGTTGAACTCCACGTACAATTCTTTAACCTTATCAGTTGTGAGCACGGAAGAAATTTCTATTGCAAAAGGGGCTATGGAAGTGGAAGCATGGAAGAAGATGACACAACACTTAGAAAAACTTTTAGGAAAAATAAAGGAAAGCATGGGAAATTTTGAAAGCGAAACAGACGGACAACTTAAAGGGCAATATGAATGCTAGAGAAGTTAACCATCTTGAGAACGTGCTTCCATCATTGTGACATGTGTCGTTTCCCGAATAGACGCAGTCGAATCAGATCTTCTAGCGTATTAATTATCAGGATCTTGAATTCACTGCGTACAAACACGTGGCCACCTTTTTTGACTACAAGCTAGCTGATGATGCGCGTCATTTCAACTCCCACAAGTTCTCAGAATTCTGATCTAGATGGTCAATAAATCCGGTCAACATTTTCTTCAACAATTCTTCGAATTTTGGCATAGACGGTTAACAAATTTGGTCAACATTTTCTTCAACAGTTCTTCAGATTTTGGCCTAGACGGTCAACAAATTCGGTCAACTCTTCATTTAGAAGTTCTCTAGACTTTACCTTAAACGATCAACGATTTCGATCAACGTTTCCGCCACCAGTTCAGTCGATCTGGATGGATGCTAGCCAAGCACGTCCCATCATGGACATATTAGACGTCAAAATTCAGACCACCAATATGGGGGGCTAGTAATGGGTACGTCCATAGTGAGCTGGCCCAAGAAGGAGGAATGATTTAGATCTACAAGGGCCCATATGTGCGCCTGGATGGTCAACACCACCCGTTGACCGGATGAAAGGCCAAGGAGATCGGCCAAGCTTGGCGTTAGGGCAGACAATAGGCTCCTAGAGACGGTCAACAAAAATGTTGATCGGAAACACCACAGTAGACCGACCTAAGAGCAAGTCTCGCGTGGGCCAAGCCCAATTTAGCCCACATTTCTGTCCACGACAAGTAACGGTCTTCTTTCCTGATTTTGCGCTCTCTCAGAAGGCAATCTCCCTTGTAACGGTCACCCGCAAATTCAACGCACGTCCCATGAGGAAAGCGTCAGATTCTCTTTCTGTTTGCAATAAATCCTAACGGTTACAAAACGTAGAAGGAAGACAATCAATTCAAGGAGTCGTTATCAACCACAGGGCACTTGGATTCTTCATATGAAAGGCAATCAATCCAACGATTAATTTTAACCGATAATTCACATTGGTTTGTATGAAAGACATTTGAAGTATATTATTTGTAACTAAATATTTATAGTAGATATTATGTAAATATTATATCGTAATTTTTACCTTAATTGAAAATGATTCTTCACATGAAAATTATGAATCTCTCGTGGTTTGAATCCCAAGATTTTGAGCTGAACCCTCCGACCACAAGGGCCGATCAATTTCTCATAAAACCACCACCGCAGCAAGCGTGCCGTCATTGCGACTCCCAACATCCCCAAGTTTTGCTACTACAATTACAGCATATCTTTAACCTCGTTACTTTCGCAGGGACTGTAGGAGGTACTGGACTCAAGGTGGGACCCTCCGAAACGTGCCTGCAGGAGCAAGCGGCCCAAGGTGTCTTGTGCCACCGTTGCCGCCTCCTCTAGCGGCCAGCCAGCACAACAGCAACAGCAAGAACAGCAACGTTCAGAGCATAGCTGTTTGATCAACTTGGGTTCCGCTTATGAGCCCTTTTCATCCAGCGTTTGGCGGTGGCCTTTTGCCTTCCTTGGCAGCTATTCAGGCCATGGATCAGCCATAACCGCCGTTCAATCCACCTCTCGGCAGCGGCAGCTGTATGGGCGCCAATTTGAGAAAGACATCAAATTTGTGTTAGCTGCAGGGATTTAGTCTGCCTCCTTCAGCTTCCAATCAGCACGAGTGGGCGCAGCATGGCTTATGGCACCGCAGTCCGGGCCAACCTGTCCACTGCAGCGGGCTCATATGCCCCATTTTGGAGCATCGAATGACGGAAAACAATGCGGGCTCCGATTCTAACCCGAATCAATGGCCCGATTGCTTGGGATGTGGCGGGCTTGATGATTGTGATCTTGCTAAACCGAGAGTTGTTAAAGTACTCAAATTTCAAAATCCTACCATAAATCTAACATTTAGAACTTGATAGCTATAATTACAAGATTGATGAAACATATTTTGATAGATGTGCTATCAAAAAATTTAAAAAAAAATTATGAATTTAGATAAGAATTTAGTAATCAACTGTCAATAGTATAAGTTTTACGCAATGGCTAATGCTGATATTCCTTTATTTGAGATACCTTGTAAATTCTAATCTACTTAATCAATTATCGATATTAATAAGATTATACTTATTTGTTAAACAAAATATTTCTATAAACAATCAAACAAAACATATATATTGAATTGAAAACTTTTTCCTTTTTTCTTCTTTTAGTATGTATTCAAAATAGTCGATTCAGGTAACCGACTAGAGACTATTTTTTTTTCCAATTTCCCAATGTAGCTAGAGTCCAATAAATAAATGTCAAGCAATTCTTCTTGTACCGATACTTTAGCATTAGTTCTTCATATTTATACTTAACCTAATTTTGTTGCTTAAATAACATAGTGTTGTTATAATCCTTCTAGTTGGATTAAGAAACATAGTAATACAAAAACATTAATTTTAGCATTAAAAATCGATATTGAGCTACATTTGATGAATTACATCTAAATTATGACAAACTAAATCTTTACTTCAATAAAGCAACTTGAAAAAAAGTACTTTTCTTTTTTCAATTATACTTGAGAGTGTATTCAGGTTGCTTTTGTTTGGTACTAGGCTTCCCAAATGTCATATTATCACATCCACTAAGTTGATCAAGGATATCATCCTCTGAAAAATAGCTTGGGAGCATGTCGTATTTTTATAGTGCTATCAAAGGATTTTTTGTCAAATCTCCATTTGTGATTGGTATCTAAGAATCTACTATGATACACATAACATAATTTATGACCATGTGACAATTATAAGAGAAAGTATCAACACTGTAACTAGGATAAGCAAATTTTCATTTCGTACTCCAACCTGATAAATTTGCCTAAGTTGAAAAATCATTGATAGTCCACAATAATGATGCATGTAATTTAAAATTATTTGAATTGAAGGCATCATAAGTTTCAACCCCAACATACCATAATTTCATAAGCTCATCAATTAATTATTTAAAGAATACATTAATATTATTTCCAGGAGCTTTTGGACCAGGAATAAATAACGACAGTATAAAGTATTCACTTTTCATGAACATCCACGATAGGAGATTATATGGAACTAATATCACTGACCATATGCTGTAAGATGTAGTTAAGTTACCCAAAGGATTGAATCCATTAGAAGTTAAGCCAAGCCTCATATTTCGGGAATCTAGTGTATAATTCGGGTACATTTCATCAAAAGATTTCCAAACTTTTGAGTCAGCTGAATGCCTCAAAACTACATCATCAGGACGTTTCTCCTTATACCATCGTATATGAGATTCTATTTTTTAAGACATGTCAAAGCCTTTGAAGTCTACGTATTAGTGAAAAACGACAAAGAATTTTCTGTGGCACTTCTTTCCTTTTATCATTATTAATTTTTCACCTTGAACACCTACAAATTGGACAATTTTGATATTTTTTGTATACATTTTAATAAAAGATACAATCATTTTTGTAAACATTAATCTTAATATAATCCAATCCTAAATCTCTTATATATTTCTTTGTTCCATAAGAATTACTTGAAAAATTACTATCATGGAAGAATATTAGTTACAATAAATTTAATAGTATTGAGAAAGATTTATCACTCCAACTATTAATACACTTCAAATGGAGAAGATGTAAAATAAATTTTAATTTAATAAAACAATCATAATTCGAAAATAATTCAAATTCAGCATCTTTCATTAGTCTATAAAAATTTTTAGGCACTGCATCATTTTGATCAGTTTCATCATCTATATGGTCAACATCCTCACTGAAATTTAAACTTCTAACATTTGTGGTATCATGGATCAAAGAAATAGTGACATCATATTCAAAATCATTATCTCTGCTTTCTTTCCCATTATCATCATGTCTCTCATCACTAGTAGAGTCATTTTCTTTTTCTCCATGAAAAATTTATTATTTGTAATTCCTTAATATTCCATATATGATTTAATGGTTAAAGATAATTTTCCTATCTTGATAAAAAAGATTGTTACAATTATTGCATGGATAACGTATCTTATCCATATTTTCAACTTTTAAAAATACAAAATAAAAAAATTCAACAACTCTTTTTCTATACTTTGGCTTTCGTCTATCATTAACAGTCTCATAATTTATCTAACTCTTATACATCCTAAAATATAAATAAGAAAAAAGTTAGTATTAATAAAATAATTATAGGTAAACCACGTTATAAAAGGTAAGTAAATAAATATATATATTTTTATTTTTTACTGTTTGGCTTTCGTTCAATTTGGGGTTTGTAGCCGATAAAAGTTAACTGGCAGGGACTTAATTTTGGGATGTTTGTTTGCTAGTGATTTAGGTACAATTTTCTTTTCAAGCCATTGACTGATCACTATAGAGGAATTTGTCTCATTTAAAATATCTTTGGAACATTTCGACCTTTAGGTTATGATGATGCTCCAATTGCCAATATATACCCGTGAAACACTCTTTTACTTGTCTAGGTTTTTTAGGGGTAGGGAGGTGGTTTAATATTGCCTAGGATTCTAAAAGGATTGAAAAATTTGATAATGATCCAAACTCCTTCTAAAATTTGTTCATTCTTCTTCCTATATTAAGAAGTGATCATCTGTCATACGGGGCAAAGTGGTCGGTCAACAGGTTAACCGGCTAAAGGGGCAAAGTGGCCGGTTAACGAGTTAACCAACCAAGGAAGCAAATGGCCTGAAAGCACGCGCAAACTCTTTGGGGTAAAGTAACCGGTCAACGAGTTGGCCGGATAAGGAGGCAAAAGGCCTGAAGGCACGTGAAAGCTCTTTGGGAGAAAGTAGCTGGTCAACGAGTTGACCTGGGTAAGGAGGCAAATGACTGAAGGCGTACGCAAGCTCTTTGGGAGAAAGTGGCTGGTCAATGAGTTAACCGGGTAAAGAGGCAAATGGCCTGAAGGCGCATGCAAGCTCTTTGGGATAAAGTGGCCGGTCAACGAGTTGATCGGGTAAGGAGGCAAATGGCCTAAAGGCTTATGCAAGCTCTCTGGGGCAAAGTGGCCTGTCAACGAGTTGACTGGGCAAGGAGGCACATGGCTTGAAGGTGCGCAAAGCTCTTTGAAGGCAAAGTGGCCGGTCAACGAGTTGACCGAGCAAGAAGGCAAATGGCCAGAAGGCGCGCGCAAGCTCTTTGGGACAAAGTGGCCTGTCAATATGGCCTGAAGGTGCGGAAGCTCTTTGGAATAAAGTGGCCGGTCAACGAGTTGATCGGGCAAGTAGGCAAATGGCTTGAAAGCGTGCGGAATTTGCTGTGGTGCACAGAATCGCCTGAGGAAATGGGCTGAATGCATAGTACTGTCCGAGGACTCTGTGATGGCACTACTGAATGCAAAGTAAGAAAACTTCAGAGGATAAAGCAACACTATATTATATTTGTTTGGGTAAAACAGTTGGCACTACTGAAAATGTCTCGAAATTGTTACACATAACAAGTCACATTAATCCAGTTTGGTGGTATTTAGTAAACTGAAGTGTCGCACGAATCATGAAACTTGCAAAATTGTAGAGTAGGAGGAGAAAGAGATTAATTCTAATCTTCATCATGCTATCTATATAGCATATCTATTTCAATCAGTTATGATATTCTTAACTATTCATTGCATTCCTGTCCATTTTGCACAATAATACACAGACAATGATGTGAAGATAAATTATAAACACGTTGTATATGTTAAATTTTGAAATCTAATATGATGACTAACTATATACAAATTTCTATTGAGTTTGAAATTTTGTTGCTCATTGGCTCTCTCTCTTTCAACTTTTACTTTTATATACTTGAGAGAGGAATATAGTAACTATAGACCAAAAAAATTAAATTAAAAATAAAAAGAAAAAAAAATGTTTCTTTGGCTTCTATTGAATAATTTTATTAATACTTTGGAGATAGAATTCTTATTATATTGGATTAGGGGGAGATATCATAGAGAAATATTTGCTATATTAAGTTCCAGGACATCTCATGCTTTTCATTTATCTTTATCTTTGGATCTCATTATCTCTATTTCTAATCGGATACCTCTACCTATGTCAAAGTTCCACACTAGATTCAAATCTAGTATTTTTTTTTAGAAGTTATTTTTTTCTTATTCCATAGAGCTAGCAAAAAAATTAGAGAGGAAAAAAGAAAATAAAAAAACAGTAAATGGCTAGAGAACAACGACAATTTAAGCACAAATCTAATGAAAATAAAAAAAAGGAAGGCTATGATCAAACAAATTGACACTATACCTCGAACAGTGAATAGAGAACAGCTGCTACTCCGATAGTGACGTTGAACGGAAGAGAACGATACCTTGAATACTATACTTCAGTCACGGCTTTTCGTTAACTATAACATTAAAGAAAATATTTGAAATAAGAGAGTAGAAAAAATTAAAGACAAACGGTTGAATGGAAGGCGACGATAGTGACGATAAATAAGTGAAAAATATTTTAATGTAAAAATAAATCTTATTTTATATATTGAGATTCAAAAAATTTTAACCAACAAATCATTATGTTTTAATAATAATAATGTAAATTTATAATTGTTTTAAGAAATAGAAGAGATTGCTTACTTGATTTGCGATGATGAATAGTGACGACGGCTCCAAATAGTGACGATGGACAACGGCGATAAGAAATAACGGCCACGGCAACAATATTTCTCTTTCTCAAGCGACAGCAACAATTGCAGAAGTAACGACAGTGGCTGAATTGCAATAAGAGGAAGAGAGAGTGTGACGCTCAGTAAAATGAAGGAGAGAAGAGGAAAGAGTGTGACGATAGCGGCTGAATGGCAAAATGAAGGGGACAAGGGTTTAATTTGCCTCAAACGCTTGCGGTTGCTGGATGCATTTTCATTCAACGGCTGTATGTCACATTTTTTTTAATAAAAAAAAAACGTGCACGTGGCTGAGGACAATTCGTCAAAAGCTTCTAGAGCTGATAACGGGCAGATTACATTAAACGTTAAATTAAATTAATTTAAAATGTTAAATTAAAAACATTTTCACGCATACCGTTGTTAAATTTTAAATTTTATTTACTCAATTTTTATAAGATTTAGAATTTTAAAATAATAATTTAATAAATAAATTATAACTTTTTAAAAATATTTTTAAGTATTAGGATATATTTTTTTATAATTAGTAATAATATATTTTTATTACTCTTATTTTTATTATTTAGTATTAATTATTTTATTTTTTCATAAATTATTATTTATATAATTATAAACTTTTAGTAATAAAATAATATTTTTATCTTTAAATTATAGATATTAATTATTAATAGTGATAAAAATATATTTGTTACTAATTTTTTGTCACTAAAAATTAATTTTTTAATATTGTGTGGATAACTAAGGATATATGGTACTCTTAGTTTTGGGACAATGAAGCCATAGTCTTTTAAAATAATAGAGAATATTATTTTTTAAATTTGAATTATTTATTTTTAGATATATAATTATAATTTAATAATTAATTTTAATTATTTTTTATAATTTTTAAAATAATTAAATTATAATTATTTATTTATAAATAAACAATTTAAATTTAAAAATATACTCCTATTCCTCTTTAAAAGGTGAAAATCCCCTTATCCTAAATAAAGTGTAATCAAACGATAAAATTTTTATTCTACCAAAAATAAAAAAAAATAAAATTTTTATTCCTTTCAATCAAATATGGGATTAACTTCTCACGAATGATCGCACGTTAATTTCATATCTCTCTCTCTCTCTCACTGCGCGTGTGTGCGCCTGTCTCTCTCATTGAATGCACAGCAGAGGCACAATTATTGGGGAAAATCTTAATCAGTGGCCCCTCGTTTGTTTTTTTGCCTTTGGAAGAGTACACCTCCCATCATCCGTTCAATGTTTTAACCAAAAGAAAATGCACCTTCAAATCTTTCCTTTGTTTATCTCTTCTTCTTCTCTTTCTTCCATAATCATCTGATCATTTATGAGAAGAGCACATGGCCTCCGCAGGCAGCAGGGCACCGATGGAGAAGCCGACCGCAGAGCAGATTCATCAGCAGCTCAAGTGCCCGCGCTGCCAATCGACGAACACCAAGTTTTGCTACTACAACAACTACAGCCTTTCTCAGCCAAGGCACTTTTGCAAGGCCTGTAAAAGGCACTGGACAAGAGGTGGTGCTCTGAGAAATGTCCCCGTCGGCGGTGGTTGCAGGAAGATCAAGAGCTCCAAGCGGCGGATTCCGGCCGTTGAAGCCGTCGTTCGCTCCTCAGTTTCATTAGCAAAAGCTGCTGATGCTACTACATCAACAGCTATGAACAACAGGAGTAATCCTCATCCTCCAATGATTGTTGATGTTTCTCCAGATCTTTCAAACCACATGATCGTTAATTCGCAGTTTTATGGGCTGTCCACTAATCCTTCAGAGGTTAAATTCCCACTTTCGAGGTATGATCTTCAGCCTTATAGTCAATTGAATAACCTTGGAATAGGGCTTTCTTCTGGATTCTTGAACGGCGGGGATCAGTCTAGAAATGGTTTCAATCCATCTAAGCAGATTATCCAAGATTTGATCTCTCCCAACTCTTTGATCACCTACTACAACGCCGCCGCCTTTGGAGGATCTTCTTCTTCTTCTGCTACAAATAATACCACCACCACCGCTTCACCACCAGTACTATCATCTTCGCTGGCTTCTAGCCTTCAACGGAGACAGAAATTCACGTCAATTGGGTTGAAAGATAATCAATCAGCTCGTCGCTTTCAGACCTTGTCCCCGCATGAAGACTTCCACTCTAAAGGTCGCAGCCCTGGTTGTGGACAATACAGGCCGTTGGATGGGACTGCTAATGGCCAAAATCTGACTCATCAAACCATGGTGGGCTCATCTGATCCCTCCGTTTTCTGTAGTGGTACGAGTAGTATTAGTCCTGGTCTTCATCCTTCTAATATTGGGCCATCACTTCCTTCTCTGATCTAGAAAGAAAAACCCTAATTAAGCTTCATCCTTCACAACAAAAGAAACGGCAATTGCTCTGTGGGTTAGTTAGAATTAGCGGATTTGGAGGGTTAAATCAGTGATGGAACCAGTTTGAAAAGATTCACTCAGCCTTCAGTTTTTTGCTGTCAAAGGTCGAGAAACGGATTTGCGCTGAGATAATTAATAGAGAGTTGGCGTGCATTTTCATGGTCTGAGTGAGTTATTTTCTCTCTACAGTATGCACACAGAATAGTTGTGACCATAGAGGATCATAGGACCAGGAAAATAATACTGACTTTTGTTATATCCGTTGCTTCGTGTTAATTTTTCGATTTTGTTTCTGGGTAATGAAGAATTATGCGACTATTTTATAGAATTAGTTTAGATTTTATGTGTATGATCTTATCTGTAAAATTTATGTGTTGTGTAAGTTAAGACGTCAAATAACATGAATAAAACTTGTGATCATAAATCTAACTGTAATGTATGAATTTATTTTTGATAGTTGTGCTTGCCTGTGTGAGTTATAGTGTTGTTGACTTGTGTTGTGCTGTGATTTTCATGGTCCCTCACCTCCAAAACCTTGCTAATTTAACTTATTATAGGTATGCTTTGATCCAAAATTTATTGAAATAATAAAAGAAAAATCATTACATCAATTACATTATTAGTATTGAGTTCAGAACATCTCCATTTTAATTTGGGTGGTTGAAAAATGGGTGAATAGGTGAAGTTTGAATGCCAAACAAATGTCCCCCCTTTTTTTTTTTATTTTTTTATATAGTTTGTATTAAAAAATAGCAAAAAAAAAAAAAAAAAAAATCACAAAGTATGTACTTTGCGAAGTAGAAACCATGAACTCATTATGATATAGCAGTACAAGCACCATATTTCTAGACAAAGCGGTGGAGTCCTATACCTTAGAAAGAGATAGTCTAGTAGTAGAGATAATCACTAGCTTATATCCTGACCTGAGAAATGTTATGCTCGTAAAGTCCATTGTAGTTTAGCAAAACCCACATTGTAAGTGGAGGAAGATCCACGATATTTGCCTGTGAAGTAAGAATACAAAGTAATTTTATGAAAATTATCATGAAAAATTAACATTTTAATAGTTTATTATTGTTAATATAATAAATTTAAAGTAATCATGTTATTGTCTTTTATAAGAAGACGATAAATATCGATCTATTTCATACAAATAAATTTAATGAAATTAATAAAAAAATTTAGAATCGATAAAAATTTTCAATATAATTAAAATTATATCAAATTATTTTTTACTTATAAATTTTTTTCAATAAATTCTGTTGACCCGACTAAGCAAAAGGTGGATTCGGGTGCTTTCACTCCTTAATACACCTTGGGGACCAACAATGATGTAATATCATGAGAGAAAAATGAGAAGAGCACCCATCTAGCAAGTACAGTATGCCTGATAAGAATATTAAAAGTTATCTGATTTTACTATTCTGAGTAAATTTAACGAGTTTCTTAGTAAAAATCACGAGATGAGAGTCAGTCGACTAATTGATTTACTTGAAAATTAATTTATTTTTAAAATTTTCATTCATCACCAAAATTTGTGTTATATTTTATAATTATATCAAATTTATTTTGGTATAAATTATTTTTTTAAAAATTATTTTTACCTACTTTTCGAAAAGAATATACTTTATATATATTGTATATTCATACATCTTTTACTTTGACTATTTATAAAGAGCTTAAATGAGTCATGATTAGAGGTTTCTTAGTTTTTAATTGATATCAGAGACCAAACTTGATCATTGATCTTAATCTTCTAGATGCATTTAAGTCAAATTTTCTTTGTCCTTTTATACTTTGATGAGAATAATTACATTTATTAGAAGGTTCATATAAGATTGATTATGAATTCTATGGATAAATGATTGTGGGGGAGTACTCAATTTGAGAGGATTCCACCTCAAAGTATTGTTGATAGCACTAATCAAACTAAAGGTTTGCTTTTATGGATAAAGAAAAAATTAAATATATGTAACTTGAACAATAATGAATTACAGGCTATTTTTATAACGATTTTTAATAGGAGTTTAAATGTATCTTTATGTGTAAGATATCTAAAGAAGTTTAAAAGATTCTTAAAATACCCATATGTTAGGTTATGGGTCACTCTCGTGTGGACCCAAACCCACTTGATGTGGCAGTTGGAGGTAAATATCCTCACCGCATGAAGAAAGATCGAGTTGCGTCTGCTGGGCGCTCGAGCCGAAGATTCCAGTGTGCCTCCGCTCGCTGTACTCCCGAATGACGCTCGAGTGAAAATTTCAGTATGTTTTCCGCTCGCTGTGCACCCGAATGGCGCTCGAGCGAAAATTTCAGTATACCCCCCCGCTCGCTGCGCGCTCGACCGGTGCTCGAGCACGCGTCGATTATATAAAACGCGCACTTTACGTTTTTAGGTTAATTCAATTAGTTTGAGCGTTGTTCCAGAGAAGAATCCAATTTGTGATAAAAATTTTAGTAAACAATTTGAACAATCCAATTATAAATCTAAAAAAAAATTTAGAGGCATTCAAGAAGCATAAGACAAATTGTTTATATCATGTCCCCGATCCTAAAAACTAATAATATTAATTTCTTAATCTAATGATTAAGTTATCTCAAATTTTAATCCTTGAACTTTAAAATTTTAATTATTTATTTCACTGACTTTTAACACGAAACCTAACATTAGGCCGCGAACCTACAAGTCAAATATCATTAATAGACCCAAAATAAAATAACAATCCAAATTATAAGATCCAAACGCTACACCCGAGTGTGGCATCGATGGATAAGGAAGTATTTTTACTAATATTAGAGTAACTGACAACATAAACTCAACCAAACAAGGAAAATGAAATCAAAATTAATTTTAAACGCCTTCATTATACAACATCATCAACCAGCTACAACAAAATCTAAATTAACCAAAATTTAATGATTTAATCAAAATAAATAAATTTAAATTTACTATTTCTGTTCCAACAATGGAAGAAGCTATTTCAATATTCTAAATCTAATTCTTGAATACCCGTCCTGGAATCTGATCATCTACAAATAAGTCTAAATCATATAATCTAAAAGGATAGTAAAATAAAAGTAAGAGTGAATTAATCATTCAATAATATTGAAAGAGCATGCTCAATAATGACATAATATAAAATCTGAAAAGCTGATAGTATCATTTCAATAATATATCATAAACAATTTAAAAATAATGTTGAAATTAATTGATCAATACAAGTAAATAATCATACACAAATTTATATTTTCAATATCAAACTGTACAAATATATAAAACATGCTAAAATATAGGAGACAAAAGATTAGTGATGATGTCACCAATAAATAGGAAATATTAAAAGCTCGAATTATAATTATTTTTACATAATCAAAAACTATATGGTACTGCTCAATACATATAGATGGGATATCTATATATAACCCTATAGATGGGACTAAGTATCACTTTTCTAATTCGTGAATAATAGGCTTGATATTCGATTTACTAATAATATATTAAGATATATTTAAATATATTTTATTAATTTTCTACGATGATCTATTTTAATCAAATTAAAAACTCTACTAAAATATAAATATATTCTCAAATGTTTTTATGTAGCAGAAAATACATTTATTATCAAACTGATTATATACAATAAAGCCTGAATCATACAAGAACTTTAACATTCATTTTAGAAACAAGCAAGACTTATTTTATGTGATTTATGAATTTGTAGAAGTTATTTATTATAGAAATTATAGGAAACCAATATAAGTAATATAGTTTTATTAATTTATTTGAAATATAAAATATGTGTGAACAATTAGACAAAATTCAAGGTATGAAAAAGTTATATTTGAGAATTTAAAATATGCAAGTGCATTAAACACAATTTAAGACATATGCGAATATAGTTACATATATTTAAGACATATATTCCATAAAACTTTTATAAGATGGGAGTAAAATCAATGCATGGGAAGTGTAAATACTTTAATTATAAAAATAGTATATATATGAGTATTTAAAATAAAAAATATTTAATGAGACAACAAAATATCAATAATAAAGGAAAGAGAGTTTAAATATACTTTTAACTTGAATCTAACAAAAAATCTCTTTAATTTCTCTAATTTTTTCTTTCTCCTACCTTTTCTCTCTCCTCTCTTCTTTTTCTCTTTCTTTCTCTTAAAAATAACATAAATGATTCAAAATTGGTTAAGGGGTTTATTTATAGAAAATTGGCACATAAATGTCAATCAGGTACGTGTCAAACGTTAAGGTATAATCTATACTACGTACAAGTATCCATCAGACATTCATTAGGTGTAAATACTTTTTTCTAAATACACACATGTATTGATCGGACACCCATTGAGACAAATTAATTTGTCTAAAATGTACACAAGTGCCCCAAAGTCACTCCTCAGGGGTATCATTACTGTCTAAAATACACATGAATGTCGGTTATATAACGGTCAGACGTCATTCGATTTAATTTATTTTAATTTTGTAATGCACACCTTTGTAATTATGAATTTCGATGTCATCAATTAATTTTGTATCTATTTAAAAATGATTATACAAATAAAATTTGATGAAAAATCAAATTTAGGCATCTCACATGACACCTAATGGATGCCTGATGTACTCTCATATACATTTCATGTAGAATATGTGTGCCTAAGAAGTGCCTCTGAGGCTCTTAGGCATATTTCGGGCATATTGTGTGATATTTGAGGTGCGTCCTTGCAGTGTTGGTATTGCTCGCGTCTTAGTAGAGAGAAAAAAGATGAGAAGATGAGAGAAAAAAAGAGAAAGAAAAGAAGAGTGAGGGGGAGAATAAAGTGGATTTTGAAGTTTCATTTGGTCAAATTTGTTAAATTTAAAGGTTAGCCCAATCTTTAATATATTTTATATTCCTTCGAGTTTTGTCTATATTTTTTGCTTTATGTACATATATGTCACATTCGATCTGTCTTCTTTGAATATTTGTGTATGTACATGATTTTTATCAAAAGTTTTGAGATTTTATTTAGGTTTTATCAAACACTCATAAGTTTTGTCCGATTTGTATAAATAAATATTTGGAGTATTATATTTATATACATAAGTATTTGTGAAATAAAAATTATGAAATTATGCATTTAGGCCTTATTTGTGATAGTCCATGCATATTTTCGGACCCCACTCTATTTTATTATTTATTTTAATATTTGTATTTTTTACAGGATAAAAATTTTTATATGTGTACTTTCATAAAGTGAAAAGTTTTATACTTTTCTTACGGAGAGAAAAAATTTTAAATATTTATTATAGAGTCCCATAATTTGATATTTTTATTAATAACCATTATATTAAATTGAACGAAATAATATTTTCAAATATCCTATTATATTTAGATAGGTTTGAGTACTGTACTTATCATTTAAGAATGGTGAAAGAAAGTAGCATTTGACATCATATATAATGAGTGTTATATAGACGGCTTAACTATGAGTCTAAATAATAGTAATTTGGTTTAAGATTATCAAGAATATATATGACCTTTTTCAAAGTTATTTTTTTAATCCTTAATTATTAGATTTTAGCATGTTTTAAATTTTTGAGATCTGTACCTATATTCAATTTGATACTGGAGATGTTTGACATTTAAGATTTGTAGGATTTAATTAATATTCGTATTTATCCGATTTTTATACTTTGGACTTCGAACTTAAAAGTTTTGGATTTGTGAGATTTGTACATTCAAACATTTGAATGATTTCGTACGTTTTAACTATTTATTATTCCTGTATAGATTACAAAATTTACGTATGAAATCATATTTAGATAATTATAAATTAAATATTCGATGCATTGGATATTTGACACATTCAGGCTCTTGACATATATTGGTTTTCGCACATATTTAATTATTTTTATTTTTTTATTTTAATCTGGAAACTTACATATTTTATTATATATATATTGATACTCATTAAGTTTTAGACTCATAATTTATCATATTTTAAACCTCTTTTAGATTAGAGAGTTACGGATTGCTTGTAAGGAATTTGGACAAGTAGAATTCAAAAAACTTTGTTTATGTTTCATTGTACTTGGATTTGTTATTTATATTTTGGACAATTAAGAGACAATATATATAAATATATATACCAACAGTAATTGAATAATTTTGGACATTTGTTTTAGGTTGATTTAGTATTCAAATTGTGGTATTGTGTGATTCATATAAACTTGATATAGTGATTACATGGTGTTGGATTGCTCTTTTTCCTTACGGTTTATAGAAGTAAGTTATGGTTAGCATTTTGAGGACTGAATAGATAGTTCAAATTGGTTTTATTTCCATTATTATGTGTAGTTGATTTTTGTTAGGTCCAATGCAAGATTGCATCTTTGATGAGCTATGTTCAATGTAGGATCATGACCACTCGGGTGCTAAATAGTCCTCCTTTTTGGCATTCTCGACAAAAAGAGAAGTAATTTTGAGTATAAATCTCCACTATATTGTTATTGTATTGTTAGATTTATATCTAAGCTTATTGTTCTCTATAATCGCTACACATTGATGCTTTTTGATAAAGTACAATTACCTATTGATTTCTACTCCTTATCTATAATTATTCCACATAATGTATATATTTTTGGTATTTTACTCTAACTATGTTTGATCATGAATAATAGATACTTGTATGGAAAAGTCATGTCTTAGTGTTGTAATTGTTTTTACTTTAGGAGTGAATTTTTATATACACGGATTCTATATTGGTAATATTTATACCCGTGATTTATGTGTTTGTAGTTTTTATTATATAAGCGGCTTTTGTCATTGAATTGTCAAAGGTGAGATTGCTAGAAATATCTTAAATTGGCATATTTTATGGCTTGAAAACATGTGACTTAAAAGGACTCTCAAGTATTAATGAACATTGTGCACACGGAGTTTATATGAAGATTAGCATCCAATATTCTCACGTATGATGCATGCCTTTTTTGTGATTGAGCATTTTGCGACCAAAATGTCCATACTTAACGCATGCTTGTGTAGTTTATGAGGACAATTTGTCCAAATATTTGTACTTGACACACGTCTATGCAACGCATGAGCGCATTCTATTTAGAATGTCAGCACCCGTGTCGCGTATGAGCACAATTAGTCTAAAATGCTCGTACTTGATGAGTGCGTGTGCGGCACTTGTACATTTCCATGCTATTGCCTTCACATATAATGTGCGCATGTGCAACACATAAGTATTGGGGTATTACTTCTTTTCAGACGGAAGATTTTTTTTCCTATTTTTAGCCTATTTTATAAATTTCTTTCTTCTTTTCTTCAAAGAAATATAGAGAATTGGATGTAAACTTTTATACTCTCATTCTCTAAGTGAAAGAGATTCATTAGAGAAAACCAAATCATTCTCTTGAGATAATATTCTCAAAATTTTTTGACACAACCTTTTTCTACATTGTTTATACATTTGTTTCAATTTACAAATCTTCGATATGGCATCGGTAGCATGGATACTAAATTCCAGCAGTATAGAGATTTTCTAACAAATGAAACAAATCCAAAGACCGGAAGCTTTTCCATTTTACTACTACGAGTAAATTTGAGAATTTTTTTGGTAGGGGTCATGAATTGAAAATAAATCGATTAAGGTTTGGTATTTTTATATCACTCGAACTATAAGTTGATTTTCATATTGTATCATTCACTGAATGGAGAAGCACGTAGGATTGTACTTGAAAACTAATTGGTTTTTTAGGTTTTCATTCATTTCCAAAATTTGTTCATTATATTTTATTATTGTCTTAAATTTATTTTGGTGCATATTATTTTTGTTAAAATTATTTTTATTTACTTTTGGGAGAGAATACATTTCATATTTATTATATATTTGTGCATCCTTTGTTTTTGCTATTTACAAATGATTTAAACGAATTGTGATTAGGGATTTTTTAATATTACACTCACAACAATAGCTCTACTTTTACTTAGCCTTCATTTCTTGGGTTAACATGCTTTACTAGTCAAACTTATTACCTATCGTACTTCCCATGAAATGTGACTTTGTTCAAATCTAAAGAATCTACGTAAGGGCCTCACTTGTCGGAAAGAAATCTTAATAACTCTTATGCAAACCAATTCACAAGACAACTCTAAAATTACCATCAGACCTTTTATATTAACCACTTTAAGTAAAGTCAAAAAAAGAAATGTGACATGATAAACTGCAAGTAAAAGGATTAAATGTCACTAAAATAATCTTCTTTGATCTAATTTGACTAAACTCTAATTCATAGTGAAAAGAATGGTTGTGAAAGCATCATAGGCATAGTATTAGGCATCGATGGGAAGACAAAAGATAATGTGAATTCTCGTCTAGACTGGAGAAATATGAAAATTTAAAAAGGACTTGTATCCTATTAAAATCAGAGATAAATATTTAATTCCTATAGCTGCCTATACGTTGACATTGAAAGAAAAAAAAGGGTTGATTGTAAGTTTCTTGCAAATCTGAAAGTTTTAAATGGTTACTCTTCTAACATAACTTGATGTGTAAATTGTGTTAATGTTAAACTTTTAGAGATGAAAAGTCTTGATTATCATGTATTTATGTGAGACCTGATTGCACTGACATTTTGTGGTATCTTACCTATAGAAGTATATGAGCAATTAGCTGAATTAGGTGTATTCTTTAAGCAATTATGTGAAAAAATATTGCGAGTGGATGCATTGAAAAAATTAGAACGAAATATTGTTATGACCATTTATAAAATGGAACGTGTTTTTTTCCCATCTTTTTTTTATATCATGTCGTACTTACCTATTCATTTGACAAGTGAGGCAAAAGTTGTATGACAAATTCAATATCGGTGGATGTATCCTTTTGAAAGGTGAGATATCCTTACAATTTATAGCATGTGTATTTTGAACATAATAATTATGACATTTGAACTAATAAAGTATTGTTTACAGGTACATGCGTAAGTTAAAATCATATATACATAATAAAACTCGCCCAAAACGCTCTATAGTTGAATGTCATATTGCAGAAGAATGTCTTATATTTTGCTCTAGATATTTGGGTAAGGTAGAAACAAGATTCAATCGTAAAGAAAGAAATTTTGACGGCGGTGAAGTACAACATATAGGGTTATTTGTGTTTTCTAAAATTGGAAGACCATTAAGTTAAAAAAGTATTAAAGAGTTGAATTTTCAAGATTGGAGAAGAGTTAAATTATATATCTTGAGAAATTGTAAGGAAGTGCGATATTTTATAGAGTAAGATACTTTATTATTATGGTATATAGTAATACCATTATTGTGGTATATATGTATTTCAATCCACAACCTATTAATATAAAGAATTCTAATATTTGTGTTAGGGTCATTTTTATAATTGGCATATTCTGTGACCATATGTAATCTTGTATCAATATCGGGTTGTGTTTTGTCGAAGTGCTTCATCAACATATGTCCGTTACTATCCGTTCTGGCTTTCATGGATTCCGCATCTGCTGTGAGTTCTCCACCCGCTCGAACCCAAAATCCCGAAGCCCTGCGCTCTCCGTGAGCTCTCTACCCGCTCAACTCCAAAAACCTGAAACATTGCGCTTGTCGTGAGCTCACTACGAGCTCAAGCGCAAAATCTTGAAATGCCCCGCTCGCTACTCGCCGCTTTTTCGCTCGAGCGCACATAGGGTTTCTCACGAAACCTTTCGTGCGCCAGCCCACATGCTCAAGTGAGCTCGAGCGTCACGGCAATGGGTAATTTTTTAAAGCTATTCTTCGAGCCTTCTATGTATATGCACCTCAATTTTTTTACCCTAACTTTTGACTGAACATTTTGAAATGCCTCTTCTTGAGAAATATTCAGTTTTTGCTTCTCTAATCTCCCTACTATTGAGAAAATTGATAATTTATCATTATATTTTATGTACAAACAAGTTTTCTCAACACATTCTCTTTACTGATTTATTATTTCTACCCTTCTACCTTTGTTGCTGGCGTCGGTACGTTAAAGAAGGGGACCTGATTGTGCTCACAACTTCAAGTGGTTCAAAAAGAAAAGATTGACATGAAGACCGAAAGGTGTCCGATTTTATTGTCACAGGCAAATCTAAGGAGTTCCTTAGTGTGGATCACAAGATGTGAGTAAATCGGTTAGGTTAGCGCGTCATTACTACCCAATCTATAAGTTGATTTTCATAGTACATTTCGTCCCTGGCCGTTGAAGCCTAGATGATTTTTCTTGATTAATTGTGGGTATCGATTTTTCCATCGTCACACAAAATTGTATCTTTTTTTATTATTACTTATCGTCATATGGATTTCGTATGCTTATTATTATTATTAACATCTAGAAATAAATATTCATTACGTGTATTGAATATTTAATTTTTTACTACTATTGCTATTATTACATGGGGTCGAAAGACTGTTGTACAATTTGGGACGAAAAGTTCTTTTTCAATTGGTATTAGAGACTCACCCCGATCCACGACCTCGATTTAGATGCATAGTAGTCAGTCCTTATCCGTTCCTCCCTACTTTGATGGGAGCAATTATGCGTATTGAAAAGTACGTATGAGAGCATTTCTTAAATCGATGGATGAGCGCGTGTGGATTTGTACTCAAATCGGTTAAACTCCACCCAAAAGTACTATGGGAGATGAACCGAAAGCTCTATCCTTGTGGACTAAAGATGAACTTGATGCATATAATTGGAATAGTAAGGGGTTACATGCTATTTTTATAGCTATTTTTTTAAAAAAATTTAAACGTATTTCTATGTGTGAGAAATCAAAAGAAACTAGAGATATTCTTAAAATTACCTACAAATGAACTAAACTGGTTAAAAATTTAAAATTGTAAATGCTCACTACTAAGTTTGAAGAAGTTCGAATGAAGGATGACGAGACCTTTGATAAATTTTATGCTCAATTAAATGATATTATAAACTCATCATTTAATTTAGGAGAATAAATTCCTAAATCTAGAATAGTTAGAAAAGTCCTTCGATCACTTCCAAAGCGATTTAGATCTAAAGTTACTGCTATTGAAGAAAGTAAAGATATTGATCAATTAAAAATTGAAAAACTTATTGGGTCCCTTCATGCATATGAGCATACTCTTCCTCAATAAAAAAGAAACAAATTAATTATCCTACAAATTGTAAAGGAAGAGAGAGATCATTACTCAGACCAAGAGTCATATAGTGATGAAGAGTTTGTCATGTTCGTAAAATATTTTAAGAAATTCTTCAAAAATAAGAATAGTAAACATTCCTTCAAAGGAACCGATTTATCTTATAATTATGTCAAGACAAATAAAAAGGAAACAAAAGAGTCCAAAAATAAGAAACCTTAAGGAATTTAATACAATAAATGCCACAGCTTCGGTCATATCTGGATCAAGTGCCCAAATTTTAAACGTCAAGAAAGAAAGGCCTTAAATCGTCCCTAACGGATGATGAAGGTGATGAAAAATCTTCCGGAGATGACAAGATAAATTATATGGCTTTCAAGACAACTATCATTAGTGGTGATGAAGTCACCAACGCACCTCTTGAACAATCAGATTCCTCGCATGAAGAATCTAATAATGAATTTGATGGGTTTCAAGAAGCATATGATAAACTGTTTAAAGAATGCTCAAAAAAAAAAATAAATAAAATATTGAACAGTAAGCTCATTGAATTGGAAAACGAAAAGGCAGAAGTTATGATCCAATTGGATAGTACCACAAAGATACATCATAATATGAAAATAAAAAGCAACTCCTTAATCGTAAAAATTAAATTCCTAGAAGTGAAACTTGAAAATATTAAAAATGATATGAGCATATTTTCAAGTGTAATACAAAAATTTGATCATATGTTGAGTCTTGAAAAAATTGTTGGAAATAAAATGGGTTTGGGGTATGTTCAACATATTTGCTAACATGGCGCGCAACCTAAAACTATATTTATTCCCGCTATAAACACTCCACATAAAAATGCAAACACATCTAAAATCACTAAGTCAATGTCTTAACGTGTGGAGAAAAGATTTGGGTCAAATTCTTTGCCTAATCTATATAGCCGAAAGGTTATGAAGAAACCTACTAATACTAATCAATCAATTAAAGCAAATAATAATTTTCATAAAAGACCTAGAAAGCCCCCTTTTGTGCCCAAGTTTGTGCCTACTTATCATGTTTGTGGAAAGATTCGTCACATTCGTCCCCATTACTTCATCATGAATTTTATGTTCAACTAAAGACAAGGAACAGATATGTATAAACTTGTTCATCATATTCAACAACTAAACGTACAAGTATAAATGTTAAATCAGAAAGTGAATTTTGGGAGAAAAGTATGGGTTAAGAAAAATGAGCTAACACCCTAATCAAACTTTAAAACAAAAACGGGGGAAAGTGGTATTTATTTAATTTTTGGGACTAACTTAATTTATTTTTGAATTTTTTTCGTTGCTGTAACAAGAGACAATAGGGTTCGAAATAATTAAAACATACTTTATCTTAATTTTTTTAATAAAACATAATTTATCTTAATTTCAAAAAAAAGGGGTGTGCACTTTGTGCGCTGGCCCGCCGTGGGCTCAAGCACACGCTACTCCCCTTTATTTTCTAGCGAGCAGCGTGCGCTGCCCAAACTCTCGGTCCACTCCCTCTTTGCTCGCACGCTTTCCTCTCGCCGGCTGCCTCTCTCTTTCTCACCCACCTCCAAACTTACTCTCATTTCTCTCAATTGTGGGCGTCATCAAGATAATTTCTCTCATTCCTCTTTTTCTTCTCCTCTGTTTTGTCATCTGCCATTCACGGCGTCGCCGGCCTCATTTTCCCATCATTTTTGGTTGGCTTTTCTCGTGGGTCACCGATTGCTTGCCTACTTACTCCAAATCCACCTGTTCTTACGTGGATCTTGTGCACCGGCAATGGTTCTTCCACCATCCTCTTCCCATGTTTTCCTAGTCCTTCTGGCGTCCATGGCGCCTCCATGACCTTGTCTCGGATCCGTTTGCACACCTCCTCTGTGTGGGCGTCATCAAGATAATTTCTCTCATTCCTCTTTTTCTTCTCCTCTGTTTTGTCATCTGCCATTCACGGCGTCGCCGGCCTCATTTTCCCATCATTTTTGGTTGGCTTTTCTCGTGGGTCACCGATTGCTTGTCTACTTACTTTAAATCCACCTGTTCTTACGTGGATCTTGTGCACCGGCAATGGTTCTTCCACCATCCTCTTCCAATGTTTTCCTAGTCCTTCTGGCGTCCATGGCGCCTCCATGACCTTGTCTCGGATCCGTTTGCACACCCTAGATCCGACCATGGATCTAGTGCTTCCAGCTAGGTACTATCCGCCACGGATTCAACCCGAATCTGATTGCTCACCATTCATTTTTGATGCCTGAGGCAGCGTGCCGGCCCTCTGGCGCAGCCCGAGGTGCTTCTTGGCGCCTCTCACAGGCAATGGTCTTGAGCCGCCAGCAGCTGTGTGGCTGCTTTGAGCCGTGAGCCGCCATTTTCCCTCACCTCCCTTTGTGGCTCACACAACACACACACTCACATTCACAAAAAAAAGGGGGGGGAGAATGAAACAGGGGCCCGAATAAACAAATTCATATCTATCTATAATTAACTACTGGTATCGATATAACCTTATTTAAGTGTACTTAAAATTTTTTTCAGATGCAGGCCCCGAGAAAATCCTTAGCACGTAAGTTGATTGGGAAACGCCATCGGCCGAGTGGGCTCTCCGCTCCCGATCGTTTTATCAGTTCAGAGGCTGAGGCCTTATTTACCACCCATATGTCCCATCAGCAACTCTCCATTGAATGGAAAGTCCGTCTTGACTCCCTCGACCCCTCCATATCTTATGTCTTCACTGACCGCCGTTGGGAACCAACCTTCACCAGTTTGATTGTTTCGTCTCTTATTCTTATTCAAGAGTTCTATTCTTATATTTACGAGACTTCTTTCGATTCCTTCTCCACCTTCGTGAGGGGGTTCACATCCAGATTACTTCGAATGTGATTGCACGCATTCTTGGCCTTCCTTGGGTGACCAACTTGGCCTACCCTTTTCCTCCATTCTTCCGACCTCATCCAAATGAGGTTGCTACATTTTTCCATGGTGCCTCCCATAGAGTGGAATGGACGAGCCTTTAAGACCCCCTTCCTTTCTCCCCTGCGTCTGATCCTGAGCCGTATCATGCTCACGAATCTTTTCCTTATTTCTCACTTTTCATCCTTTCCCATGAACAAAGCTTTATTTTTGTATGCTCTGCTAAGTGGTCGGCCCATCGACCTGCCGTCTCACATCGTCTCTCACATTATCTCCCACTCACCACCCGTAAAGAGGATAATCTTTCCCACGGGTGCCTCATTCATCGGCTACTTGCTGGCCTCGATCATCCTTTTTTCGACTTTCCTCGTCTCCATCTCGCTTGTCCCATCACCTCCACTACTTTTTTTCAGAGTCAGTCCCACTCGCATCCCTTTGCTGTGGACCCCCAGGAGCCGTTCGATGAACCTCTCCCTGCGGTGCCTCCTTCTCAGCCCGAGGATGGATCATCTGGCTCTGCATTGTCATTCCCTGACCCTTCGGGTCCTGGATCGTTTGCTCCTCACCGACACTCCACCTCTTCCTCAGTAGCTTTGATGGGCTAGTTGTCCCGTCTTGTCGACCAGTTTGAGTATTTGTATTACTCACAGGAGCGGATTCTTGCTTCTCAATCTCAATTGCAGTTGCATATGCTTCCTGGTTTTGAGTATTTGGATGGCCGCTTGGCTATCCAGGAGGCTGAGCTTCAACGATGGCGGCATCATTATGGTCATCTACTCTCCGGCGATTCTTCTGACTCTGAGTGATCCCCATTCTTTGACTCTTCGTAATAAAAAGGGGGAGATCCATTTCATTTTGATAGGGGGAGACCCTGTGTACTCTAGGGGGAGACGTTATTATTTATGTTAGGGGGAGACATTGTTCTTCTTGTGACGGGAAGTTCATCTTGGATTTTTGTGCTACTTGTTTTTCATTCATTTTACTACTGCATGTTGGTTTTCCTCTTCTGTTATTACCGTTTTATTATATCATATTATATTATGCTTTTTTTTATTAACCCTATTTGACCAGGTCACAAAGTTATAGTATTAACACAGCAGTACACCATCGACACAGCAGTGCTAGTATAGATTTTTACGTTTTCTTATTGTATTATTTATATTTTTCACTAGGTATAGATTTTGATGTACACGTATTCTATCTCGGTGATGTCTGAACTCGTGCTTCACTTGTATTTTTTATTTTATGAGTTTTCTCACGGAATTATCAAAGGGGAGATTATTATAGTCATTTTTATGATTGGTATATTCCGTAATCATATGTAATCTTGAATCAATGTCGGTTGTGTTTCGTTGAAGTGTTGCATCAATAAATGTCCGTTACTGTCCATTCCGGCTTCCAGGGATTCTACACCTGTCGTGAGCTCTCCACCTGCTCGAGCCCAAAATCCCGAAGCTCTGCGCTCTCCTTAAGCTCTCTACCCGCTCGACCCCAAAAACCTGAAACCTTGCGCTTGCCGTGAGCTCACCATGAGCTCGAGCGCAAAATCCCAAAACGCCTCGCTTGCTACTCACCCCCTTTTTGCTTGGGCGCATGTAAGGTTTCTAATGAAACCTTCCATGTGCCCACCGTGAGCTCGAGCGCCGCGGCAACAGGTAATTTTTTTAAAGCTATTTTTCAAGTCCTTTATATATATGTACCTTAATTCTTTTATCCTAACTTTTGACTGGATATTTTTGAACACATATCTTTGAGAAATATTCAATTTTTGCTTCTCCAATCTCCCTACTATTGAAAAAATCGATCATTTATGATTATGCTTCATGTACTAACAAGTTTTTTCAACACCTTCTCTTTACTAATCCATTATTATTACCTTTCTACCTTCGTTGGTGACGTTGGTATATTAAAGAAGGGGACCCGATCGTGCTCACGACTTCAAGTGGCTCAAAGAGGGAAGATTAACGTGAAGATCAAAAGGTGTCCGGTTCTGTTACTGCGGGCTAATCCAAGGAGATCATTGGTAGGGATCATAAGATGGGAGTAAGTCGGCAAAGTTAATGCGTCGTTACCACCTGGTCTGTATATTTCTTCTCTGGCCGTTGAAACTCGGAGGATTTTTCTCGATTACTGTGGGTATCGAGTTTTTTCTTCATCACAAAAAATTGTGTCTTTTTTATTATTGCTTATCGTTATATAAATTTTGTATGCTTATTATTATTGTTAGTATTTAGAAATAAATATTCATTACGTGTATTGGATATTTTATTTTTTTACTACTTTTGCTATTATTACACGAGGTCGAAATATTGTTGTATAATTTGGGACGAAAAGTCCTTTTTCAATTTGATGATGAATAAGGAGTGTGAAAACATCAATCAAGATCGAAATATTAATTTGTTAGAATGGTTTGAATACAGAGTAAGTAAATTTTTATACATTATGTATGGTTTGATGCGTGTTATTAATACTTACTAAACTATAATACTTATTAATATTTTTTAATACTTATTGTATTTAATAGATTACAGAATTGATGAACAAAGGGGATGAAAGAGCAAGCAAGTATCTTTTATATTTGGCACAGACTCTAATTAGAAGAGTGACTCGTTATTCATCATATGTGATCAATGGATATCGATTTCATACAGAAAGTCGAGCAAGAAAGCGTAAAATATAGAATAATAGAATGGTGGTAATAGGTGATTTATATAGTGGAAAAATAGACTACTATAGATTATTAAGAGAGATTATTGAATTAGAATATAATGATGGAAACATGATAGTGCTTTTTTTATTGTGATTGATATGACATATATGATATAAAAAAGGTATTAAGAAGGAACCAAATGGGCTTACAATAATAAATGTCACTCAATTTTTACAAACTGATGAGCCTTATATTTTAATATGTCAAGTTGAACAAGTTTATTATGTGATAGACCATACAAATTTAAATTGATGAGTTCTTGTTAGGTTAATGCCACGTAACTTTTATGATATTCCTATTGGTGAAGAGATGAATGATCTCTACGAAACATATGTGGATAGTAATGAGCAAACTTTAAAAATAAACTTGAATTATGTATTAGAGTTAAGTGATATGACGGTGCCTTTAGTTAGAGTTGATATTAAACCAGAGATTATAGATATGAATTATGCTAACAGATCTAAAGATTTGTACAAGTCTAATAACGAAGAACACGAGTCATTGATGTAGTGATTGTTCAAGATTACAATTATATAATGTATGTGTTTATTATGTGCTATTATTTTGTTTTTCATTATTATAATACTAATTAATTACAAATCAATTGATTATATGTTAACAGGTTATAGAAAGTGCTAAAACTATTTGTGCTTCCAATTTCAATCTACCTAAGCAATTGGATGTTTCTTCTTGTTTGAAGAGGGTTAAGTTTATATAATGTATTTGGTTGCAATCCTTGAACTCCAAATTTTTGTGACATGGTTTATATTACCAAAAAATCATTAATCAACATTGCCATACATAATGAAAGTTTTTATATATATAATAGTATCTGTGTTGTGTGAACAGATGCAATGGTGAGAGATGTGGGTTTTTGATTATCCTTGAACATAAAGCCTGAGTTAGATAGAGTTGAGGATCCAAATTTAGTTAGTATCAATGAGGTTTTGCTACAGTACAAAATCATTATTAGGTCCTCAACTAACAACTTAAATTATTAGATAAGCTTGCATATATTTGGGATATATGTACTTACTATTATATATATAATGGTTGCATTATAAGTATATGTATATAAATTGTTTGCAGCTACTGATGCAACTAATCTTTACTTCCCTTATCCAACCCTCGCCGAAAATAGGTAATATTTTTTTTTTGTACTTATTTTAAAACATGATTTTTTTAATCTAACTCAAGAGTTATTAGTATTTGTACTTTCACTGAATAACGAATATCAAATTCAAGTAATGGTTGAAGGTTTAAATCAATGAGAACTAATAGATCGAGGTATAAAAGAAAAACCTTAATATAAATATGCTTGATATCTAATAACTTATATATATTGTATTTTTTAACAGTTCAACCAATACGTAGAAGAACTCGTTAAATTAAATGGAAAAGAAAGAGAGATGATAATCCTGCACCTGTAAAGATTGATCCACCATCTCTACGATGCATTGTCGGAGAAAATGCGTAACAATTTATTATAGAGACAAGTTATCCTGTCAAACAATACTACCCTATTAATGTTGAGAATTGGAAGTAGATGGATAATCATATCAAAATCAAATTGATGCAAAAAGTGAAAGTAAATTTAATAAATATATAATGATGTATTAATAGATTTGATTGTATTTCTTTTTTGTATTATTTGATATGTATAATATATTGCCATTGCTTGCTTGTTGTGGGAAAAATACATGTTGTGAAATGAAAATCATGTGAATATGGCAATTCAAAAAGAATTGATGAAAAGATTTCGTACTTTGTATTTTGGTTTGCGAAAATACTTTTACAAAAAGTATAGAACTGACAAGTAACAAATTGAAAAATGCCCTCTTGATATGGATATTGAGTAATGAAAATGGTTGATTCTAGAATATTAAAAAAGTCAAAAGTTTCGAGTAGTATATCATCCTTTATTTAATATCATTACTTAATAAATAAAATATGAGTAAGAATATGCTGCGAAACAATAACAAACAGAGTATGGAGTAATGAAACAGAGCACTCGAGTTCTGCTTTTCATGTATTCTTCACTTTTTTTTATGTTATTTTAATTTCTTCTCATAGCTTCATGTTATTTCAATCTTTGAGTACCTTTTTGATGGGCTTTAAATCAGGATTCCATCTTCTCATTAAAGATTTTATCTCTCATGCTTTAAATTGTTAGAATTAAAACACCCCTTTCTTATTTATTTCGTGTTTGTAGAAGATGTACAGTAAAAACATATTTTCTTTACGATTTAACAGTAGCTACGAAGATCAGTTTGCATGCTTTATATGTATATCTCCGTGTTGGTTCCTAGACACACACATGTATGTACTTAGGTGACTAATATTATTTATTATTTCAAATGCAGAATATGAGTGAAAATAATTCAAAGAATAGAAATAAATAGAGAATGATGAATTACGTTGGTATAAAATCTATTACATGAACTTTACATGAAATGGTAATTTTCATCTTTAATATAAATCTACTTATAGGCTACAAATATATGATATATTTTGTTATTAGTTAATATTTAAAAATTTATAAATAGTGAAGTGCTCCACATTTATATTCCGTAAAATCGATAGAGCCAACAAAATACTTGAAATTACTTGTAAAAGAAAAGAAATAGAAAAATAAAAATTGGGTTGATAATGAGTCGGAAGATGCATATAAGAAGCTTTTAGAATTATATGAGGCTCAAGTTGAATAAAATGGTGCTAATAACTTGATGGCAGAGGATGTTTTCTCAATTATTCTTGGATGTAGGTCTACGTACATAAGAGGGATGGGAGAAGGTTCTTGGCCAACTAAAAATGACAATAATTATTTAAAAAGTCGTAGTGAGATGCCCATATGTCTAGAAAATGATATTAATGCTCAGATTGAGGCTGAAGCATAACAACGATTAGCAGATATGATAAGTTAAAAAGAAGTCAAGTTTCGTTCTAAATTGCTTGTCGAATTGAAAGCTGATATATATTCTGATATGTGATATTTGATTAAAGAAGAATTATGTACAATACAAATTTAAAAAATGGTAAGTTTATAATTATTTTTTCTGATTATACTTTTAATTATTTACATTAAAAAATAACATTAACACTCTCTGTCCATTATTTTGCTTGGAATCTTTGTATTGCCATAATGAGGATTTAGAACTGACACTAAAAGAACCTTCAATTTGATATTGTGCATTATGAAAATCATGATCTGCATTATATGTCATCCTTTGATTGTTTCCAGCCCAATTTAGAATAGAATCTCATATTCTGTTCACAGGAAGATGAGTGAACATGTAGCTAATGTAAATTTAGAGTTATTCTCACGTCAATCCGTAATGTTTAAACTCAGTTTTTAACAATGCAATGGCATGAGGAATAATATTATTTCCTACTTGTATAGATATGGTTTATGGCCAAACTCAGTTTTTGATTATGCATGTATGTATGTATTTTTCATTAGAGATTATTAAATATTCTCTTTGTATTAAGCACAACATCCCTACTTATATAGATATGGTTTATGGCCTACAAAATTCTTACATTGTGGCTGTTTTTCTGGGGAAATAAACTCACCCCGTGGAATTTATAAATAAATTTGCTTCGTGTTACTATTTCATGTAAGGCTTCTGGCTTACCAGTATTTTTATCATCACCCACTACACCAAAAACAAATAAAAATTAAATGTACATGTGTGTGTATGTATTCAATGGCTATCACGTACGTTGGTAAACATCTGCTATTTGATGGGTTCCATATACATTGACAGGCAGATTTAGTGCTTGTGGATGAAATAATAAAAATTGACTTAGCTGTGTACTTTACATTTAGTCGTTTGCTTGTTGCAATTAAATTTTATTATAACTTGATTGTACACTTGGCTGTGTACTTTAAATTTATTATTACATATTACTCATTGAAGGTGAAATTATAAAACCGTTTGACAAGAATATGAAGTGAACTTGTGACCAATTTAGTAGGCCTGCCAGTAAAATTACAAGTCAATCTAAAGTCTTAAAAGGCCAGTTGACTTTCTTTTTCTCGGCTGATCGTGTGCTAAAATAAGTGGAGGTTAGAGCCTTTAAGGGGATGTTAAAAATATTATTTTTTATATTTATTTAGTTTATTCCCGAGCATTATTAGATTATATTGAAATATCAGGATTATATCAGAGTTATTTGTAAAATAACTCATTATCCATAACAGTAAAATATTAAAAAAAAAGGGATAATATCAGATGATCTCGGCATTCAAATGAGGCATACATACAAGTTTAAGTTCTGGTTATAAATTTTAAATTTAAGAATATTTTGAGTGTTTAATATATGAATCAGCTAATTGCTATCGCGATTTTTTGATTTGGTACTTGGCAGCCTTTGAGCTAGTGAATTATTTTGAGCTGATTAGTGTTTTGAGCAAAGTGTTAGGGTCTTGTAGCCTAGGTTTCTATCTGGGACTAACATTGTGAAGATGAGTAGTAAACACCAGAGTGTTAATCAAATTATCAACATGAAGAAACTGTATTCGAGTTCTCAGTAGTCGGGACATGAAAGCTGCTATTGGTTTTCTGGAGTTAAAAATGGCTGAAAGCTGCTGCTGGTTCTGGCATGAAGATTGCTCATCGGCTGATTTGCTGCTGAAAATGGCTCCTATTGATTTCCTAGTTTTCATTAACTGATTGCTCAATGAAAATGACGGAAGTTTCATAGTAAATACAATTCTTTTAGCTGGTTCGTCAATTTCAGAGCATGTCTTTTCTCTTTGATATGAAATTGTTGTTTTTTATCTTCAGAGCTGATTGCTCAATGAAATTTTTTAAAAAAATTATTGTAAGACAATTTGATATAAAATTTATTTATGTTTTTTATCAATGTAAAATTGATATTTGTGTTAAAATTTTATTCATTAAATTAAATTTATTCGTACTATTTGTGATAATTATTTATCATTAAATATAATATTTAGTGACAAATTAAAAAGTATTTTAGTATTAAAATTATTTTATCACTAAAAAATATTATTTAGTAATAATTTATTTTTTATCACTAAAAAATTTTTTTAGTGACAAAATAAAAATCCGTTACTGAAGGTTTAGTAATGAATTTTTTGTGACAATTTGATGACGAAATAATATTTCGTCACAAAAATTTTTAATAACAAATTTATAATCATTGGTGTTAAATTATTTTGTCACTAAAGATTAATATTATTGTAGTGACATTTCATCTCACTGCTAATTACGAAATCATATGAGAACAAAAAATAGGTGAGTGTACCATTATCAAGATTATAAATTAATTATATAAATAATATAGGTTATATTAAATAATTTAAGCAAATATTCATCCAATTTTTAATATTTATTATTGAAGAAAGGTAGGAGTCAAGGGCTCCCTCCATATACTTTAAAAAGGACAATAATAATTTAATTATTTTTTAAAAAAATTAAAAAAAATAATTAAAATTAATTATTAAATTATACTTATATAATTAAAAATATACGATTCAAATCTAAAAAATAATCTTCTTTATTTCTTTAAGAAATCAAAGCTCCCCCGTCCTAAAGTTAAGAATACCATCCATTCTGAATTACCCGGCACTTCATCTCACAGCTAATTACGGAATCGTAAGGGGAAGGAAGTACGAGAGTGTACCATTATCAAGATTATAAGTTAAGTATATAAATAATAAATATTATATTAAATAATTTAAATAGATATTCATCTAATTTTTTATATTTATATATTAAATAGATAAATAAATAAATAAATATAATCATCATTATCTAACATCATCAAATCTTATGTAGTTATATGTTAATTTTTGCTTCAAAGGACTGATCAAGGGCTAGCCAATTAATGTCTATTAATAGCTAAACAATAATGTCTCAAACTACTCATTTTTTGTCATTATGGTGGTATTGTTACCTTATTTATAAATGTAATATTTGTTTATACAAATTAAATAATATGATATTTATATTTATTTTATTTTTATAAAATTTTTCTAATACTATCCAATTCAATCTACCAACCAAATATATCATAAATATTCTATGAATCCAAAGTTTGGGTAGTACAAGTATTATTATTAATGTGACGATCATGAAGTGTTGAAAAATAAAAAAATAATATCGACATATAATTAAGGTAGAGAATAAACTTATACTTTTTTTTAATATGTACTTTTCTATTACTTATATAGCATGTTCACTTAGTAGAAATAAAATATCAATAAAATAATAATATTACTTGTTATTTAATTAAAAAGAATAAAAATTTCTAAATTAACAAACATTTCTCCAAATTCAGTAATAAAAAATATCAAATCTTTATTGGTATTTTTTATTCCTTATAGGCAAAGAATATATATATTTCTAAAATAATTATCATTTTACAAATTATTTTTTAAGATAATTTTATTTATTTAAAATAGTTATTCTATTCATATCTTATTTTATTCCAACAATCAAATATAATAGCAGAGTTTTATATTTCATGGATTGTGTGTATGTAATAATCTTGTATAACATATCATATGAAATCAAAAATATATACACTATGTAAGGTCCCACATTGGATTGGAGGAGGGGAACGAAGTGTCCTTATAAGGGCATGGACTGGACACTCCTCTTTCAGACAAAGCGTTCGTGAGGAGGGCTGTGGGGATTCGGCAGGGAGAAAATCTTGAGGCCTGTGTATGGCTTGGGATGCCGAGAAGTTTCTCAGGCCAAAGAAGACAATATCTCGCCACGCTATGCCGTCGCTGCGCCACTCTGGGAGACGCGTTTTGGAGGTTGCTGAGGCTGTCTGCCATGAACAAAACCATGAGGCCTGTAGGTTTGGAGATGCCGTGAAACTCTAAAGAGGCTGCGGCCAGAGGGCTGGAGACGCTGAAGTTTTCTCCTGAAGTCAAAGCGGACAATATCTATATGTGGATACGCCGAAAATGTTACACACTAGTAGTTGATTATTAAAGATATTTACACTACTAATTGCGATAATACACCTTTTAAAAAAATATATATGTTTGAAATTTATTGGACCGGTGAATTATTAATATGACATGCATTTTGCAATATATTTACGCATGAGAAACGAGACTGAAAAGGAAACGATCCAGATTTATTTTTTTATTTTTGCAATTAACCATCATAATTAAAAATTATATATATTATATTTTACACTATCTAATTTAAATGTATAAATATTATATATATTATAAGTTCAGTTCTAAATAAAAATGCATCGTGCTATGTGAAAAGAGAAGTGCCAAATCTATGCCCATTTACAGCTATTTTATAATTATATTTTCATTTTTAAAATTTTAATAGATTTGCATAAAAAATATTATAAATAAGTTATAAATGAGTAAAATATCTAAAAAAATTTCATGACAATAAGGCAGAGCCCAAGGCCCAAGGAAAGAGACTGTTTTGGGCCACTTGAGTCGGCGTAGGCCCAAGGCCCAGTTACAAGATTATCAGCCCGTTAAATATACTGAAAAAAATAAAAAACAAATATGAGGAATTAAAATAAGATTGATTTAATTTTTGAATATTTATTTTAAAATTTGACGGATCCTACATAAGTAGCATTACTCTTTATCAAATTAACAAAGGCCTTATTTTGTATGTATTCGAAAATATTAAATAATAAATAACTATTATGCTTTCTGAAGATTATTATACTAATGTTAATGTTAAATTAGTGAAAAATAGCAAAATTTAGGGTTAGAATTTAGCTCATAAATTATATAATTTCATTAATTTCATTAAAATATAGAATTTAAATTAATTTTCTTTCATTAATTCCTCCAAAATTATATGATTTCATTTCAAATATAATTAGGGCATCCACCACATACAAGGATATCTTTTAAGTATCCACGGCTCTGTTTAAATATTCGAATTAGACATTAAAATTTTAGGTCTAATTCTAATATGTTGTTTGACATCGGGTGGGATTGATTTTATAATTCTATGTTCCGATTATAGGAAATAAAAAAATAATAATTGGGATAGTTCTTTATTAATTTTTAGTAATAAAGTTAAGAATTATAATTTTATTATTGATAATTATCTATTAATTCGATGTGATAAAATTAAATAATGTTGGCTTTATTTGGAAAAATTACTTTTGGTTATTTGGATAAGATAGAGGTGGGGTCAATTATAATCTTATTTTTAAACTTATTTTCAAAACTTATTTGAAAGTATTATTTAAAATTTGAGAAAATAAATATTTTAATAAATTGTGTTGTTTAAGATATTTTTTTAAAAAAATACTTATCCATAAAACATTATCTACATTCAAAAGTAAGATATTTTATAAAATTATATTATCTCAATTTTCATATAACAAAAAATTATAAGCTATATCAAGCCACTTATTTATTTTATTTATGCATAAACTCAAAATTAACTATTAGCCAACTTTATTTGTATCTTAACATTGTACTTCATTATACAATCTGATGGGTCCAACAAACTCTGAGTTGGCCCAAAGAATGGTGTTTGTAGGAGGAAAGTCCAAATAGTGGTGGCCCAATATATGATTTGTCAAGACAAAGGCCTAGGGAGCGGTGCGGGTAGTCCAAGCGGGTCGACTCAAAACTATCTAGCGGGGAGTGGGTGATTAGGGATGCGTGCAATGTAGCACCCATGATTGCCTCTCCCGCATGGTTGCTGACAGTCCTAATAGTACAGCATGTGTGGGTCTGGAGAGCTGACTATATCCGGCCACGATAGCTATCTTGACAGTCTAGTAAATATTTACAAAATATTTGCTCGCGCAGCGTATCGCTTCGGAAAGACAAGCATAGTCCTCCAACATTTTCACAGAAAACTATAATTGATATGCTAACCCTGGGACACGTTCAATGAGACAGCCAATCAATAAACATCAACCATAAGGCCCAAGGAAGGTTAAATCGGCTCCAACTCTATAAATCCCTCTTCTCCCCTACGAGAAAGAGGGATGAAGAATACCTACCCTTGAACTTCCCTGAAATATCAAATTGCTTTCTCTTAAGATACTTTGCCCCCAAGTGCAACACTTCTCAATTCACTCAACTTACAAGTGCACAGTCTCTTTCTAAAGCCGCTCCCCATTGAATGCATCCCTTAGAGCTTAGCCCTTCAATTCACACTCAGTCTCCTCCTTTAACGTGCATCTACGCATTCATTGCATCATCCTATCTTTCTACCTATTGAGAAAGATTATTGATTTCAACGTCGGAGGATATACCGAGAAATAAGTCCTGCCAACCTCTAACATCTTATTTGTCTATTATGATGTATAATGATTTGGGTTATCAGGAATAGAGACCAAATTCGATTTATTTTGACCCGCAAAGAGAGATTAAATAGCTCCATAATCCGTACAATAATTCGGATTTGGAAACGCATCATTAACGCTATTTGTGGGGAGCGACTGAAAAATTCTAACCACCATGCTTGCAAAGGAAAACATGGTCAGCACCAGGGTACAAGGCAGCGCACCGTCCAGGTATATCGACTCCCACAACGACGACCTCTCAACAAATAGCCATACAGATGAGTGGTTGGCCCTTGACATACATGCGCTCGCTGTCCAGATGGAGAATGTGTTCGAAAAGCTCCAAATCATCTACAAGTGTCTGAGCTGACAACAGTTGAGGCTCCCACCTCCATCCCTCAAACTTTGACTTCAAAGTGGAAAACTCAGAGGAAGGGGAACCTAGCCGAAATACCTAGAGGCCTTACAACCTCGAGGATCGAGCGGTCACAAGTGATAGTGCCCCATCACACATGGAGGGCTGACTGAGTCATGGGACGTGGGAGAATAGCTCAGAGCAGCAGAACCCCCGCTACTTTCGTGACAACAGGAGGCCCCCAACCCAAGGAGAAGCCTCTTGCAGCACACGCCCACCGAGGGCCGATAGCAGCCGGGACCGGTATATCTCTTCGAATCATTTGAAATTGAGGACGTTTCTCAATACTAAGAGGATTGAATTTTCATGCCGAACGGAGGAGAGGATGAGGAAGGTCAAGCAGCATGTGTTCAGATGGAGCACCGACTGACACACCACTGAACTAAGAAGGTAACCGTTCACAAGGGAGATTCGGACACAGCTACTCCCTTGCAAGTTTAAGATGTCGACCTTGGAACTCTACAATGAGAGTTCAGATTCGATAGACCCTTTGGATCACTTTCGCACTCTTTTAGGCTTCTAAGGCCTAGACGACTCCGTCATGTGTTTTTGCTTCCCTCTAACCTTTAAGGGAGATGCTCGAATTTGATTCTACCACCTACATTCGAACTTAATTCGGTTGTTCTAGGAATTGGTTTATTATTTTTTATCGTAATTCGCCTCCAGTCAAAGGGAGGATAAGGAGTCCCGACACATTGTCCATCTCCGACAAGGGTGAGGTGAAAGTTTGAAGTGCTTCCTGACCCAATTCACTGTCGAAGTTTGAAAAATATCCAAGCTTACCATTGAGATGAAAATGAGTACCTTTATATCGACTTTGGAGCCAGGCAATTTCTTCATCATTCTGGCTCATCATGACCCTCGGACCTTCTAGGAGGCTAAGGCTATCGCCCGCACTTACATAACCGCCGACGATGCCAACGAAGTGAAGCGGCTAGAGCACGCAGGACAGCTCCCCCAAGGATGACGAATGGGAGGAAGAGGAATAGAGATAATGTCAACTCTCGAGATCCCATGAAGTAGCCCAGGGTGGAACCAGGAGCTCCAAGAGAGTTTAGACCTCTAAACCTGATCCCTTCGAATAACTTCCAAACCGACATTCTCATACATATTCAAGAGGAGAACTTTCTGAAGTGGCTGAAACAGCCCAAGAATCCGGAGGGAGGAGACTCGTCGAAATATTTCTTTTATCATTGATTTTTGGATCATAACAGTGAGGATTGCCAAACTCTACAAAGAGAGATTGAGGCCCTTATTTGAAAATAGCATCTCACTAGGTTCCTGCAGGACCTAGGGTAGGCCCCTGGTAGAGTAGAGGAAGACAAACAGGAGTATCAACACTGAGGAATTGGGTTACGGTTGGGGTAGTTAGCATGGTAATTGCAAGACCACCAAAGAGTGCTCGAAGAAAGCTTCCAGTAGCAAAAATGTTAAAGGTAGGAGTTATAAATAATGTCATTAGTTTAAGTAACAATGATATGACACATATAATAACTTCCCATTCTAACCATTTGGTTTTATCTACGCTCGTTTTGGACGGAACAGTTGATTACCAGTTGAAATAAATCTTTATCGATAATGAAAATTCTCACAATTTACTATATCTTGACGAGTTCTTTAAACTTAGATTAAAAAAAAGTCAGATGATGTCAGCCGAGATACCCCTATATGGACTAGACAATGATCTAGTATCGGTCCGGGAAGCTATCCAACTGAAGGTCATGTTAGAAATGTACCCGAAGTCAACATCCCAAATGCTCATGTTCCTAGTAGTTGACCTGCCATCGGTCTACAAAACAATCATGTGACGACCCTACTTGACTAATGTCAGATTAGTGACATTAATTCCACACTTGAATATAAAATTTTTGATAGCATGCGGTATCGGGGCGGTCTTGGGTGACCAAGTCATTGACCGAAGGTGTTACCTATCCGAGGTCATGCAAGCGATTCTAGACTAACCAATTGATGACTTTGACTATCGAGACGAGGCTACTTTATAACAAGCCTAATTTGATGAGGTGACTAATTATATCCCATTGGAACCCTGTGATCCTAAGAAATGGGTGTAGGTCGGGAGCTCATACAGGCAAGTCCCTTGAGTGGCAAATTGATCACCTTCCTTCTATAAATTTTTGATGTATTCGCGTGGATTCTCATTGACATGCCAGGAATACCAATTGAAGTAATGGTCCATAAGTTGGACTTTAATCCCGGTTATAAACTCATCCAATAAAAGTGGAGAAATCACTCTCTAGAGAAGTTGGTTGCCATATGGGAAGAGGTGAAGAAATTGCTCGATCCAGATTTCATCAAGGAGGTCAGTACCCAAACTCGCTATCGAACGTGATTCTCGTCAAGAAGAGTAATGAAAAGTGGTGGATGTGCGTCGATTTTATTGACGTGAATAAGACATGTCCCAAGAACTGTTTTCCTTTGTTGAGGATCTATCTATTGGTGAACTCCACATCCACTCATGAGCTACTAAGTTTTATAGACGTCTACTCATGTTATAATCAGATTTGGATGAGTCTTGAAGACGAGGAGCACACTTTATAGCAAATTAGGAGACGTACTGCTATAAGGTCATACCATAAAACCTGAAGAATGCAAGCACTACGTATCAGTGGTTCATAAACAAGATGTTCGAGGCTCAAATTAATCAAAATATGGAGGTGTATGTAGATGACATACTCGTCAAAAGTAAAACTACTGACGACCATACCTGTGACCTCAACGAGACCTTCAGAGTACTCCAAGCGCACCAGATGAAGCTAAATCATGTCAAGTATGTTTCCAGAGTGGCAATCAGAATATTCTTAGATTTTATCGTCTCTCGATGAGGGATCGAGGCAAACTTAGAGAAAATAAAGTTCATCATGGATATGGGCCAACCTCAAACTATGAAGGAAGTCCAAAAGCTAATTGGAAGGCTCACAATACTCTCCTACTTCCTAGCAAAATTGGCAGAAAAGCATCTCACTTTCTTCATAGCCCAAAGAGAAACGAAGGCAAGCGGCTTCCAATGGATGGCCAATCGCCAGGCGACTCTCTATGAATTGAAGGAATATCTTGCTAATCCCCCTCTCTTGATGTCACCGGAAGAAGGCGAAGATCTGTATCTATACCTGGTGGTTTCGGATACAGCGCTAAGTGCAGTCCTAATCCAGTAGCAATCTGATGTACGATGGCCGATCTATTTCGTCAGCAAAACCCTTATGAACACTAAGACCCATTACTCAATCACTAAAAGGATCGCCTTAGCGCTCATTTATTCTACTTGAAAACTACGATCGTACTTCTAGGTACATAAGATTATTGTCCTAATTGGTCAACCCTTGAAGGGAATTTTGTAGAAGCTTGACACGTTTGGACGACTAGTCAAATGAGCCATCAAATTGAACGAGTTTGACGTGGAGTTCAGACCGAGGCTAACCCTCATGGACTTCATAGGTGAAACGGTGATCCCAATTATGGATGCCCATGATCTTGGCAAAAATGCCCACCAGTAGGGAGAAACTTCGACATGGACGCTGCATGTAGATAGATTGTTAACATAATCGGGCAGTGAATTAGGCGTGGTCTTGAGGACTCCCAACGGGTCGAAAATGAAGTATTTAGTGATCCTCGGGTTTTCAACGACCAATAATGTCGTTGAGTACAAAACTTTTCTGGTTGAACTTCAATTGGCAAGGAAATGCTCGGTAAAGAATTTGGCCATTTACAATGACTTTGAGTTGGTTGTCAATTAAGTCCTTGGAAATTTTGAGGCATTCAGCCCCTCACTTGCAATATTTTTCACTAGAGCTAAAGGCATGGAGTGAATATTCGACAAGGTCGAGATAATGTACATCTTGAGGGAGGATAATTAGAAGGTAGACTACTTGGTAAAGGTAGCGATGATTGAAAATCTAGAGTAGTACTTTCTCAACAAGTGAGAGGTTTTGGCCACTTTGAGCATAGAGGAGCCCGAGCAAGAAATGTTGCAAATATTAAACGATAAAATTGAATGACCCCATACCGAAGGTATATCACCAACGGTACTCTGTCAGAAAATATGAAGGATGGCAAGCACTTGAAAAGAACGACAGGCTGGTACACCATTGTGGGCGGGAAGCTATACCATCGTGGGTACTCCACCCGTACATGCAGTGTCTCACTCCAAAAAAAGTCAATAATGCATTGAACGAGGTGCATCTCAGTATCTATGGGTCACACATCAATGGCGAGAACCTTACCATTAAGATAATACAGCAGGGTTATTATTAGCCGACGATGAAGCAAAATGCCATGAAATTTGTGAAGAAATACAAAAATTGCCAAATCTAAGATGGGAAGCTACACCGTCGTGGGTACTCCACCACGTAGATGCAGTGTTGAATGCCAAAAAAGTCGATAATGCGCTGAACGAGGTGCATCTCAGTATCTATGGGTTATACATCAGTGGCAAGAACCTTACCTTTAACATAATGGAGCAAGGCCATTATTAGCCGACGATTAAGCGAAATGCCATGGAATTCGTGAAGAAATATAAAAATCGCCAAATCCATGACAACATTCCTCATTAGCTGCTCTTGAAACTATAAGCCCTGCAGGCGCTATAGCCATTCACACAATGGGGTCTCGACTTACTTGACATGTTTCCCATTGCATCCAAATAGAGAAAATTTATCGTAGTTGACATTGACTACTTCACGAAATGAGTCAAAACCTCCCCAGTGGTTTGGATAACTGAACAGAACACAATAGAGTTCATTTGGTATATCATCATTCACAGATTTGAGATTTAGAGCTCTTGGGATCTTGCCTTAAGCTTGGATAGCTCAAGGTTGAGGTGAGCCACCTGCAGTTTCTATCTCTCGAGCACAATCAGATCAGTGTGTGTCTACGATAAGCACAAGATCTCAGCATCCTAATAACACATTATGGCATCCCATTGGCGAAGACAAGCCTCCATCAAACGGAGTCTCTCTTATGGCTGCAAGCAAAAAGGAAGTGAGCTAATGAAGACAACCACAAGGGTAGAAGGAAGAGGGAGCAAGATTCGTACCTCAGTAAAAAGCCACCCCTCCACAGATGGTTTTGGAGGAGTCACAAGAAGTGAAGCCAAAGGTGAAGCACTCAAATTCTTTTGGGCCACAAACACCGCCGCCTTTGACTGGGATGTCTCTCAAGCAGCGCTGTCCTGAGGACCACTCTCGACATGCACCTCGGCCCTTCGGACAGCTCACAGCTCCTCACTAACTGAGGCAAAGCCATATTTAGTTAGGATTGAAGCCTGGGCGAGCTCACCCAGATCACCAGCCTCAGCGTCATCCACTCCTGCAGTGGGAGCGATAGGAAGCTCCATTAGATCCAAGCAACCCGACAGAGAAGGGACTAGTCTGGCCTCCTAAGCGACTTGTTGTCACCCCACATGATGTTCCCAACAGCTTCGGCCTCTTGCTCGCTCACAGTCATCTGCCCCATGACGTGGCCACCTTGCGCTGCCTCCCTAACAAAAGCAACGGGAGGCGTAAAGATGTATTCCTTAGGTGACAAGGGGACAAAGATTGGGACATCATGCTTAGTTGCTACTAGAGCGTTGGTCGGTTTGACCAGTCCGCCCTCAGTAGGGCTATCGGCACCCCTAATTGTAATGGACAAAAGCTCGATATCTCCAACGGATGAGCCTAGCTCATCGGCAACTGCTGAATGTGAAGATTTTCCCTCAGGCCGACAATACACCTAGCTCATTGGAAACCGCTGAAAGTGAAGATTTTCCCTTAGGCCGGCAATACACCCTCATGTAGGCTGCCTCGATTTCCCTAACTTCCTCGGCAAAAGATAGAGAAGGAGAGGATGGCTTGGCACCAACAGTCGACCCTTCAGGAGATTCGTAGATGGCCAGCTCTTTCTGCCTTCTTTTTTATTACGGCGAAGATGCATTTCGGGGACCTGCTCATCGTCTTCATTCACCTTCATCATCCCAAGAGCCATCCATTCCGCCTGCTCCAAAACGTCATTAGTATAGGGGCTATTAGCGCTACTCCACTTGTTCAAGAGGCGCCACTCAGAGCCGACTACCAAGTAAAAGAAGTAGTCTTTCCATTTTTTCACCGAATTGGGATTCCCCTCACTCATCTTGAACTTGGGACAAGGAGTTAAGGAGATCTAGTCATACTCTTAATTGAGGCGAAAGATTGCTTTCACGCCCGGGTGTCTAGAGAAAGTCCGTTGGTGTGATAGAAAATGCACAGAAAAATAAGATATTGAAGAGTGTTGGAGTGGAGGTGAGCCACGAGAATCTCCAACACCCTTAGGATCTCGCTCAACACCTTCACAAAGTGGGATGTGAAGATCAGCTTTCAGGTCCTCCTCGTAAATGGTAATAAACCCCGAGGGAGGGTTGCAAGCCATATCGTCGACCTCGAGAGCAATATACAAGACGTCATCGGGGATGTTATATTTCTTGTACAAAGATACCACATCTCTGCTGGTAAGAACGGATGAAATCGTGGCGATACCCTAAGAAGCCATGAAGACAAGTGGCAAAGAAAAAGGCGAGTTGGGCCAGAATGATTCAAAGAGTGGAAAGGTGTGGAAGCAACAAGGGGCTAGCACATAAATAGCCAAAACCTTAGCCCCGAGATGGCATTGTGCAAGGAATCCAAGCAGCGCGTTCCCATGATGACCCAACACATGCCCGCAATGTAGAATGTTGTGGTGCATCAGTCCACCTCGTTAGTTATGACGACTGACGCGATGCCTTCCTATGTAGCTCGTAAACGGCTAGTTGCCCAAGCCCCTATGTAAGAGGGTCGGCGGCTCCACAAAGGTAATGATGCCCTAACATGGCATCTCTCAAGAATTGGCGAATTGATGGCCTTAACAGCCCCAAGACTAATCAAAATGATGCACATCCCAGTCAGGCTCTCAAGGCAGATCATGGCAGGTTGGGTTCTTAGCATTTCAGACTGCCAGTTTTCAGAATTCATGCAACAAGAAACAACAGTCAAGTGCACCAACTATTCAAAATAAACAAGGATATAAAAGCCACACTATGTAAAAATAAATAATGCCTCAGATAGTTTCATTCATTAATTTTTTTTTTTTTTTACAAAGTATAGGCTTTCAACAGTAGACATACAACACGAAAAGAAATGAAAATGCATGGAGTAGCACCCCGATTACAACCTTCTAACCAGTCTTCAGGATGGGTGCTTGCAAGAAACATGCCTCATTGCTAACCACCCTGTCAAGAGGACGAAACTGCGGTTAGAGTATGCAAGAAGCCCCTATTATCCTGGAAAGGAGAGACATACAAAGCCCTTGCCTAGAGGGCAACCCCTTTGAAGCTGTCCACTGAAGCTCGTCGACATCTTCAAGGCCATGAGCCTCCACGAAGCACAATGCGGAGACAATGACTCAGGTTTGACGTGGATGCAGAAAAGGAAAGGCACCCATCACAAACTGTCAACCATAAGACAGTGCTCCCAAGAGCCACAGAAGAGTAGTGTCTCCTTGAAACAAGCTGGGGAGCTAACATCTGCTCTCCGAGGGCCTGAGACACCTCTCTTTCAGATTGGTACGAGAGAGGACTATCCAGCATCGGCAGCCGCCCGAACCCAAGCCTTCACTTGTGCAACGCAAGTTCGAGTTTAGGCAGGATGCAAAAAGGGAAAACCAAGGTAGCATCCCATTCAAAAGAGGGGAACCAAGGTAGACTTTAATGGCATCCCCAACTTTGAACATCGGGAAAGAACTCCCTCTGCCCTGGCTAGGGGCATCGTAGGCTCCACAACAGCTCTAAACCCTCACACCACTTGGATGATGAAGATGATTTGTGAGGTAGAGCATAGGGGCCCCTTCCATTTATAGCTAGGAAGGAGATTAACCAATATTAAACCGAGAAGATAGTGCTAACTCCAAAAAGTCGCCAGGTTCCGAGAATCACCCAAAATCTCACCGGAGCCAGTGAATCAAATCCTACAGCATGGAGCAGTGAATCCACAGTGTGCCCGGGGAAGGAGCATGCGTGCAAGATGGTAGTTGGTGTCTCATCAATGAGCATACCGGGAGTCGACAAGTCAGACCCCCTAAAATGGGGGGCTAGTGATGGATCTAGCAAGCCTTGAGCCGGCCAAAAGCACGGCGTCTGTAGGTGGAAAGCCCAAATAACGGCAGCCCAACGTACGATCTGTCAAGATGAAGGCCCAAGCAACAGTGCGGGTAGTCCAAGCGGGTCAACCCGGAACTATCCAACGGAGAGTGGGCGATTAGGGATGTGTACAGTGCGATGCCCATGATTGCCCCTCCCGCATGGCCATTGACAACCCTGATAGCACAGCATGCGCGAGCAAGGAGAGCCCACCACACCTGGCCATGATAGCCATCCTAACAGTTTAGTAAATATCCGTAAAATATCTACTTGCGCAACATATCGCTCCGGGAAGGGAAGCACAGTCCCCCAACATTTTCAAGAAAACATGCTAACCTTGAGACACGCTCAAGGAGATAACTCAATCAATGAAAGTCAACTGTGAGGTCTAATGAAAGCTATATCGGCTCCAACTCTATAAATTCCAATTTTTTCTTGCGGGAAAGGGGGACAAAGATTTTATACCCTTGAGCATTCCTAAAGTATCAAACTGCTTTCTCTTAAGACATTTTGCCTTCAAGTGCATTACTTTTTAAGCCACTTAACCAGTGAATGCACAATCTCTCTCAAATGTCACTCATAGTTGGGCGCACCCCTTGAAACTTAGCCCTCAAATTTACACTCAATCCCCCTTTTTAACTGCATCTATGTATTTCTTGTATCATCCTATCTTTCTACATTATTAAGAAAGATTATTAATTTGAGTATTATAAGAACACCAATACGTAAATTTCATAATCCTCTAACCTCTTATTTATCTGTTGTGGTATGTAAAATTCAGGTTATCTGGAATGGATACCAGATCCAATTCAATTTGACATGTAAAGAGAGATCAAATGACCCCCTAATCCGTACTGTAATTTAGATCTGATGACGCATCATAATCTAAACATTATGATTTAAATTCTATCCTATTTTAATTTCAATAAAATTAATAAACTTAAATTTTTAAATTTTGATTCAAACTCTATAATCCAAACTCATCCTAAATGTATTAGAATCGACCATTATATCCACTAAAATCCTTTGATCAGTAATTTTATTTTGTTGTGTGAAATTAGTAGTGGGACCCTGGGGATTTCTGTCCCAGTCAAGCAACAGTCGTTAGCTTTGGAGTCCTATTCGAGAACATATTATAAATGTATGTGGCCCTTACAAATTATTCCTTGTTATGTAACAAAAATTAGTTATTTATTAATTATTATTCGACAAATCATAGCCAAAGATTATCCCTTTTTTTGTGCGAATCTACAAAATAATAATAATAATAATAAGTAGAGAAAAACGACACGTAAAAAATCCGATAACTTTTATAAAAAAAATTTTTTCCTAAAATTAAGTAAAAAATCATAGGACGTCCATATCTAAAAATACTATTCCACTATCAGAACTATCGGCTATACGAGCTCTAGCACCTCATATAATCTGGTACACAACCTTGACAGTTATAGACCCGTTTAAGACGAGTTCTATAGGGCCATGCTTTTTTTAAATTTATCAATTAGATTAAAATTTAATTGTTAAGATTTAAAAATAAAAAATTTTAAATATACTTATATTTTTATTATTTTTTATAATATTAATATTTATTAAATATTAAATCTAATATATTTAAATTTCAATTGACTATTAGATTTTTTTAATTCAACATTCAGATAAAAGAAGTAAGATCTCAGAATCCCTTCGAGACTTAGTTTTTATTTCTCGATTATTCTAAAAATTACTTTTGATGTTTCCTAACCATAGTTAATTAAAAAGTTGATAAGTGATTGGTCTAATCATAATCTCACGGAGACTAATGACAATTAAAAATTTTAAATTATCGTCTAATCTCTGCGAATCTATGCATAATATATCATTTCCAGTCCCGACCGCTTCCTCTTCGCTACTTATCAGCTTTATATAAATCAAAAAAATATTAAAATAACAGAACAATATTTCTCGTCGAGATACGCTCATTACATCTCTCAATTTTAACTGTCTATTTTTCAAATAAACAGCTATAGGTTACTTATTTTAAAATAATTAATTTATTTATATTTTAAATTTTTTTAAAAAAAATAAATTATTATTGCCTATTTTTAAAATGGATAATTAAGATTGAAAAGCTGAGATGTAGACTCCTGTTAGGATTATTTTAAACACCCAAGTTATCATCTTTTTCAGCAAGGCATCTTTGTGACAAGAACATTGGCTTTCTTTTAAATATTCTTAGGTCTCAATCTGACCAAACAAACGCTACCTAAAAATTGCTTTTGCATATAATCAACGGCCACCATGCTAATGTTATCAATCGGTCCGATTTCACGTCTGATGTATATTATATATAATTATTATTTGTATATTATAAAAAAAATATTTTTATAATTTAAATTTATAATTTTAAAATTATAATATTATGAGGTGTACCCCGAAAAAGAAATCAAATAATGGAGATAAGTGGTCCTCGGACGTCGGTGTCCTTCCTCTTATTCTTTTATTTGTAAAGTTTGTTTTATTACTGTATAAATTTCACGTGATATATATTTAATAATTTATTAAATTAATTAAAAATTATATATATTTTTATAATTTTATTATAAATAAATAGAAAGATGTTTTTTTAAGAGTTTAATATTTTTTTAAAATATTTTAAAATAATATAATAATTAATCGATTCTATAAAATGTTATGTCATCCTCTATCTGGTAGGACTGTCGGAGAGAATTTTTAGCCATTGGTTTTTTTTTTTTTTTTGCAAGGGGTAAAAATATCATTTTTTATTTTAAAAAAAAAGCATCATTTTTCTAAAATTTTGAAAAATATATATAATTTTTTTGATTTTTACCGTTAAATCTTGAATATCAATTTTTAAATAATATCTCAAAGACCTGTCAAGGTGGATCCAGGCGTCATTTTTTATTTGGAAGACCATCCTTCTCCTTATTTAAACCGTCGAATGTAAAATCCGACGGCCCACACATTTTGAGTGGATAATATAACATAGACCGTTCGATTTTAAATTTAATCATCCAAAATACGTGACCGTCGAATTTTACATCCAACAGTTCAAATGAGGAGAAGAGCGGTCCTTCTCCATAGGGAAGAACCCCGCCTCAATCCTGTCAAGGTGGGCCCAAAAGTTAAACTCTAAAATAATAAACCAAATTAAATCATAAAAACTAAAAAAAAAAAGAAAAAGAAATTATATCTTTATAAATTTAATCTGAAAATTTTATTTTTTTATAATTTAATGTTAGACTGTAAAATTTATTTTGTGGCCTGTTCCTCTGCTCGGACCTTATATATCATCCAGCGGTGTGTCTTCGCCCTCAACTCCCAAAAATGGAGTCGGAGGGTTATGATGAGAGAGCAGCAGCGTCGTCGTCGTCGATGATATGCTGTCAAGCAGACCATTGCACCGCCGACCTGACAGACGCGAAGAAGTATCACCGACGACACAAGGTCTGTGAGTTCCACGCCAAGGCACCGGTCGTCGTGGTCGCCGGGATGCATCAACGGTTCTGCCAGCAATGCAGCAAGTTGCTACTAAGTCTCCCTTCCTATTATTATACTTCTACTGTGCCTGACGCTTCGTTTTGGCTGAATTTATATCACCGCTGCAGGTTCCACGAGCTGCCGGAGTTCGATGACATGAAAAGGAGTTGTCGCCGGAGATTAGCCGGGCATAACGAGCGCCGGCGGAGAATCTCGTCCGAAGGTCACGGAGAAGGCTCTACCTGAGAGATCCCAAGTATATGATTATTCTAGCAAGAATGTTTTCGATCATCTCTCTCTATATGCCCTCTATCTTCTGTCAATCATCGTTCGCTTTCTCTCTTCTGTCTGTCAATCGCCTGGATTTCTCTTCCGTCATGCTGAAATCGTAATGCTGTGTTTGGTTTAATTTTTACACTGAAAAATTGTCAAAAAATTATGAAGACGTAAAATCATATAAAACTTATTGGAAAACTTACCTAATCCGCCATTGACAGATAATGGCAAATAGATTCACGGGCTAGAGAGAGCCATCCGGGATGTTGATTCCTCACAAATGTCAAGCAAATCAAACGAAAGGCTCAAAAACCGATCCTAATTCACCCAATTTCTAGCCACAACCATTGAATGGAAATAAAAACCTTTCTACCATGATGAACATGACTTGCTTAGAATACCTTTTGTTGACATGATTTTCATTTATTTATTTATTTTTGTATGGATCTGTCTGCATGTATAGATAGATGAGATATTCTGTTATCCAAGATATCAAAAAATGGCTAAAGGGTATCTTTGCAACACCAGTTTAATAATAATTGGTTCAACCAGATAACTTTTCTATACTACAACAATTGTGGGACCCATACCAGCAGAGCATGCTCTTAGTCCAGCCATGGAGCAAGGAACCCTGCTTCTATCAAGGAGTAGGACCCTACTTCTCCCTGACCTTGCTTCTCCAATTTCAACAATTGGATTGAAAAAAATTTAATAGTTAGAATTTAAATGTTATATAATAATATCTAAAAAATTATTTTAAAAAAAATATTTTTAATTTAATATTTAATAAATATTAATATTATAAAAAAATTTTAAAAATATATATAACTATCTTTAATATTTTTAAATTTTTAATCTTAGCAATTGGATTAAAATCCAATTATCATAAAGGGAGAAGCAGGTTCCTACTTCTCTAAGCAGGATCCCCAGCCATGGGGAAAACAAAGCCAGCAGGGCAACAAGACAAAATATGCAAGTCAATGTTAGGGAGGCGCTTTTAGAATTTCCTCATGTGTTGGACATTAATTAGGCCTAAAAATCTATGTTACAATGTCACGGGTCAATACATTTATATGCTATTATATATTTGTATATTTGTATTTGGATCTGTATTGACAATGGTTTTGCCGAATCCAAAGGGCAAGAGAAAGGGACCAGAGCTGCAAAATGTCAAGGAAATCAACAGCTAATTGAAGTGGGCCGGTGCAAAATGACAAGAATGAAGCAGTAAGTTCAGATATTTCAAAGTTTTGAGAGGAAAATTTGAATATAAGATTCTATTAGCATGACTAAAAAGGGTGAAGTCACGTTAAGGGTATTTTTGTATGAATAGTAATTTCTAACATATAAATAAACAAACAGTTGAATATATATTTCACTAATAATAAGACGGAGGAGTGAAATTTAAATTTCGCTACACCAAATATACTACTTGTTCAAGTCATTATTCCCGAATTTGAGAGAGAATAATGGATAGAGAAATTTGTTATATGTATTATCACCACGGATGAAAATATCAGTATATGTTTTGGTCAAAGCTATATATATATCAAACATATTGAATAATACGTATCGGTATTGAATATCTCCGAATAAAAAAATTTCTTAGAATCCTAAGATGACAAGCAAATATTATAAATATCGGTTGACATATTGTTGAATTTTATCGATACGACAACCTATCGCAATTTTGCAGTGATATTGGAAAATTCGTATTGATGGGCCCAATATCAATAAAAATTAATCGATATCTGATATTTTTATCTATGATTACCACATTACTCCGGAACACTAAAAAAATAATTTTTTCCAAATACTTTCTTAGGAAGGTTTGCCATGCTTCCTAGAAAAGGCCCCTAACATAAGAGCTGTTAAAGTTCTCTCCCAGTAGGAACACTCTTATGTTCATTCAATAGCTAAAATTGAGAGTTAGATGTATGAATATTAAAAATTGAATAGTTATTTAAATCACTTGATATAATATTTATCATTAATTCAACCAACTTTTAAATTTAATTATTAGGCAGATATGATAGCCTTTCCACTTAAAGGGCTATAATAGCACTCCACCAAGTCAAAGGGCACAAACAACATGTACCTAAACGGAGATTACCTTAAGCCCTTCAGTTACTATAGTTCAGAGAAAGCAAGCACCAAAGGGCGAAATTGGCTGAGTGCAAGAGTCACACAGGAGTCCCACTGAGCTGCACTGTAGATTCCTTGAAAATGTCTGTTCTTTTGTCCTTGGTTGGGGTTAAAATATTATTTGCTCTGAGTACTCTTTGCAAGGCATCCCTCTGATTTTCAAAGAGGTAGATGCTCGGGTTGCTAAGAACAAGTCTATTGCTTCTCAACAAGGGCAATGCTCTAATTAGATATTAGGGGTCATTAAGATTAGGTTAGATCAAAATATGGGCAAAGGTGAGGATGGATCTTTGGCCATTTATGTGAATTGTGTTCGGTTTGACCAAAACACGTATAATCAGGTGCAGTGAAACAAACCAGAATTTTTTCATCAAATGTTAATTATCGAATTCGTGAGTATAATATTTTTAATGTGAAAAACTCTTTTTAACCAAGAGAAAATTACATGACAAATTTTGAATAAATCCACAATAATAATAATGTCAATTATAAATAATTCTTTTAAAATCTCTTCATTATAATCCTAAGTGAAGAATAGTTGAATACAACCATATCAACACACTTAATAACTCATAAGAGAAAATACAATAAGAAATAAGAACAACCAAATGAAATATACTCTAAAAATTCATTCTAAAATAATGTACCCGACCTTGACGAAAAATGGAACTCAAGTCAGACCTCAATCAAGTGTCGAACCTCTTCCTTTTCTCTCTTTTTCTCTCCTTCTCTGCTGTGCTTCTTGTATGAGAAAATGATTTCGAATTACCTTAAAATTATGTTAAGCGCAATTTTTTTACCAAGCATGCATCATGCGCCAACCTACAGGAATCGGCATACAAGCGCCCTCTTGGGCGCACCTCAAGTGACTCCTAATTTGGAATCAGCGTATAGGCATGAATCAGGCACCTATCATATACTACTTTACTAACTTTCGACAAATTCTCTGCAGACTCTCGCACAAACAATACGCAAACCTTCAACATCTTTTAGCATTTAGATGACCATTTATTTGTTCTGGCACCCATAAGGGAGTGACCAAAATTCAACAAACTTCCTTTCATGACCTTGTGGAGAACTATTTGCCTTTACCGATGACCATCATCACTTGCCCTTTGGCAACTTTTTCTCCAACGGGATCCCGACATCAACCTCTACAAGCTTGAATGAGACCATTTTTCATTCTACTGAACCTAGAGTATTTTCACTCCCCTTCGACTTCTCCTCCATGGTAGAGTAGCTTCCCGTTACACTCCTCCTTGGCATCCTCTTCCCGCTACTTTGACCAATACTCCTATTGGTCATATTGGCATTATCCTTGACAATCGAAATCTTATCAAGTATCAGCTTGATTACTTACTTCCCCTTGCTACAACTGAGGCACTATTCGTAAGTTTTCACTGGCCTTTTTCGAACATCGTGCAAAAGTCTTTTTTATCAAACTTTCCGATTGAAATCACATTCAACCGCAAATCTAGGGCATGTCATATGCCCGTCAACACGAGCTTCGTCCTAATGCTTGTCCACAAGTTAATATCCCTGATGCCAACAATTCTCGATAAACCATCATTACCCAACTTCAATACCCGATAGTCCCTCGACGTATAGATCCATCATCTAATTCATCTCCCGGTTCAGAAAGTTTCGTGTCTTCCCCATGTGGACAACTAGAAAGTCTTTGCAAGAAGTGATAGAGACTCGATCATTTTTGTCATAATCCCTCATCTCTTAACGCTCACCTCCACCCTCCTTTTCATATTTCCTATTGAAGCAATTTCGTTTCATGTCGCTATTCTTGCCACAATGGAAGCTCTTCATATGTTAAAATTTGGACCGACCGTTACTCATCTCCGATTTGCCGTCTCACTCCCTCGATCTCCCATGCCTTCGACTGCTAGTGGATACCAAAAGTCTCGACTTTTTTGAAACCTCAACGTTTATCTTTTGCCTAGACTTATTCATGAGCAAAAGTGATGACCTCATCCAAGCTGAGTATTTCTTTCCTAAATAATAATATCGTGATAATATGATCTTACAAGACCAATAAAGAAGCCAGCAAAACTAACGTTTTATCTTCCTCCTTAATCTTCTCATAAGTACTGACATTTGCATCAATATTCAATTAAACTCATCTAAGTAATTTTTGAAACTCCCCTTCCGACAAACAAAAGTTATAGAACTTCTTCACATACAATCTTGGTGTCAAGAACTTGGATTCAATAAACTAATAACTTCTTAAAGAGTATTATCCGTAAGATATAATTTGATCATATAATTAGCAAGATCCCTTTATATTTTACCACTCCTCATCCTTCATCTTCTTGGTTTTATCCTCCTTACTCCAAAATACTTTTATCGTTTTTTTTCAGGTCAAAATATTTCTCATCATTTTTTTATAAAGAATAAAACTATTTTGCCCAATAAATTGGTCAACACATAATAACAAGCTCCTCAACATTGATACCATTAAATTGTAGTTTTATGACCTACTTTCTAATACTACTTGTTGAGATTCGACCAAAACACGCACAACCTGACATAACGGAACAAATTTAAAACCCCAGTTAAACATTAATTATTAAACATATAAGTACAAGAAACACAATAATATATAACATTTTTAACGTAGAAAACTCTTTTAATAAAAAAAAAATCACGGAATAAATTTCGAATAAATCTATTATAATAATAGTATCGGTTATAAATAATCTTCTCCGAAATCTCTTCAATACAATCCCGAGTAAAGAATAATTGGCAATAACCTTCCTCAACATACTTAATAATTCACAAGATAAAGTACAATGAGAAATAATGGCAAGCAAACAAAATATGCCGTAAAAATCAACTCTAGAATAACGTACCCGATTTTGACGAAGAATAGAACTCAAATTGGATATCAACTGAATGTCGAACCTATTCCTCTTCTCTCTCTCTGTGTAGCGCTCTTTATATGAGAAAATGATTTTGAATTGCCCTAAAATTGTATCGGGCTTGATTTTATATCAAGCGCGGTGCTCAAGTGCCAGCCAGACGTGCGTCGCGGGCCAGGCAACCCCCAATCGACGCATGAGCGCCCCCTCGGTCGCGCCTCAGGTGACCTTCAATTTGAATCGGCATACGGGTGTGAATCAAGCGCCTATTATATGTTATTCTGCTGACTTTCGACCAATCCTCGGCCAACCTTTGTATGAATATCATGCAACTCTTCGATATCTTTTACCGTTTGAATGACCCTCTATTTATTGTAGTACCTATAAGAGAGTGATCAAAACTCAACAAATTATCCTAAAGATTGAAATGGCTGTGAGAACTTTGGAGCCTATTGGGTACCACTTTGACTTTCCAAATTTTGCCCAAGAAGTTGCTTTGCTTGACTTAAGAAAAATTTTGTAATCCTCTATCAGATTCCTCCAGTTTTTCATAGAATTCGTTCAAAGATCTGCTTGCCTTGATTGGAGGGTCACCATGTGATTGTCGGTCAGAGATTAATATTAATATTACCTTGCGATTGCTCTTTCACTTGATCATTCTACTTATCAACCGAGTATATTGTGCAACTTGGGAGTTCCTTAGCTTTGTTTCGATTGGTGGTGCTCCGTTGTGATGAGATCTAGCATGTTAACGGTTGATTCGAACCTAGAACTGGACCCTAGGAACCTATGAAGCATAAATATTGACAGGGGATAAAGACACGATATGACTCACTATTTTTCTAAAAATAAGGATACAACGTATCGGTACATATTACCTAAAATCATAATTTATTATTTTTTCATTTAATAAATAATAATATTCGTACTAAATTAGTTATAGAAATATATTTCTTGTTATTTCATCCAAAATATTTCACAAGATAATATGCAATTGAATCAATATAAATAAGTTATATTATAACATTTTCAACAAAACTATTATAGCAAAATAATAATATTGATATAACTTATCAAACTATAGCAAAACTTAATACACTAAATTTTTTATACATCAATCAAAATATATAATTTAATTTCATTACTTTATACTTTATAATTCTCAAAAGATACAAAATATAAGTAAAAATTCTAAACCAAAAGGTGTTCCATGTGTGTCCAAAAACGTTTCCAAATGTATTGGAATTTTAAAAAATTTAGAAAGATTTGAACGCTCGAACATGTATCAGGACGTGTCATTGTCCTAGACGCGTCAGGCACTGACACTTCAACTCTCGGAGAGTGTCCATATCTCTTCACTAGGAATAGGGTCCTTAATCCTTAAGAGATTATAACTAAAACAATGCCTTCAAGGTCCAAAATCCGCTGCAAATTGGGTTGCAGTAAATGAAACACACTCCAAATATGATGCTGCAGACAGAGCAGATGCAAAGACCTACTGGCAACAGCGCCATTTGCAGCTTGTTGCATTTGACTCAGATTTCTGAGCTGCAAGAGGATAACGAGATACCTCAAAGGGATAATCAATTAGAGCATTTGGATTAGTTGGTACACCCACTTAGCAATCTATAATCTATATTCTACCTATTAAATTCTTCCTTGTCAGGTAAGTTCTGACCCATACAAAGGCATAACGATTTAAACACCGTCTAGATAAAACCCGTTCAATCAAAGTTACTGGTTTTTATGACAGTGAATTGGAAGAAACTAATTGATGAGTAAAGAAGTAGTAGTTCAGGTGAATCAAGCTCAAAACCTTAGAACAGAAATTCCTAACCACCACCCCATAAGTGGTTAAAGGACCCAGGTAATTTTCCCTAGGGGGCCATTCTGATGCTCATGTCAATTTATGCAATGATAGAATATAAAGAGAAAATCTTGTCACAATGTTGTGAGAATATCATGTTAAAATATAAGGTATATATGCTTGAGAATATTTTCACACCATAATCCCAATAAGGGTAGCTTAATAATTTACACAGTATATGAATAACTATATGTAAGTGTGGATATACTAATCCTAATTTGTAGGTTCTCTCATATTTTTCTCTCTGCTTATGCATTAACATGCAGAAAACTAACTAGAAAGCTAGAAAATAATAAAAGGCAAGTCTACCCTATAGACAAAATTACCGTACAGGAAGATCTCTATGAACTTACAGCATATTAGAATCTCATCCACTCCGCTTTGCTGGTTATTATCTATTGGTGTTAAATAGGCCTAGTAATGCTAGCATAACCCATTTATTAAGGCCCACAACTTATAAATGAACCGTGTCGACAGCACATTTGTAAGTAGACCATGTCAAGCACAGCCTGGGGCTTAAAAGTTCTGCCCCAACGCTGCACGTGGCCCACAATGTGATAGGCCAAGCATGCCTATAGGCCGTGCCGTGTTACAGGCTTGCACCACACTGCCTATATATTATAAAAATAAAACTATATCAAAAATAAAATTATTTTTTGTTTTCTTCCTCCTCCTTACCTCAAACAGGTTGTGCCTAGCACGGCTTATTTTGTGCCAGGCACAGCGTGCAAGTCGTCTATTGTGTGGCGTGGTACAATCCAAAATATTAGACTGCATTATATATGGCCCAATACTATTTACCATGGGTTATATTTTTGACACAATTCATTTAACACCTCTATTATTAACCGTGAAGTAAAATAAATAAATAAATAAAAGGTTGTCTTTGATATCTCCCTTCACTCTATCCTTTAGTTTGGTACAACTTAGTTAAATGATCTATTGATTTGCTTCTTTTGTTTGTGTGCTCGTTCGATCAAAAAGTTTCAACTTTCCACCGCATTCTTCACTTTGAAAGGCTACTAAAAGGATATCAAACAGGCTATTAAAAATAAACAAACGCTATTAAGAAAAACTACGGGAAAACATGAAGAGCAAACTAAGTAAAACTATCGATAGAAAAATTATGGCCAAATTGCATTTTGTTTGATTTGCATGATGCAAAATTTTGAGAACTGCGAGATTTATCAGAGATCTGCAAAGTTCTTCCCTGGATTTTGAATGAACAACTGTAAAATCTTAGTTGAATAAAATATAACTAAAAATCTCTATAATCTTTAATAGTTTTCCATAATTTTGATTTCAATGGTTTTCATCTCTCCCAGTCAGACGAAAGTTCTACTGAAATCCCTTAGTTTTACACATTTTTACTTAGTTTTACAACAACAACAACAAGAGAGAGAGAGAGGGGGGATGCCAAGCAAAATGTTAAAAGCAAAGTATGAGGTATGACAGAATCAAACACGAATGAGACAACAATTTCACGGAATTTTTTCAGCTCTTAAGGGATTATCAGATAACAGCATTTCTGATGCTGAAAGCGTTGTTTTCTTCCCGATTTGTGCAAACATTTGATAGCAAAATACTGAGGAACTGAATCATCGAGTTTAGAGGGAGAGAATTAGAAAGAGCGCATCGTTTACCGGTACCTGTCTACAAATTGAAGGCAAAGAACCCTAATCCAATTAGATCCATAAACTGCTTATAGAAACAAAAGGATGAGCAGAGATTTGCCAGATAGAGGGAGAGAGAGCATACAGGACCCTTAATTCTGACCATGGCGGCGAAATTAAATGCGAATCCCACGATTTCTGGCAGCTAATTGGGGAGATGCTCACAGCTGCCGGTGAAGATGATCGCAGCTTCGTGTATTCCTCCTGTGAGTTGATGAGCCTGAGGGTTTGCCGTCACAAAATTGACGCAAGATCATATACATTCTCGTCGATCAAAGAGAGACACCATTATCTACAGTACAGTTGTTTTATGACCTTTTCACAAATATATAAATATATAAAGATTTGATCTAAAGAAGTATCTTGAATTTTCGGATTGAACAAGCTCTGAATTTGGAATCAAAGGTCTTGCACAATGTAACAAAGAGAAGAGGTTACAACCATAGATAATTTCTTTGCAGGAAAATCTCTTCGATGTTAGCTTAGACGAAGTGGAAGGCCAAAAATAAGTGATGTAGATGGTCTACAATACGGAACGAACAGGCCAAAATGGATATGCATTGAGCGGAAGATGGGCACGAGAAATGGCTTTAAGGTCCCTCATCAATGGGATCAAATGGATCGAGAAGACGAGCTCCATTCCCGAATTCACCAAAAAGATAGACTAGAGATGGTTGGAAAAGTCGTTAGAAAATGGCTTGGCAAACCTTTCTCTTTTTGATCCATCCATTATGTGGATGTTGAGCTGAATTAATTACCAGTCGGGGGTTCCTGGTTCGAGAAGTAAGAGTTTCGCCCTCCAAATGATTTTTTTTTCTTATATTTTAAATTTATAAAATAATTTTTTTTTATTTAGAATGAAGCGAAACCCTACTTTAAAAAGCAGAATCCCCTATTCCAATTAATTAATGGTATGATATTATTTTATCCGATTGCACTGATCCTCTTTTTACCCGAATTAAACAAGAAAGAATCATAATCATGTCACAAGTACCACTTCAAAGCCAAACTATACATTATATTAAGTAAAATAAATCGCAAAGGTTAAACTTATATTTGGGTTTAGGTTAGCATTTTTATATTAAATTATTTTTTGATATATATATGTGTGTGATATTTGAGTCGGGTTTTGGATTGTAGCATACTATATATATCTAAACCAAGATATAAGTTTTCGGTTTTATTCAAACCCAATCAAAGTTGATAAATACCAATAAACTTGCATTGGATCATATGGGATAGTATCGGATTTGAGTTTCTTTGTCATCTCTTAACCTTGTTCTGGAAAATGCTATTACTAAGTATATATCACGATCAAATGAGAATTTATAGAGGTGCAATGCATATAGATTATAAGCAAAATGCAAATAAGCCGAGTTAAGCTGAGTTTAGATATAGCTAAACTTAGTTTGACTCCTTTTGCATTATAAGTATGGTCGAGCCGAGTTTAAGTTGAACCGTTTTTTTATTTGAACTCAACTTACTAAAATTTTATAGATTCAAGTTTGACTTGTGCTTAGACTGCTTATGGATAAACTGGTTGATTTTAAACTCCTAGTTATCAATCCAAAATCATAAACAAGCCAAATTTAAGCTCTCAAACGAGTCAGGGCTTTAAGCTAATATATATATATATAAATAGATAAAAGAGTTTATTATTTATCTTTGAATATATAAATTTGCAAGCCTATAAACAGGTGCAATCATGTTCATGAACTGAAGTAAAACAGTTTAATAAGGTTCAATCTTAACTCATGTGATGTATCCTAAATTCAAATTTTGAACAGACTCAGATCAAGTCGATCGTCTGATTCTGGCTCCGTCTATTGAGTTTGGATCCTGCACACCATAATTACGAACAAGAGGTTAGGTGACGGTGAAAAATTATCTCACCGAAAATACTCCGACGCTCAGGTTAGCAAATAACCTTCGAATTAAAAATGTGAAAGTAAATGATGCATTGAGAATATAGAGAGTGTTTGTGAAAAAAGAGTGCTCTCGTTGAGAGAGAATTTGATGGCTCATGAGAAGCGTTGGCTTTAAGCAATGTGTTTGTTGGGAATGTAGCGGTCAAGAGAGAGAGAGTGTTCGTATTCTGAAAGGGTGTGAACTTTTCAGTAGAGAATTTTTTGTGGGCAAATGAGAGCATGCCTTGGAGTGAGGACTCTACGACCTTTTATAGTTGATGTGCTGGGCAACCTTCCTTGTACAGAAAGGCTTGATTTCCGTGATCTATTGGGATTGCTACATTTTATGGCGTGGGGCCTTTATGGGAGTAATAGTCGTTGTCTTGATTGCTTTCCCTCTACGTTCTATAACCGTTAGGGTTCACTACAAATAGGAGGAGGATTATAACATTTTTCTTCAGGGATGCGCATCGAATCCGCTGATAACCGTTATAATTGATATTGCCTTCTATGAAGAGCGCAAAATTAGGAGAGAATACCGTTGCTGGGGGAGGACGGTCCCGTGAGCCAACTGGGCTTTGCCCACTTGAGGCCTGGTCTTCAGATGGTCAATTGGTCCTATTTTCGATTAACAGAAGTATTGATCGTCTCAAGAGCAAGTCGTCTGTTCTACTCTTGGTTTCTCCTGGCTCACTTAGCTTTTCGTCCAGTCAATGGTAAGCGTTGACCGTCCAGTTGTAAATCGATCGTTGTGGATCTGGACCGTTCTTCCTGCTTGGGTAACCCATTATCGGCGTATCTATCACTAGCCCACCCATACTGGTAGTTTGGGATTCCAACCTCCAACATATTCAAGATAAAACACGAGTAGCTAGATTACCTGCCTGAGGTGACCTAGCGATACAACTAGCAATGACTCTTAGTCTACTAATAGTATTGCCTATAGTTGTTGACCGTAAAGTCAAGATTCGGAGGACTGGCTGAGAAGCATTGACCGGATTAATTGACCACCTGTGCCAAAATTCGGAGAACTTTTAAGGAATCGTTGACCGAATTTGTTGACTGCCTGGGCCAAAATTCGGAGAACTACCGAAGGAAGTATTGATCGGATTCGTTAACCACCCGAGCCAAGATCCGAAAAACTTCTAAGGAAGCGTTGACCGGTTTCATTGACCACTTAGGCCAAAATTTGGAGAAGTGGCGAAGGGAGCGTTAATCAGATTCGTTGACCTCCTGGACCAAAATCTGGAGAACTTCTAAGTAAGCGTTGACCGGTTTCATTAACCCCCTGGGCCAAAATCCAGAGAACTGGTGAAGAAAATTAAAACAACGCACCATCGTGCCAACGAACAGCCAGTCAAAAAGTTGGCCACGTGTACGCACGCAGTAAATTTGCTATCTTAGTAATTAATTTACCAAAGGATCTAATTCGACTGCACCCGTTTAAGAAACGACACGTGCTAGCAATGATGGGTGCACATTTATGAGATGGTTCTCCTTCTCCGACATTCACATTCCTTTAAGTGCTCTGTCTGTTTCATTTCAAACTTCCCACGCTTTACTTCAATTTTCTATCCTGAAAATTTCTACAACCTTCTTACTTCCACATCCATGGTGCCTTCTGTAATTCAGATTGTTTCGGTGATCAAAGCCAATGAAGTGAGGGAGTTGTACGTTGAGTGCAATATTCCTAAGGCGATCGTCTTCAGGATATCCGGCAAGGGAAACAGGACGTGTTCCCCTTCTAAGGGCTGCATCACCGTATATGGGGCCCACTTGAGGAGTGGGTTACATCTCCTAATTCCTGATGAGCTGCTGGATATTTTGACCGCCCTGCAAATCCTCATAACATGGTTTTACGCCAATGCTATGCATTACTTGTGCACACTTTACATCTTTCTCCGCAAGCGTTCGAAGCTGCTGACGGTGGAGACAGTCAGGATGATATTTCAGTTTGTCCAAGGTGGAAAATGGGTGTTCCTGTCCCCACGAGGACTCCAAATCAATAGTACTATATGTGACTCCCTAAAGAATTAGAAGAATTGGTTCTTCTATATTCATGTTGATATGACTTGGCTCTTGGCCAAAGATTGGGCAGGGTGCTCAATATTTACACTGAGGCACCCACTGTGAAGGAGACTGCCGCAGTGGAGCCACTTTTGAAGTTGGTGGAGGGCCACCTTCTCGAGTTCCGAAAAACCACTTGGTTTCTCAGGAGGAGGCCAAGAAGTCCCAACGGGGACCATCTTCTTCAGTGTAGAAGATGAAGATGCCTTTCCGTAAGAGGAAGGCGGGTCCCATTACAATCGAGTCTACCAGCACGCCTTCCAGCATTGAAGCTCCCAGAAGTCCAAGGTAGAGAAGGCAAAAATGGCGATACCTTCTTCTTCTTCCTCCACGGAGCCAGAATATGTTATGGCTGGTTGGTTCACTAGGACCAAAGATAGTTCCGATGTAGGCAGAGTTGAGGCTGCCGTGAAGGCATATACGGCCAGGCTACGCTCTGTTGTGAATAGCGCTGTTCTAGCTCTTCCACAACAGGAGCATCTGGTGGTGTCATCAGCGTTACCCGCGGAGTCTTCAGCCGAGCAGGTTGTTGGGTTGCCTGAGGAGCCAGCCACCGCAGAGCTCTTGGAGGTGCCTGTAGAACTTCCCGTTGCATAGGCCGCTAAATTATCTGAGGAGTCTACTGCTGGGGAGCCTTAAGAGGCGCCTGAGGTGCCAACCACTAGAGTGACCCAAAAGGTGGTTGGCGTCAGCATTGAGTTGACGGAGAAGCCTACCATCAGAGAGCCTTTTGAGGCAGTGGACCTCATAGTGGAGGTACTGGAGAAGTTTTCTGCCAAAGAGCCTATCAAGGCAATGAACGTCACAGCGGAGTTGCCGGAAGAGTATGCGGCAGAGGCCACTGTTGGGCCTGTTCAGGAGATTTCTGTCTCTAATCCTTCACTGCCAGGCCCAAGGTCACGAAGCAGGTCAGTGAGGCCGGTGTGCAAAGTCTGGCAGGTAAACCTTCGCAATTTTTCTTCTTTTTTTTCTCTCCGCTGCTGATACTTAGCGTTTTTGTAGGGGGAGAAAATTGCGAATGCAATTACCAAGGGACTACACCAGCGGGACCTGGTGATCTCTAATTGGAATAAGGAGATCGACTGGTTCGAGGAGGAGATGGAATTACTGAGAGTGGAGAACTAGGAAGACACAGCTGCTCTTCAATCTGTGATGTCAAGTCTAGAAGAGGAGAATGTCACACTGAAAGAGGAGAACGTCCATCTGAGAGAAGTTGTGCTGTCAAGTCTGGAAGATGAGAATGACAGACTGAAAGAGGAGAACATCCGATTGAGAGAAGAAACCGACCGGGCGGTGAGGCACATTGACCAACTTGTGGGACAGATGACATCACTGGAAAACGAGTTGGCTACACGTATACACCCCGATGAGGTCTCCGATATGCTGGTGGCACGGTTGTGGAAAAGTGTCAACCTTTGCCAACACATTGTACGATTGGTTGACTCTAACTTTCCAGTGGAATATCTTGATCCATCAAACCATTCTACCTAGCATCGTGAGAGCCTCGTGGAACAATCCCGGAGTGGTTAGGGGCCGCCACCTTCTCCTCCTGGGAGCTCTGCACCTCCGTAGATTTTATACTCTTTACTTTTTAAAATTGTTATAATTGTACAAATTCAATCAATAAAATGGGCATTTTACTAATGTTGACCTACCTGTGCCATTACTGGAAGTAGCACTTGAGGTGAATCGCGTTCCACGTTCGTAGAACCAACTTTCTATTCTGGGTTCGGAATTTGTATACTCCATTCTGCAGAACGGCTGAGACTAGAATAGGACCTTCCCAATTTATGGATAGTTTATTCCAGTTGGCGATCTTGCCCGTAACTTTAATGCTTTGCAAGACAAAGTTTCCAACTTTGAATTGTCGTGCTTTTACCTTTATATTGTAATAGCGAGCGACTAATTGTTGGTAGGATGCTGTTCGTATTTGGAAGCATCGCAAGCTTCCCCCTACAAGTCTAGGTGTTTCCAAATTTTTTGGGAGTTACTTTGTGGGTTGAATGATTCAATCCTAAGACTTGAAGGTCCAATCTCAATCAGAATTACTGCTTCAGTCTTGTAATAGAGATTGAAGGGCGTCTCACAAGTCGGTTCCTTTGGAGTAGTCTGATAGGACCATAGGACGAGGGTAAGTCATCAACCTATGAGCCCCTTGCGTCCTCCGGCTTGGCCTTCAGATCATGGAGTAGCATGCGATTTATGACCTCTACCTACACGTTGGCTTGAGGGTACACCATCGAAGTGTGGACTAATCTGATGCCCAAATTGGTGCAATACTTGGTGAAACGTTTCTCGGAGAATTGAGTTTTATTGTTAGTCACGATGACCTCAGAAACGCCAAATCTATTGACTATATTCTGGAGGATGAATTCTAAAGCATTGTGCTTGGTGATCTTGGCTAACGGGGTAGCTTCAACCCATTTGGTGAAAAAGTCGATACCCACGTTGATAAATTTCCTTTGCCCAGTCGCAAAAGGGAATCGGCTAAGAATATCGAGCCCCCATGGTGCAAAAAGCCAAGAAGTTTGAGGAGATCTCAACTCAGCGGGCGGTTGATGGTGAAGATTACCGTGGAGTTGGCGATTTTCACACTTCTTCATGAACTCAAGGGCATTGTTTTTCATCGTCGGCCAATAGTAACCCTGACACATGATCTTGAATGCTAAGTTTTTGCCGCCAATGTATGATACACATATCCCAAGGTGGATCTCGCTCAAGGCGTAATCTGCCTCCTCGGGAGTCAAGCACGGAGGTATGGAGTCGAGTAGCCATGGTGATACAGCTGTCCATCGACTATGGTGTACCAGCTAGTCATTTTCTTGATGCCCTTGACTTCATCTGCGTTGTCTGGTAATGCTCCGTCCACCAAGTATCTCTGGTAAGGCGTCATCCAACTTTCTGTGTTGGAAATTTACATTGCTTCTTATTCCTCTATGTTGAGAGTGCTCAGGACCTCCCGCACGTCCCTCGAGTACTGTTCGTCTTAGCAAGTTAGTCGACCTTCCAATTTTCAGTTTTGAGGACGTGGGTCAGGTCCAACTTATTAAATCTCCAAGTGGCATCTTGCACCTTGGCCAAATATTTGGCCAAGTGAAGGTTGCACGCCTCAAATTTTCTGTTATTCTGGTTGACGACAAACTCAGAGTCGCTGTAGACAATCAATCATCCGGCTGAGCACTCTTTGGCTAGTCTTAACTCAGCCAACAGGGTTTCATACTTGCCAACATTGTTGGTGGCCGAAAAATAAAGTCTAAGGGAGTACTTCACCTCAAACCCATCAGGGTCCTCAGGACCACTTTGGCACCGCTGCATGAGTCCGTAAACGATTCATTTATGTTGAGGACCCACTTCGGCTGTTCCCCATGCCATTTGGCGTCCTCGGTGGGCTGTTCATCTAGAATTAGTGTCATGATCTTGATGATGAAATCGGTCAGAGCCTACCTTTGATGGCTAGTCTAGGCCGAAATTGAATGTCGAACTCTCCCAACACGATAGCCCACTTAACCAGCCGACTAAAAATATCAGATTTCTTTAGTATACTCTTCAGTGGCTGGTTGGTCAAGACGACTACGCGATGAGGCTGGAAGTAAGGTCTCAGTTTTTGGGCGGAGAAGACAAGTGCCAATGCTAACTTCTCTGCCATTGGGTAGCTCGTTTCCACTCAGTCAATGTCTTGTTTATATAGCAGACCAGCTGTTGAAAGTTGAATCCTAATGCATGAGGACAGAGTTGAGAGCCACCTCCGACACTGTCAGGTAGACGTACAACTCTTCTCAGTCCTTGGGTGACATTAGTAGAGGCAGACTGGCCAGGTTCTGCTTCAATTAGTCAAGGGCTGCCTGACATTCTACAGTCCACCGGAATCCATTTGCTTTCATCCCCCTTAGAGCCTTGAAGAAAGGTTAATACTTGTCTCCCGATGTGGCCAAGAAGCAGGGCAAGGCTGCCAATCGTCCGGTTAGCCTCTAGACATCTTTGACACTCCGTGGCAGAGTCATATCCATAGGGGTATTGATCTTCTTCGGGTTTTCCTTGATCTTTCGCTGAAAGATGATAAAACCAAGAACTTCTCCGAGGACACTCCAAAGACGCACTTTGAAGGATTTAACTTCATTTGATGAGTGCGGAATACCCCGAAGGACTTAGCCAGATCGCGAATATAGTCATCTGTGGTCTTGCTCTTAACGAATATGTCGTCAACGTACACCTCCATATTGCGGCCGATCTACTTCTCAAATATCTTGTTCATGAGCCGCTGGTAAGTGACACCCGTGTTCCTCAAATCAAACGGTATCACCTTATAGCAGTAAGTGTCTTGGTCCGTTATGAACGAGGTGTGCTCCTCATCCAATTGGCTCATCTAGATTTGATTGTAACTCGAGTATGCATCTATGAAGCTCAGCAACTTGTATCCAAAGGTTGAGCCCACTAAGAAGTCGATCCTGAGTAAAGGGAAGCTGTCCTTTGGGCAGGCTTTGTTAACGTCAGTAATTTCGACGTACATTCGTCATTTCTCATTATTTTTTTAGCAGGACGAAGCTGGAGAGTCAATCTAGATACTGGATTTCTCTGATGAAGCCGACGTCCAATAGCTTTTTTGCTTCCTCCCAGATGGCGACGAGTTTCTCCACAGAGTGGTTCCTCCGCTACTACCTAATGGGCTTGTGGTCAGGATCGATACCCAACTTGTGGACCATTACTCTAGTTGGAATCTCAGGCTTGTCAGTGGGAGTCCACGCAAAGACGTTAACGTTCTGTCGTAAGAACGGGATTAGTTCGACGTGTAGTGTCTTGGTGAGTGAGCATCCGATCTGCACGCACCTCTCCGAGTCCTCCGGATTCAGTGGGATTAGATCGGTAGCCTTACCAGACTATGCTTACTACAAAATTGCTTCGTCTCAATGGTCAAGTTCTCATGCCGTCTTGGTGCACCACTTGGTGCAATCTGGGTCATTTAACATGTCCACCCAGTGACTTGGTCACCCGACACTTCGCCTATACAGCAAGCTATCGGGAACTTCATCTTCAGGTGTGATATTGACGTGATGGCTCCAAACGCTGTTAGGCACGGGCAGCTTAGTACAACATTGTGCACGGAGGTAGGTCAACGACTAAGAAGGTGAGTATACAACTCGTCATTCTCGGGTACGTGCCCAAGGTAACCTCCAACTGGATTCTTCCTTGATTGGTCACTGGTTCGTTGCCAAGGCCATAAAGTGGGCCTCCGATAGGTTTTAACTGACTCTTTTTTAAACCAAGTTGAAAAAACGCATCATGATAAAGCAAAATCACGGAAACTTTCTGTGATATTTCGGATCTCATTTGAATTATGTTAATATTAATTGTAATTTTTGGGTATTTCGGACGTGGTGAAAATAAATTATAATATTGTAAAATTTTCGGGAATGATCGGAGGTGCGGAGTGGTGCCCGGGGTGCACCCGTAATGTTGTCTGGAGGCCGAGTTGGAATTAATAATAAAGGAAAGTTATATATATATAATAAAAGTAATAATAATAATATATAAAAAGTAAGAAAAAGAAAAAGAAAATGGAAATAAGAAAGAAAAAGGGGGAAAAAGGAATTGGGGAGAGAGGGAGAAGGCGGCTAGGGTTTGCTGCGCGAGGAAGATGGAGGAGAAGGGAAGAAGCGGCAGTGGCGGCGGCGACGGGGGAGATCGGTGGAGAATCGGCGGTCGATGGTGGTTGTGGGTGTGGCCGCGATTGTAGCGGTAGTTGTGGGTTGAGGCGACGACGGCGTTGAGTGAGAAAATTGGTGTCGGAAGAGTCGACGGCAGCCGTTCGGGGTGGTAGCGGCAAAATCGGTGGTCTCGGTGGTGTGCGGTGGTCGTGTCGCTCGGCTGGGTGTGGTGGCGTGTGGTGTGGGTTATGCGAGGAGGGCGACGGCGAAGTCGTGCGAGGAGAGAGAGGAGGCGGCAGGTTTTGGCGTCGACGGTGGCTGGGTGAGGCGGAGGAGGCCGGCGACGGCCACGTGAGGAGGTGCGGTGGTCGAGTGGTAGCAGCAGAGCGGCCGGCAGCGGCTGGTAGAGGCGGTGCGCGGAGGAGAGAGGAAGGGCGCGCGGAGGAGAGAGAGAGGCACGCGGTGGCAGGAGAGAGAAATGCCAGATTGGAGTGCTTCAGGACATCCTTTCTTCAGATCTGCGGAGTATAATGTTAAGGCAAGTATCCTCTAACCCTATTATTGGTTTGATTTAATTTTCGATGCATTTTGACTACTCTGGGAGATTTTACTGACATGCATGTATTTTTAAATACCCTCAATTTATCAATTGTGTACATGCATGTATATTTTATCGGTTGTGCGGTGGTTTTGTACTGGTATTTATGATTTGGAGGGATTTTGGACACCCGGACGATACATATATGTATGTTTGTGTATCCGTATATTGTGGAACCATGAACCAGGCCTTGCACTAACCATGCATGCTGCCGGGGGTGGGATCACTACGGGACCATGGTGGTCCGAGACCCTAGGGGTCGATTTGTGATCCGTGGCATTGGCTATTTGTGGCGCCCGCTCCCGACGGAGGAGGTTGTCCCGACGGGACGTATATGATTGGCTACTCGGGCCGTAAGGAAGGTTGAGGCTACTTCCGCCGTAAGGAAGATATTTGTAGCCGACCTGCCCCTTTGTGTATTTAATTGAGAACCATCGTAAGGAATTGACGGAAAACTAATATATTCGGACGCCCTAATATATAACTAAAACTTCGAGGTTGCACCCAAAGCCGCGGGTGGTAAAACATAGTGAGCAAGTTCCTAATCTATGGGAGACAGTACATGGATGGCCTTGAGCCATCGGCCTAATTCGTAGCCGATATATAGCCGTGGTTAGTTCGGACGAGGGTAACCTTCCTCAAGTTGGTATCATTGATCTTTGGTTCTCCGATTTCATGCATGCTTTGTATTTCTGCACGTATTTGGGTGTACGGTGATTTGAGATACGTGGTTTGGCCCACGGATGGGCGATAGGAATGTCTCGTACGTGTTGATGTGATAAACCCGGAACGTGTTTTGATTTATGTTTTAGTTCCGGCGATTTTCTCTTGATTTCTGCATTATGAGTTTTAGATTCGGACGACGGTATGTGTCCCCACGTGGATGTGGTGACGGTTGCGACGTATGTGACCTCGGATCATATCATATGATATCGTCTACGAGATTTTACCGGATCGTGATTTATATGATTTTTGTCCCGGAGGGACGAGTAAATGCGGACGACGATTTAGTACAAGACATCTCGATTTTTAGGGATTTCACGGACATGGTGTTTTGTTTTACGTGATTGCTATGTGATATCCCTGCTTCTGATTTATGTGTACCGTTTTATACGATTCTTGATACTTGCTGAGCTCTAGGCTCACGTTTTCATGTTTTATCCCTTCAGACTAGTGGCATGGAAATGCTTGCAGGAGCTCGGACGTGATCGGGCTCAGATATTCCTTTTGGCGAGTGGAGATGTTATATTTGGTATATTTCTGGTCTCGAAGATATGTTATGATTATTATTTATGGTCGGATGATGACCTTGATCATTGTATGTAAAATATTGAAGTTATGGATGAGTTGTTATACATTGGATACCTCCCTTGCGATCGTGGTTAGCAGGTCATGTATTATGTTTGTCCGGATTCTTATCCGATGAGATCTTGTGCGGGTTTTATTTATATTGGGTCCTGTATGAGTATGATTGCCACACCCGGGTTGGGTTATTATGTTTGATAAAAATATTATTATTGATTTTATTTTTGACCTGTGTACGTTGTGTTCCTGGGTTGTGACACTTTCATTATCAATGCAAATTTGTTCACTTGGTAGTCGACGTTACGTCTAAAATGAGTGCGGATACAACAAGAGAATCTACATGGGGGGAGATTACATGTTCCATGTCATTGTCACTAAAGTTAATGACGTTGTCTTCAGTACGCTACTTCTTCTGCCCAATCTGCTAGTCTTTGTGATCCGTTTAGGTTTGGTCAATCAGGTTGTAATCATATTAACCACTCCAATCGTGACACGATTTTGAGACTGGGAAGTCTCTAGTCCTTCCCCGCCTGAGGTGCTAGAGCACTGTCCAGGGTTCCTGACGAGCTTGATGAGGTGGCCCCTCATGATTAGCTCCTGAATTTTCCGCTAAAGCATTTTACAATCTTCCATGAAGTGTTCGGGAGATTGATAGAAATCGTAGAACTTGACCGGATTTCCTACCTCCGCTTTTTTAAATGATTTTGGCCACATTAGAAACTTTTTTTCACTAATTTGCATGAGAATGTTGGAGCACGTGTCGGTTAAGGACGTTAGATTGATCGACTAGTAATCCCTTTATTATGGCGCTCCGGTCCTATGCTGCTTCCTGCCGGAGTGATTGCTACCGTTGTGCTTCCTCTTTTCCTCTATCAGGAAAGAGCGAGGCTATTTGGTCCGCTCGGAACGTTTAGCCTCATTGGCCTCTTTTGCTATTGCGTAGCTCTGGTGATAGATTCAACCTCTCGGAAGGTCTACGAATTCTTATGCGCCATGTGCTTAAAGAAGTCCCCATGCGTTAAGGTAGAAATGAAACTGTCAAGCTTCATCTCTTTGGTGAGTTTGGGGATTGTTCTCGCCTCCGCTACGAAGCGTTCCAGAAACTTTCGCAAATTCTCTTCCTACTTCTACTTGATATGAGAAGTAGGGAGAGATTCCAATACTGCTTTTCTTCAGGGCGGTTGGAGGCGTATTGCGCTAAGAAGAGGTCAATGAGCTTTTAGAAGCTCCAGATCGAATTTGACGGGAGACGGTGAAACCAAATGCGTGCATCTCCTTTCAGCGTAAGAGGGAAGCAGCGGCACATGATTGCATCTTCCAACCCTTATAGATTCAGATGGATGCGGAAATGATTGAGGTAATCAATGGGATCAGTACTACCATCGTAAGAGTTAAGAGTTTACATCTTGAACTTGGCTGGCATGAGACGATTCAAGATTTGTACTGTGAACGGAGATCTGTCCAGATCTATGGTGTGTTCATCATTCTTGAACACGCGTTTCAAGATCTTCTTCACTCTCAATCCAGATGTCCAACAGTGAAAAGGTTGTCTAAAAGTCGCAACCCAAGAGAAAGCCCTCGCCATGAACGACCCTATCAGGATAGCTCATGATCCTTTTTCTACATGTTAGGGAAACTTGTCGGCACAAGCCTGGCAAATATTCTGAGAACGTTTGCCCACGAATTGTACGATTTCTTTTAAAGTGGTAACTGTTATACCAGACGCTTCCCATGATCACGTCAAAGAAAAAAGATTCCTCTTTGTTGATGACGATTATTATAATCGGCACCCATGATCCTCGTAGTAGCCTGTCAAATCTGCATGGATAGTCATCTACCCTCCATATACTCTCATAAGCAAAGAGGAGGAGAAAAAAGACACTACATACTCAATCTGGGAGGCTCTATACTCCATCCAGAAGGTCCTACCCTCCATTTAGGAGGCTATTCACCCAAGAGCTACCATCCGTCCAAGAGCCAACCCTCTGTCCCGGTACCAGAAGCCCTCCATTCGGAATCCAAAAGTCATCCATTCAGGAGCCAGCCTTCCATCCAAAAGGATCGCCATCCCCCCAAGAGGTCCACTCTTCATCCAGAAGGCAGGCCCACCATCCAAAAGTCCTGCTTTCCATTCAGAAGGCCTACTCTCTATCCCAAGAGGCCCGTCCTTCATACCTCCGTGCTGTCTCTTAGTCGAACGCACCTCTAAGATGCTCCTTAGTCAGGCACACTTCTAAACCACTCCTCAATCGAGCACACCTAAACACTAAATTAAGACTACATACTTACATCATCGCTTAGACACTCCAGTAAAGACCCATATTCAAGGGCTCTCAAGAGATCTCTCTCAGTCCAAAGAGCCTTCCAAGAATTTCTTCACAATTCTTGCTCTCCCGATATCAAAGCCATTCCTTGTGAGCATATCACCACGTCAAAGTTGCTCAATGCCGAGCATGACCTCTAAGTTAAACTCAAAAGAAACCCATACTCTTACATCATGATGCATATCCTTCATCCCTGTATCTTTTTGTTTTCCTAAAAAGATATCTGATTTGAGCGTCGAATGATATAAGCGAGTCCTACCAATTTTATGACCTCTTATTCATTCGTTATATTGCGTAGGATTCAGATATGAAGAGATGGAGATTGGATCGGCTCCAATTTAACACAATTCGAAAGATCGAGCAGCTCCCTAACCTATATAATAATCCAGAACTAGGGATGCATCAAGATGTAAGCTTCATCTCAATGCTTCTTTTTTAATTATTTACTAATAAATAATCTACCAACCACTTGATACATAAATCAATCAACAAACAGTTAAATTTATGAAGAAAGAAATAATTTAATATGTGGAAATGCATTACAATGAGTAGGTGTGGGTTTTAAGTTCATTTGTTATGGTAATGAATTAAGTTGTTAAAAAATTAATGTCAAATGAGTTTGAGATCAATGTCAATTTTATACTTGAATCACATCAGATCGAGTAATTCCTAATAGGCATCCGACACATGTATATATGTATTTTAGACAATGAAGATGCGCATGAAGGATGACTTCGGGGCAATTGTGTGTATTTTGAGTAAAATGTCTGCAACTAATATACGTCCAAGAAATATATATCCGTATTTGAAACAGAATGCATTTGTCAGATCCGCTCCGAAAAGGCACTAATGTGTCGTATGATTTTTGTATTAATGTCTAATGGGTGCACATGCGCCAGTTTTGTATATAAGTCGCCTTTTAGCCAATTTCAGTCATTTTCTACAATATTTAGAGAGAGGACAAAGAAAAAGAAAAAAGAAAGAGAGAGAAGGTTAGAGAATTGGAAATTAAGTGAGATTTTAGATATTTTTGATGATTTAAAATTCAATATAAGTATACCAAAACCCTTTTTTCTCTTATTGCTATTCTTTTATAATTTATATGAGTATTTATTACTTTAAATATTTATACATATGATAATTTTATATTTTAAGAATTTATGCCATACATTCATATAATTTTACTTCCATATTGTAAAAATTTTATAAAAAATATGCTTTTAATTCATACACGTCATGTTTAAATACTTATTTTCTGTGAAAATGTTCCCATATGTTCCTAAATGATATTTACTACATTGTATGTCTTTAATATATATATATTCCTACATGCTTTAAATATTTATATAAATCATGCTGTATATTGATAATATTTACTCATTTAATTATGTATTTTTTTACTTAGTGAGAAGGTGATGAAATTATACATAACCTGATGACTTTCTTTGGTTTCTGTAATAACCACTTTTACATATTTATAAACGGTCTATTCCACTTTCTGCTTGTTTTATAAATGCTTCCTAAGTTCCAGCATGATTTATAATGGATTACATACCATATATTTAGAAGAAATAGGATGAAAATTTTATATATGTTGATGATGAGGATATTTTCTTCAATATAAAAATATATAAATGATATATTCATATTTGAGTAGACTTTTTCATTTGATTATAAATGGTTCACTATAGAGAATTTATGGAGATATATTGTAATATATCCTAATATATTTTAGTATAATCGGGATTTAAACTTATCATTTACAAATTAAAAGTAGCATTTAATCTCATCTACAGGGTTATATTTAAACGACTCCTTTACGAGTTTTAAATAGTTATTGTAAGGATCGAGTTTTAACTTATATTAATCGTGAGTATTTAAACTAATATAATCGAAATTAAGGTTTAAGGTTGTGAACAATTAGATCAAAAAGGAAAAAAATTATAAATCGGATGATATTGGGCATTCAACCTTGGGCTAACACTGTAGCGCGCCTGAGGCACCAAAAGCAGTACCGAGGGCACCTAACGTGCACCCAAGCACCCCAACAGGAACAGAAGCCAGAAGCCGGCACTCGCCCCTTGCACAACCCACTCTAGAGCACGGAACTATTATAAAAATCAATCGATGATCAGTTCAATTGCATTTCCAAGAGGTTGAACAAATTAAGGAGAGAGAAAATAGAGACAAAAAGGCCAAATGAGAGAGAAGAAGAGAGAGAAAAGGGAGAAAGCTTCTGGGTAGCTTAATTTAGGATGTCAAAATAAGAATTTCGGCATATCAGGCGGAGATAAGTGTACCTTTAACTCTATCTTTCCTTTGTTGTGATTTATTCTCATTCTTTTTGAGTATTATTATTCTAATACCCATCCAAACTAAGCTTTTGAAGTAAAAACATAGAAAATAATATATTTATCGGTCTACCATGATTTTTCAGTAAAATTGATCATGAACTCCTATTTAATTATTTACATCATAATAATATGTATTATTTTAAATTTTTTTTCATATTTAGTGGTACAAAAATAATTCCGACATGTTTATACTTTATAGTTATGAATTTTAAAGTATTATATGCTATTTGTATATGATAAAAATATACTGGATATTTAATTATGTGATGCCTGGTTATGAAAATCATAGAAAAATTTATCAATTTTTACTACATGTATTTTTGTTAAAATTTTATGTTTATGAAATTGACATGATAAAAATTGTATCTAACATTATGAATAGGAAGAAGGAAACTTTATAATTTTGTTAAGAAAAATATGAACCGTTATCTAAAATGGTGACAACTAAGATTAATAAGTAAATACAAAGTTTTTCATAAGTTAAGAAGTCAGAAAATTAGATCAAAGATTGTTCAACCGATAATATATTCTCGTGTGCCTTAATATAATATAGTAAAAGATTGTTGTAAGAAAGTAAGTGCCGCAACATGGTTTTGACCCCGTCTATAGAAATAAATGTGTAGATTGCCTCCCTTTCGGTCTTTGAATAGGAAGAAAGGCCTTTGATTATATAGAAAAAAAAATACAATTCGGATTTTGATCAATCATTCATTTAGTTAAGAAAGTCTACTAGCCCTAATCCCTAAAAATAAGTAAATTTTTAGCATATTCGACAGATAAGAATAAGAAATATGTTTGATGACTAATGGTAAGAAAAGAATAAGATAAAAAATTAAAAATTTGCATTCATATTTATGTTATTTCATTCTGTATAATTCCTACCTTCTACGATATGATTTTAATATATATGCATGTTCTTTGTTATGTATAGTACCTTATTAAGTATTTGGTTTACTCATTATTATTTTACTAACCATTTAAATGATTCGCATGAGTTTCTACCTAATAAGTAGGAGTGAAAATTGAAGGATTGGGTTTATACCTCTGAAGTTATCATTTTTGCTAACTTAGTATTTTTGGATAGTACGTGCTATAATAGTTGTTAGTTCTAGTGTAAACTGTGATAGAATTGATGTGGAGTTTTGAATAATTTTGATGCCTAGGATAATATTGTATATTTTAGTATCAGTTGTACGTTAAATACATATGGCAGTTAACATATGTAATAAACAGTATATTTCTATAATGATTTTAATTTTTGATGAACAAATTATAAGTATGTTTATTACTTTCACATATTAGTATATAACTGATTTAATAGGCATCTTTCCTTAATAAAAAAGTTGACATCATATTATTTGGATTTGTGTCAGAACCACAAATGAGATGTCAATGTATTTAGATCCTACGTATGTTGATTTGTTATTTATATACAGTTTGATTGGAAATTAACAGAGAAAGCTCACGCTCAATTGATTTATATTGTATTTATTGATAAAATTGGTAATTAAAAGATAGTATGTTATGATTACGATTAATGACAGGCTTTAGAATGTAATCTATCACAATTTTATATAACTGTAACATCCCAAATTTTTATTTAGATTATTTTAATATTAATTATAATTATGGATAATTTAGATATAATAAAAATTAATTAAATATTATAAAATTTTAAAGGATATTCAGATTAGTCGAGTTAGTACTAGAAGTGCACGAGAGGCACTTGAGCACTGATTCTAATGGGTTTGCACTGGAGGCACGTCTACGATGATGCTTGAGCGCCAGTTAAATAATAAAACTAAAAGGAAAAGAAATATAGGGTAAATAAGTAAATAAAAAAAGAAAAGGGAAAATAATGAGAGAAAAAAGAAATAAATAGAAATAAAAAGGAAAAAGGGGGAGTCGGTGTGGCAAAGGAGAAGCAAGAAAAGTAAGAAAGAAAGAAAGCAGAATGGAGGAAGAGAAAAAGAGAAGGGGAGAGCGGCGTGCGCGAGAGGGTTCAAGAGAAGGAGACAAAGAGGAAGCAGAGAAGGTTCGCGAGACAGAGGTAGATGAAGGGAGGAAAGAGAAGGGCATATGGGAAGAGGAAAGAAAAGATACCATTCGGATATTTTAGAGTATCATTTTGTCAATCTATTTGATATAAGGTTAATATAAGTATTTAAAACTCCTATCTTTGATCTGATTCAGTATTTGATAATTTTAACTACTTTTTATAGATTTTACTAATATACATGTTAATTTTATACACCTGATCTATTTATTCTATACATGTAATATGATTTACCAATTAATTTAAAAATTTTATTAGGATTCTATGATTTTTAGAGGGTTTTGATATTTTCTGAAAGCCTAAAAAATTATCATATGCCATATATATTTTTATATCAATATGTTTGTATAGAAACGAGTATGAAACTTGTATTGGGTCTTGCATTTTAACATGTATGTATTCGGAGATTGTGGTCAGTACAATCTGTTATCTGTTATTAGGCCAATTTTTGATAGGGAGATATCTGTTATCTAAAATTTCTTTTCGCTGACAGGAAAGGCTCTATTAGAGTAATTCGCACCTCTATATGGTATTTAAAATAAAATTTAATATATTTAAACCTCTTAATATATGTGACAACTTGAACAATTGCACCCAAAGTCATCGATAGTAATATATAGTAAGCAACATTATATAAGGGAAATAGAGTATATAAGTGGTTTAACATACTGGCTTTACTTGCATTTGATCTGACATAAGTTTACTTGGTTAGAAATAACCTTTTTCTCATGTTAGTTTTTAAATAATCGTAATTCAGATTCAGTGTATATTTTATATTTCTACTTGAATTTGAATTCAGAATTTGATTTGAATTCTGATTTTGAGATTCGTTGATTTTTACCTACAAATAGATTTTGGTATATCTCATATATTTGATTTCGATTATATGTTTTGATCTTAATTTTAGATTATCTGTTTATAGCGCTGATTCGACTTCTATTATCTGCGTTCGCAATGAAAGCATCTTGCTATCTAATCTAATTCTCTAGCTATCTTATTCTATTTCAGATCACGTTTCGACTGAAGATCTCTTAATTGGACATCTAATGATCTGATTTTGACTTCTAAATCACTACTATTTTGTGTGGGCGTGTGTATATATATATATCTATATATAGATGTCCTGAGAGGATTGTTTTCTAATTGGATATCTATTTTGACTTGATATACGATTTGAGCATGCGACTATTATTAGTTTTGATATTGAATTTTGATTCCAATTTGATAATTTGACCTCTGATAACGGCGATTTCGGATTTGTATTTGTTATCTATGTTTTTTTTAAAATATATGTTGAATCCTTTCTCTAATTTATTGGACATATTTGTTCATATATATGATACTTACTAAACTCTAAACTCATATTTTTTATTTTATCTCTTCAAAGTAGAGGGTTTGGATACTTTGTAAGAGTCGGTCGAGATTTGTCACGACATTTTATATTTTGATGAGTATTATATCTATTCTGAAATTATTGGATCCATTCGCGCTGTGTATTAGGTTGTTTCTAAGATAATAGGTCCGATCAATGTGGCTTTGGATATGTATTTCATTGGATAAATCAATATATTTGATAATTGCATATATGTATATATATATAGATTGTTCCTCCTTTACAACTGCTTGACATAAGTAATGATTTTATTATTTAGACGGTTACCCGATGAGATCCTATGATAGATTTTTTTGGTTTGACTATTATTATTATTATTATGGATAATTATTTTGGGATTTAATTACTTGTTATTTAAAAATTAATTAATTATTTATTTAACCTGCTTGGTTTTGATTCATTACAATAACCTTCGATTGTGTAAAAATATATCTAACCCAAATTTCAATAATCGTTCCTTTGTCGATGAGGCCACTGCTAAATCTTGATCCATAGGTTTTTATATAATTTGAATATATTTATTTGATATATAGCATAAAAAGAAAGAAATTGATTATCAAATTCAAATTATGGACATGCCATTATTTTTAATTTTGATCTATTCCATTCTATCATCTTTTGATGTGTATATATATTTTCAATTATAATAATTACAAGCATTATTGAGTAATTAATTCTCTCTTACTTTAATTTTTCACTAATATTTCATATTAGATAACTCAGGTCAATAGTTGCGGTTGATCGAATTTAAAAGACATCTATTCAGATTTTTATTTAAGAAATTGATTAGTTTTCATGTATTATTAATTAGAAATAAACAGTAGTTTACATTAACAAGCATTGTTTATTTAGCATTTGATTGTAATTAGTTGACAATTATATATTATGTTGGTAGATGAGTTTGGTTTCTTGGTTGTTTACAGTATTTTGATTGACTTATATTTTTCATCTATTCAGATGATGTGTGTCAGTGTTTGAAACTATTTTTAGATGTAACATTTAGAATCCTATGATTTACCTATTTTTATTAAGAGATTTGGTTAGTTTATAATATTTATAAGTTACATTCTAATAAAATAATTAATTTTTTTAATTAAAAAATAAAATATAAATTTTAAATGGGTAATGAGTTTAAATATGTTTAAAGATAATTAAGAATTAAGTAGATAATAATTATTTTTAAAAAAATATTAATCAAAAAAAATTATTAGATGGTATATTGATAAATATAATATTCTATGTTTGGTAAAATAATAAATAAATAAATAAATACGACCATTGATTCAGTGGTGACATATCACGTCATCACAGACGGCATGTTACCCCCCAAAATCAATTTGAAGGACAACTTTTTGTTATTTATTTTAAAATAATTAAATAAATTGAATTAATTAACTGACTCGGTTCACCGGAACTCGTTGAGTCACATTTTAGGCATCGTTTAGTCAACCTTTAATTTTATTCGACATTTTTAAGATAATAACTTAAATTTAAATAAGGCTTTACAATGTTTAATCTTTTACATGAAAATCAAGTTATTATTTATCTTTTACTTTATATAGCAACTGATCTTTCTATATCAGTCTACCAACCATTTTTATATATTATATATAAGATATTATAATAATAAAAATATTAGGATCGATAAATAAAATTATATTAAAAAATATAATATGGGATATAGATATTTATGTCGAATATAACTTACACATATAGAAGCTAGAGATGAGTGACAAATATAGGTTAAATGAGACACATATATGAAATTATAAATTAATTATTATTGAATAAAATAAAAATAAACTTATAAAAATTTTAAGTAGCTTGATAAAAGATAATATATAATTATTTATATTTTTAAAATGTTGAAAGAGTAATTCATATAATACCTATGTTTTGTTGTACAAAATCTCATATTTCATAAGATATAATAAAATATAGTTTTGCATGAAGATGGTATGCTTTATGTCCTATGGTACATAATAAAGGTATTATTACTCTTAATTAATTATAATTACTTGATTAAAAAATTTTCAAACATAATTTTGGATTCAAATAAATATTTTTTTTATTACATAAATTACCATTTTGTATTTTATTCATAAGCAAAATTTAAAAGTGGATTTTAGATATCCAACTTTATTTATAATAATTATGATCAATAAATTTAAACATATAACAACAAGAATTAAATTTATAAAAATTTAACAGTGTTGCGTCCCGAGTCCCTGGTTGTACGGATTAGGGAACCTTCCAATCTTCCGTTGCGGGTTGATCTGGATCATGTCCGGTCTCCGTCGCTGATGACCAAAAACCTGCACAACACGAACCACAAACAAGAGGTCAACAGGGGGTTATCCCCTTTGACACTCCGACGTTCAAGTCAGAAATCTTACGCAATAAACGGAAGAATGCACGTTTAAAGGTAAACGTGGTGAGAATGCAAAGATGCGTTGATGAGGGAGTGTGAGAGGGATGTATTTGGAGGCTTGAGTATGAATGCGCCCGACAGGAGCGGTTACCTATACGCCGCAGAGGGCGACTTAAATCTGCGCCGTGAGATGGGCGCTTATATAGGTGCGGCCCGCAGAGGGCGGCTTGGAGGCGCGCCCAGTAGAGGGGCGGCTTATAGGTGCGTCCGCGGAGGACGACTTGGAGGTGCGCCCGCAGAGGTGCGGTTTAGAGGTGCGCCCGCGGAGGGCGGCTTATAGGTGCGCTCGCGGAGGGCGACTAGAGTGTGCCCAACAGATGGGCGGCTTATCGGTGCACCCGCGGAGGACGGCTTGGAGTGCGCCCAACAGAGGGATGGCTTAGAGGTGCGCTCGTGGAGGGCAGCTTACAGGTGTGCCCGCGGAGGGCGACTTTAAGAAGAAGGACTAAATGGTACTAATGAGTAAACATTCTTATTACCTGAGCGGAGGTTCAACTCTTGGACTGCAAGCTCCTGGCTATAGGATAGAGGGATCGTGACTCCAAGACGGAGGGTTGAAAGCCTCCTGGTTGGTGGAGGGCTAAGGACCTCCGGATGGCAGAGGGTTGATGGCCTTCGGACGAGAGGAGAGCTGAGGGCCTCCTGGTGGCAGAGTGCCGAAGGCCTCTGTGCCTCCTGGATGGAGGGCTGAGGGCCTCCGTACTGACGGAGGGCTGAGGGCCTCCAGATTGTAGGAGGGTCGTGGGCCTCCGTGCCTCCTAGAAGGAAGAGAGCTACATGCCTTCTTGATGGAGGACTAAGAGCCTCTTGACAGTAGGAGGGCCAAGGGCCTTGTGGCGGCGGAGGGCCGAGGCCTCGGGCCTTAGAAGTGCCTGAGGCCTCCGGGCAACAGAGAGGGCCGAGGACGGACGGCGGAGAGCATGGAGGGCCTCTGAATGAGAGGAGAGTCGAGGATCTCCTAGCCGTCAGCTTGTTCTCATTGGAGATCGGCTAGTAACGGCTATGCCATTCTCCGAGCCGTATGGAGCCCATTTTTTTGAGCCTCTCCGCCCCTTTAATACCTGAGAATGCTTACTTTTATAGTGGAGTTTGCATATGTATTGTTTCTCAAAAAGTAATGTGAAATTTTTAATTTGAAAGAAATACTGATTGGATTGTGCAGAACTCTCTGGCGATCCCGGCCGTTTTTATAGTTATTGGACCCATCAAACTGATAATAAATATTCTACTTTAATAATAATTATTATATTTAATTTTTATAAAAATTTAATAATTCAACTGATAATAAATACTTTTACATAATATACCTTAATAGTAATTTCTTTTATTATGTAATTAAAAAAATACAATGCAAATTAATATTGGAGATTATGTTTTACTTTATTTAATTTAATCAAGCATTTGGGAAGAGTTAAATTCTTCAAAAATGGGACAGATTCAGAAGCGATGAATTGAACTGGAAAGAGGCAGGCGCCCTGCAAGTAGGCGTCGTACAGACCTGGGGCCGACGTCATCCAGATGTGACCGATCCGCCGCTGTCGCACGTTCAGGCGGCGGCTCGCTGACCCATCGTCCTCACTTCCACTGTTTTTTTTTTTTAAGTGTTTTTGACCGAGAGATTCGGGGAAGCTAAACAACGTAAAATAATACAATATACAAAAAATATATATATATATATTTACATATATATATATATATAATTATATTAAATTTATTTAAAATAATTATAAATTAATTTTAATTTTTTACTTTTTATATTAAAAATAATAACCTTGATATAATTAGATTTGTAATTAGATATATGAATAATATTATTTATAATATAATTTGATCTTAAATAAATAAAAAAAATATTTTTGCTTATTTATTTAATAAATTACATTAAACATATTATGATAGTATTTACAAATAACGTTAAGTTTTAAATCCTTTTTTTTTAAATAACCTTTATTTAATTTGAAAAAGTAATTTTTTTTTTTCAAAATTAAAATTTAAACCCCTTGAACTTATTTCAATACAACGGTCCATGAATGAGTTCTGATGGGCTAGGGGGCCGTATCTCATTAATAATGTGTAATATTTATATTATAATATGTAAATAAATGAATATAACTTTGACAATTTAAATGTAATATAAAAAAAATTAAAACACAAATTTTTAAAAATAGAAAATTAATTTGGGATTCACTTAAAATATTCTATTCTCTGGGAATAATTATTTTATTCTTACCTTATTTCATTCCAGTAACCAAACGTGTCGTAAATTTCATTCCATTTATTTTAAAACTGTTAAATATAAATTTAATTATAATTTCTTTTTATTAAGAAATCACTTAAAATTATATATATATATATATATATTTATATAACATTTAACAAATAAATTCGTATCAAATAATCTATGTAGTAAATTAATTAGTCACCGCGTTTTATTGGTGAAGCACTGGCCTGTTTCAGCGTGGGACCACCTTCACTTTATACAAACCCTCGCCCAAGATCCCACCGCCTCCACTCTCCTCCACCCTCCGCCTCTCTTCTCCATCCTCCACCCTTTTGCCCCTCTCTGCTACCTTCCTTCCACCTTCGATGGATACCACAGCTAGTACCAGAGGAAGAGAGGCGCATTACAGAGGAGTAAGAAAGCGGCCATGGGGAAGGTACGCCGCCGAGATCCGAGATCCATGGAAGAAGGCCCGCGTTTGGTTGGGCACTTTCGACACGCCGGAAGAAGCTGCCCTCGCCTACGACGGCGCCGCCCGATTCCTCCGTGGCCCCAAGGCCAAGACCAACTTCCCTCCTCCCCTTTCTCCCGCCTCTCTCGACCTCAACCTCCCCTCAGAGGCATATCACCGGCTCCGCTGGCCCTTTCCCACCAGCCGCCTCTTCGACTACCTCCAAACTTCTCCGCCGCACGACTTCCCATTAGCAACCAATGATGCGGTTGCTGTTCCTGCGGCTGTGCGTGGGTTGAGTATCGCCTCCGCCGCCGAGAGAGAACGCAGAGGTACGGCGTCGTTTCTGGGGGTGGTTAGTCCGCGCGGTTTGGCCGTTGATCTGAATGAACCTCCGCCTGTATGGCTCTGAGCTTAGCTGAATCGCCAGCAAGCGAGCGAAAGTACCGAGGATGCTATTCTACGCCGGCGTTTCATGCCTGATTTTTCTGTATTTGATGCAGTTAATTATTATTGCAAAAAAAAAAACACGATAAATTTAATAAAATGTGAAATAATATAATAAAAAAATATTTAAAAAATTATTTTTATCATCGTAATATTTCACAACTAAACGTCCAAAATAATTAAATAAATTTATATAGCTTATCCATTCAGTATATTAAAATTTATTATTATTATTATTATTCTAATATGCATAGTGCTTCAAGTGAGAGTTTACCTGAGTTGGGCTGCGCCTCTGGTGAGATAAATTTTTTAAAAAATTAATAAATAAAATTTAATATTATCTACTATTCAATAATTGATATCTAAAAAAATTTAATATTTAAATTTATCCGTCAGATTGAACTCTAACAAATATACAAGAGTCGAAGGGCTGTCGATGCCTAGCCCGTCATAGCCCCCCGGCTCTCCATGCTAGGGAAAGGGATCCAGATGAATTTTTGGCCGTCTTGGAGAATAACAATACCGCATTATATTTCTGTTATAATTAAAGGATGGGGCTTAGATAGTTCAAATCATATCACGAGCAAAATAGTATATCTTTTCAGCAATATCTGCCGCCGGTGGCATCGCAATCCATAAATGATAATATCATTTTCAATCCTTTGGTTGAAATAAGTCATAGTTGTGCAGTATGTGTCGACCGATACGGCGACCTATTGCCGATAATCGAGCGGCCAAGGACACGTCGTATTTGTGTGAAAGGAGAAGTGTGTACAAAAACGGAGTTTTATTTTTTAATGGGTTAATTAAGTTAGCAATATAATTTATGATGGGTATTTTAATTTGTGATTTATTATGGTATGGATGAAATAAAATATGATTGATTGTTGGGGTTGAATAAGCATTGCTGTTATATTGATGTTTATATGTTAATGGAATAAGCATTGCGGTTGAATGTTGAGATTGCTGGGCAAAGTAGTGGGCTGTGAGAGTTTATTAAGCCATATCATAAATATAACATAATTATTGCATTTTTAGTTGGAGGAAATAATGAGAAAAAATAGAGATTCCTAGATGGTATAATATATATATATATATATATATATTCCTAAGATATACTCAGTGTATCTTCCTAAGAAGATATACCATCTAGGAATATATATATATATATGGTTATTTTTAAAAAATATTTTTTTTATTATTGTGTTATATATTTAAATAATATTATTACTATTATTATTATTATTATTATTATTATTATTATTATTATATATGCAAATTCTTTGAGAAAAAATGATAATTATGGATTTAAATATATTATTAATGCTTCAACGGTTCAAATCATCTGCATAGCCCATTTCAATAAATTTGATCGATACCCTTAAACAGTTTAATTTTGTGATCAGGCTAAGATCAATTTAACGGCTATGACAGTTTCTTACTCTCATCTTGTAACAACCTTGGGCATTGATTGAAACTGCCAACAAAATAAGACTTATCCATTCAATAGTTTCCTATATTGTTCACAAAAGAAATCAACCGCCGCTCAACTCCTATAAAAACCCGTCCTCTCCAACAGAAAAGAGGATCCCACGATTACTCAATATTTTCCGAGATAGAGAAAAAGACAACTTTAAAATGCCAGGAGCGTAATCTCTTTCTAACTAAGATGCCTTAATAAGAGTGCAAGCCCTCAGATAAAAACATACATACATCATCTATTTTTTATCTCTTTTAAAAAAGATCTTTGAGAGTGTCGATGATATCATGTATCAAGTCCCACCAACTTTGATCTTGTTTTGATTACGCAGATTGATTAAAGACATACGAAAATCAAACATGTTTAACGCCTGATGGACAAAATTCAAATTTTTCTATCTGTATAACAATCAGGATCCTCGGACGCATCATTGGCGCCATCTATGAAAAACGTGTCTAAAAGTTTGATAATCACAATCTTAATAACAACAATGTGAACACTAGAATACAAATCAGTGCACCAATTAGAGACGTCATTTCATGTGGCAATTGTCCTCCTGTGAGCAGTCGAATGGATAATCATCCCATCCCTTACGTGCGTACGTTTGCAATGAAGATGGACGACATTTCTAAGGCTGTCCAGACCATTTGTATGCGGTTGGATGAACGGCCGAAGGGGGCTCCATCCTCATCCTCACAAACAGCTACGTCCATAAGAAGAAATAAGGGAAGAAACACTCTTCTAAGAAGATTTACCAGCAGGATGACCTCGAGACTTAAGCAGTCTTAAGCAATAAAGTCCCGTCACAACTTGAAGATTGCCTAAGCTTCAGAGTTCGAGAGGATAACCCTAAGAGGTGAAACCCTCGATACTCTCGTGATGATAGAAAGCCTTCATATCGGGCAGGACCCTCTCACAGTGAACATCCTCAAGGGGTTGCGAGCCACCCAATTTCTCAAGTTCGATAAAATCCCTCTGAATTGAGAAATTTTCTCAATGAAAAGAGGATGGTGGTCCTCTCTGAATGGAGGATAAAGTTGAAAGGATTTGGCAGCGTGTTTTTAGAGAAGACATTTGGGGAAGATCTGTTGATTTGTGGTGATCTCTATTTACAATGAAGATTCGAACATATTCACTCCCACATAAGTTTAAGATGCTGGTAATAGATCCATATGATGGAAGTACTGACTCAATGAACCATATAAACCATTTATATACTCTTCTAAACTCTCAAGGTTTGAATGTGACAATAATATATCTATGCTTCCCTTTGACACTCAAAAGGGATGCCCGAGCATGATTTTATCAGCTTTAATTGAATTTTATCCGGTCGTTTCAGAATCTGGCCAATGGTTTTTTATCTCAATTTGCCCCCAGCCAAAGGAAAAGAAACAATCATGGCACCTTCCCAGGGTCAAGCAAGGGCCAAATGAAATTTTAAAGAAATTCTTGACCAGGTTCACGACTGAGGCCAGGAAGGTTTTGAAGCTCACCGAAGATGTGAAGTTTAGTACTATCATATCTATGTTGGAGCCTGGCAACTTTTTTAAACATTTGGCTTACAAGAACCTACAAACTTTTAAAGATCCTAAGCCTACATAGCGGCCGAAGAGGCTAATGAAGCAAAGAAGCCTGACTGAGGAGAGTATTCCTACTAGATGACAGTGGAAGGAAAAAGGAAGGTTGGGGACCGTCCAGGTTCCTAAGGACAAAGGAAGCTATAGAAATCCGAGCTAACAGCTCGAAGGAAGTTCAGGCCTCTAAATTTGACTCCCTTGAACAACTTTTGCACCAACATCCTGATATAAATTTGGGATAAAAAATTCTTTAAATGACTAAAGGCGTTAAAGAATCCGAATGGGAGATCGGTCAAAGTATTGTCACTGTCATCGGTTTGAAGGTTATAGTATTGAGGATTGTAAGACGTTGTAAAAGGAAATTGAAGAACTAATTCAGAAGGGACACCTCAATCGCTTTTGGAAAAGATCGGACATACTTTCAATGGAGTAGATGGAGATATGACCAAGCAATCAAGGGATCGAGTGGCAGTTGGAGTCGTGAATATAATTACCACACGTCTTACTCAGGATGATATTTTGAAGAGCTTGAGAATGGCCGTCGGTCACAAAAAATCAAGGGTAAATCATAGGAATGGTGTTATAAGTATTAGTGTGAAGACTTAACACATGTAACTTCTCAACATTCCGACCCATTGGTTGTAACTACACTCGTTTTTGATGATAGCACGGATTACCAATTGAAACAATTATTTTCATTAATAATACAAGTTTAAAAAATTTATTTTATCTCAATGTGTTCTTTAAATTGGGATTAAAAATAAGTCAACTAAAAATCTTAGAATGACCCATATACAGGTTAGATAACAAACCAGTACCTGTGCAAGGGGTCGTCTAGTTAGAAGTTACACTAGGCACCTATTCGAGGACAGCCACCAAGATGCCTTCCTTCTTAGTTGTAGACATTTCATCGGTCTACAATACCATTCTTGGACGCCCTTATTTAACAGTATTTGAAGCAATGACTTTGATCCCATATCTAAATATAAAGTTTCTGACTCTATTTGGCATTGGAGAAGTCTTAGGTGATCAGATGACCAGGTAGATATATTACTTATCTCAAATTACTCAGATGCCCATTAGTCAACTAATCAAAGATCTTGACTTCCGTGATGAGACCATACTATTGTAAGCTCAGTCTGGAGAGTCAATACATCAAATTCCTTTGAACCCAAATGATTCAGGAAAGTACATATAGATTGAAAGTTCTCTATTTGAACCCCTCCAAGGTCAACGTTTCAGTTTTCTTCAACAGAATTTCAATGTCTTTGCTTGGACACCAAGTGACATATCAGGGATACTGACTGATATAATGGTCCATAAGTTCAGCCTAAATTCTGGTCATAAGCCAATCCAGCAGAAGTGAAGGAATTACTCAATTGAAAAATTGATTACCATCTGTAAGGAGGTAAAAAAATTACTTAATGCTGGCTTCATCAGAAAAGTTCAATACCTGGATTGGTTATCAAATGTGGTCATAGTGAAAAAAAGTAATGAAAAGTAGAGGATGTGCGTTAATTTTATTGACGTCAACAAAGCTTATTTGAAGAATAGCTTCCCGTTATCAAGGATTGATTTGCTTGCAGATTTAATATCTGAACATGGAATGTTAAGTTTCATGGATGCGTACTCAAACTACAATCAAATTTTGATGAGCTTGGAGGATGAGGAACGTACAAGGTTTATGACCGGCCAAAAGACATACTATTATAAAGTTATACCATTCGATCTAAATAATGCCGGTGCAACTTATCAATGACTCGTCAATAAAATATTCGTAATACAGATTGGACGAAATATTGAAGTATATGTGGACAACAAGCTCTTGAAAAGTAAGGCAATCAATGACCACATTCACGATCTGGATGAGGCATTCAGTGTCCGTCGAGCACATTAGATGAAGCTCAATCCAACTAAGTGTACGTTTGAAGTGACCTCAGGAAACGTTTTGGGTTTCATTATTTCACATCGAGGAATAGAGGCAACTCCTAAAAAGATGAAGGCAATCTTGGATATGAATCCGTTTCGAACAGTGAAAGAAGTTCAAAAATTAATTGAGAGACTAGCAGCACTCTCTCAATTCTTAGCTAAATCGATCAAAAAATACTTACCTTTTTTCAAGGCTCTAAGGGAACAAAGGCTTCTGGCTTTCGATGGACTACCGACTGTGAAACTGCATTCCAAGAGCTCAAGAAGTATCTCTCGAACCCGCCACAGTTGACTTCTCCCCAAGAGGGTGAGGAGCTGTATTTATAGCTGGTTGTGTTTAAAACTGCTCTGAGTTCGGTCCTGATTCGTTAGCAGTCCAATGGGAAATGGCCCGTATATTATGTCAGCAAAATCTTGACAGATCCTGAAACCCGATATTCCCATGCTGAGAAGATAGCTTTGGCACTTGTGTATTCCGTCTGATAACTTTAACCGTATTTTCAGGCGCACAAAATTATTATATTGACTAACCAACCACTGAAAGAGATTTTGCAAAGGCAAGATGTCAGGACAACTGGTCATGTGGGTCATTGAATTAGGAGAGTTCGGCGTGGAGTTTCATCCGCGATCGTCCTTAAAATGTCAGACCTTAGCGGACTTCATTGTTGAAATAACGACCCTAACTCTAAAAACCTTTGACTTTACTAAGGCCGATGATCGTCAAAATACTCCTGCATGGATTTTGCATATAGACGACTCTTCAATGCAAGTTGGTTTCGATTTTGCACATATACCGGAGAGTAAATCCCGCCAATCTTTTGACCTTATTTTTTGATTACACAAGATTCAGAATAAAGACGTACAGAGACCGAGTATATTTTACGCTTAACGGACAAAATTAAAATCTTCCTATCCGTACAACAATTAGGATCTTCAAACGCATTAGTTGATATTTAAAAAAATAATTATAATTTAACTGTTTTTTAAATATAAAAAAAATTAATTAAAACTAATTATTAAATTATAAATATTATATTAAAATAAACTATTAAAATATAAAATAATAATTTTTATCTCTTTAATAAATAAAATCACCGTCAACCCTGTCCTTCCTCACTGTCTCTCTTAAATTTTTCTCATTTATTTTAAAGCTTTGCTATCGCCTCATTTTTCTTTATTATCAGTTGGTGAAGTTGTGCAAAGAGAGTGAGAGAAGGGGAGAGAAGGAAATTGCCGTACAGTCTGCTAGCATATAACCAATGACACATAAGACTTAATAGAAAAAACTTAGGAAATAATATATTGTATGAAATTTATTAATACTAAAGATTAAACGATTAATTATAACCAAAAAAATCAATATCGCATATAAATATTTATATTATTTTTATTTAATTGGTTATTTATTTGTTGCGAATAAATAGAAATTTTATAAATTTATGATGATTTAATTTCAACTAAAACACAATTAGTTTTTCTTTTTTTTGGCAACTAAAACGTCACCTTGGCGTTCTCAAGAAAAAAAAAATTCAATATTTAAAATAGATGAGAAATTTTATTTTTTTATTTTAATAATTTATTTTTAAATAAATTATTATAATTTAATTATTTTAAAATAATTAATTTTAGTTAATTTTTTAAATTTTTAAAATAATTAAATTATAATAATTTTTTTTTTAAAAAATAACTAATTTATAAGAAAAATGAGCCGCATCGTCACTATAAGAAATAGATCTCTCCTAAATCTAAGAAAAAAGTGATAAATAATATAAAAATAAAAATATTATAAAGGCAATAATTTTGGCAAAACATAGATCTATTTTTACAATAGTAGTATTACTTATTCTATTAAAAAACACCCGTTGACAATGGCTAAATTATTAGCTAATTTGGGTAAATTTAGCAATTATACAACACAACTATATATCCATTCCTTAGAATGTCTATATTTATTCTGATATAATATCGTATTTATCTGTTTGTAATTAAGCAGACATATAATGATCAAAATATCACATCACTTGAATAAGTATCTAAAAGGCATTCCAAATAACTTTCAGAGCCTGATTACAAAAAAATATCTATACGTATTTTAATAATTCGTTTAATTTAAACCAAATTGTCAAAAAATTACATATCTTTTCAATAACATGATTTCATGTATTATGGTGATGTTAGAAAAACAACTTTAAAATACATTTAACAATATCATTGAATGATATAACGTCTTATCAGGAGTTTTCTAGGATTGTAATTGTTGTTGTGTTTTGGTGGCTTGATGGCAAATGATCAATGATCGAAACAAAGATGGTGTTAGTTGGGGCATGAAGCGGCTATTAACAAAGGAAGCTAGTGTTGACATATAACCAACGATAGTAGTTGGACATTGATTGGCGTCGGGGATGAGAGGTAATAATCGGTGAAAGAAAATGACAGTAAAGGTTTCACACATCGCCGAATAACAAGCAGTGTTGGAGATGTCGAGAAGGTATTGATCTTTCTTTCGATGTGTTGTCAATTAGTTAGTGATTGATGGCGATCTGCGTACCACTTGAAGGTCGAAAAGTCATGTAATAGAGAATAGTATCACATTTTAGGGAAAAAATGTGTTCATTAGTGGGTGGTACATTGGTCAATAATGAGTAATATATGAGATTTGAAAAATTACTTCATCTTTTGAAAACAAAAAAAATCATTTTTAAGAGCTTAAGCATTTATTTTTTCTTTTGGAAACAAAATAATTTTTTATTAATACATTGATCGGTATGATATTTAACGACCCAAATTAGAAAGCTCAATACAATTTCAGGCCGAAAGACCAAGCTCAACAGCCGATAACGCCTGCGCGGCCCATTTCATTAATTGCGATCGATGCCAGTTTAACGACCTAAGACGATTACTTAACTGACAAAATCGAACGTTAATTACAACTTCCATCGTAATAAGAATAACGGTTAACTATCAATCAGTTCTCTTAACAATTAACTGTTATCCGCCATCTATAAATATCGATCCTCTTTATCCATGAGGAACAATTTGATTTGACTAAACATGAGTTCTTTCAAACTAAATATAAAAAGATGCCAAGAGCATAAATACTCTCTCTCAAGTTAAGATACTAAGAGTGCAACTCCTCAAACTCATTAAATTTATTTATATCCCTGTCTCTTTTTTCACACTTAAGAAAAATATTGATCAAACCGTTGAAAAACATATCGGAGAGTAAGTCCCACTAATTATTTGACCGTTGTTTGTAATTGTACAAGATTTGATTAAAGGTTTATAGAGATCGAAAACCTTAAAAACCCAACAGACAAATTTCTTTAGCCACACAATAATCAAATTTTTGAACGTAGCATATATATATATATATATATATTAGCCACTAAAAAAACTTAATTTTTATACGCATCAAACACTAAAAATATAAAGTATTTTTTGATAAATATTTTTAATAAATAAAAAAATCATAATAATATTTTTTTTCTTCCAAAATTTTGACCAGGGGCATATTTTAAATTATGAAAATTCTAATAATTAAAAAAATTATATTTAGGGTATTTATCGAATATTTACCAAACTAATTTTCAGTAAATTAACCTGAACAATTCCGTACAACCATTAAATGCACTACGCAGACTCTGAAGACTGACTTTCACTGGCCCAAATCAAAGAAGACACGCAACCCCTCGCGTCAGGCCCCGCTCGTGTAATTAAGGAAACTGGGCCCACCAGATCACCTGCCACGTCATCATCAGCGTCGATCTTCCGTACAGAATGAAAAAAATGCACCATTTCTGAAATATTATAGATATGGAGATTTTTAGCGACGAATTAATTTAATTTTTTTAATTGTAATTTTTTTTATATTAATTAAATAATTATATTTGTTACGTCTCCGATCTTCATTTGTTATACAAATTAAAAAACATTTCAATCTTTCGTTGCGGGTCGATCTTGACTGGGTCTGATCTCCGTCGCTGATAACCAAGAACCTGCACAACACGAATCACAAATAAGAGCTCAGAGAACAATGGGGGCCTATCCTCCATTGACACCCCGACGCTCAAGTCAGAAATCTTCCGTAATAAACGGAGGAATACATATTTTAAAGGTAAACGTGATGAGAATGTAAATATACAGCGATGAGGGGAGTGTTAGAGGATGTATTTGGAGGCTCGAGCTCTGTGAATGCACCTAATAGAGGGGCGGCTTACCTGTATGCCCACGGAGGAGGGCTTATAGGTGCGCTTAGTAAAGAGGCGGCTTATAGGTGCGCCCATAGAGGATGGCTTATAAGTGTGCCCAGCGAAGGGCGGCTTGTAGGTACGCTCGACAGAAGGGCGGCTTATAGGTGCGTCGGAAAGAGGGGCGGCTTATAGGTGCGTCGGAAAGAGGGGCGGCTTATAGGTGCGCTCGTAGATGGTGACTTGGAGGTGCGTCCGGTAGAGGGGCGACTTGGAGGTACGCCCGACAGAGGGACGACTTGTAGGTACGCATGGCAGAGGGGTGGCTGACAGGTGCGCCAATGGAGGGTGACTTAGAGGTACGCCCGGTAGAGGGACGGTTTATAGGTGCTCTCGATAGAGGGGCGGCTTATAGTTACACCCGCGGAGGACGGTTTGGAGTTGCGCCCGGTAGAGGGACGGCTTATAGATGCGCCCGGAGAGGGGCGGCTTAGAGGTGCGTCAGGCAGAGGGCAACTTAGAGGAGAAGGACTAAGTTATACTGGTGAATAAACGTTTTAGTTACCTGAGTAGAGGATTAACTCTTGGACAGTAAGCTCCTGACTCCGGGATGGAGGGATCGTGACTCCAAGACGAAGGGTTAAAGGCCTCATTGCTGACGGAGGGCCAAGGGCCTCCAGACTAGAGGAGGGCTGAGGGCCTTTGGACCGGAGGAGGACCGAGGGCCTCCAGACTAGAGGAGAGTTAAGGGCCTCCTGGCAGGCGGAGGGCTGAGAGCCTCTGGAACTGGAAGAGGACCTCCGGACGGAAGGAGGGCTGAGAGCCCCCCGACGACAGAGGGCTAAGAGCCTTCGGACTGGAGGAGGGAGGAGGGAGGAGGGATGGGGGCCTCCTGGTAGGCGGAGGGCTGAGGGCCCCCTAGCTTACAGAAGGCTGATGGCCTCTGGACGGGAGGAGCGCTGAGAGCCTATTGGCGGCAGAGGTCTGACGACCTTTAAAGGAAAGGACTAAAAGCCTGAAGAAGTAAAGGTGGTCGAGGGGCCCCGGATGGGCGGAGAGTCGGGGAGCCTCCTGGATGAGAGGAGAGTCGAGGGTCTCTTGGCCGCCAGTTTATTTTCATTGGAGATCGGCTAGCGACGGCTATGCCATTCTCCGAGCCTTATGGAGCTTCTTCAACTTGTCTTTTAATGTTTGAGGATGCTTGCCTTTATAGTGGGATTTACAAATGCACTATTTTTCCAAAAGTAATGTGGAACTTACTTTGAAAGAATTATATTGAATTGTGGGTTTGCTGTGAGGCTTGGCCCATTGGCTCATGGTTATTGAACCCATCACTAGCTCCCTAAACCGGTGGATCGAATTTTCGGCTTCCGGCATGTTCACGATTGGATAAGATTGGTCATTTATCCCTTTGAACTGGATTTCTTGAGCAAAAAGTTTGAATCTGGAGAGTGGATGGAACCAGATTGATGGTTGACCAGCTTGATGGACCGAATCACTTGATCCGGAGAACGGAATAGAGTCGAAAATATGGTTGTCCGATTTTGTTGATCGGTGAAGTGCTCAAATCTGGAGAGCAATTTAGAGCTAAAAAGCTTCGTTGACCGGCGAAGTGCTCGAATTTGAAGAGCAGTTTAGAGTCAAAAAGCATTGTTGACTGGAGAAGTGCTCGAATTCAAAGAGTAGTTCAGAGTCAAAAATCTTTGTTGACCGGCAAAGTGCTCGAATTTGGAGAGGAGTTCGTAGCCGAAAATCATTGTTGATCGGATCCATTGACCAGCAAAGTTTTCAAATCCAAAGAGCAGTTTAGAGTCAAAAATTTTGTTGACCGGATCCATTGACTGGCGTAGTGCTCAAATCTGGAGAGCAGTTCAGAATCGAAAATCTTTGTCGACCGGATCCGTTGACCGAAAAAGTGCTCGAATCCAGAGAGCAGTTTAGAGTCAAAAATTCTTGTTGACCGGATCCATTGCAAGCCTTTTGAGTCTCAGGCAAGACTAGGAGCGCGTAGTGGGAAGATCTCAACCTCGAGATCAGATATCCACACTGTAAGGACGCACTTCGAGAGGTCCAGAGGTACCTTACCTTAAGATAGCTGATTGTTCGAGCTGTAGCAATATGATGCACCTTGCGCTCCTTGGAATGGCTCTTGCCGCTGGCAATTTATCCAATGGGACTAGGAGTGAGGAGCCCCCAGAAAGCTTAGTTGGTGAAATTGGGGATCCTTTGACTCTCGGATCAAGCAAATGGGTTGATATCATGACCATGGCCAAGCATGGGATCCCGATCTCTGTGACTCCCTATTTGAGGATGCCGCTTTGCTTTCTAGTGGAGTGTCAGGGCTGCTAGTGTTAATTTGCGCTAGATCCTGATTATTCCCGTGAAGGGATGTTGGGCCCTAAGGAGACGCGGTTGTCATCTAAGCCTTCTGCCCTTCGACGAACACGTCTGGTTGGTTGCGCTCGGCCCTGCGAAGAGGAGGCCGTGGCGCTGAGAAGATGAGGTTGCCGGCTAAGCTTGGAAGCTATCGTTACCGGGCTTTTGCAAGCCTAGGTTGTCACCCACATGTACCGTCAATGCTTAGTCCTTCTTGAGGACGTCGTAGCTTTCATGTGTTTGGTCCTAGTCTGCCGATAGTTGTTGACTGATGGTGCTCTCTCCTTTGGGAGGAGGTCGCCGCACGCATGCTGAAAAGCCCCCTAAGGTTTTGAGTTCAACCACACATGGGCAGCTCGGTGACAGGATCGAGGTTTAATTTGGCTGCTTACGGGCCGCCTAGATGACCAGGGTTTAGTTACGACCGCTCATGGGACGCCTGGATGACCATGGTTTAGTTACAACCGCTCATGGGCCACTTGGATGATAATGGTTTAGTTACGAATGGGTGAAAACCTGCCCAACTTAGGGGCAATTTAAGTCGTTTAATTTTATGCAGTATTATGTAATCACTCATATGAGCAGATAATATTTTTATCCTATTAACGGAAATACGATTCAAGCAAGTAGTATGGTATATGCAAGACTTATCTGGATTCGGCATTGAATCTTCATTGGCGCGTGAGTGGTGCTTTTGAAATTGGCTCACCGTATCAAGTGCACGGCTAGCGTGCACTATTTCGGAGGGTCGTCGGGGAACTTTGGTAGGCGCCTCAGCCTATAGCCCCCATACTTCGTAGGATTCGGTCCTATGCCATGAATTGGTTGGGTAGCGTGCTATTGCTGCACTAGGTAGCCTGTTGGCCAGTGGTTCAGGTCTTATTGTGGGCTGATACTGCCTCAGGTGACCCGGACCAGTTTAGCGTTGGGTTATATGATATTTTCTGTGGTGCAATGGGTGGTGGGTCGAGCACGTTGAGCCCCCATTGCAAGTTTTTCCATAACTTTTATAGGATCTGCTGCCATGCAATAGGTTTCAGCGGGATCAGCCTACTGACTGTAGCAATGCTGCGTGGTGAAGGTCAAGCAAGAGAAGATTTGGCAGCGAAGAGTTTCGACAAGTCGGAGAAGATCCGGCGGCGAAGAGCTCCGGTAGGCCAGAGAAGATCCGGCGATGAGGAGCTCCAGCAAGCCGGAGAAGATCCGACGGGGAGGGCTCCAGTAGGCCCGAGAAGATCTGCTGAAGAGGAGCTCCAGTAGGCCGGAGAAGATTCAGCGACGAGAGCTTCGGCAGGCCCGAGAAGATCCGGCGAAGAGGAGCTCCAGCAGGCTGGAGAAGATTCGGCAGTGAGAAGCTATGGCAGGTCAGAGAAGATCTAGCACCGATGAGCTCTGGTAGACCAGAGAGATATGGCGGCGAGAGCTCCGGCAGGCCAGAGAAGATCTGACGATGAGAGCTCCGACAGGCCCGAGAAGATTTGGCAACAAAGGTGACCGCCTGGAGAGCCAAAACGCTCCTCAATCTGACTGAAATGCCGGAATGCTCCTTAGTTTGACTGGAATATTGGAGAGCTCCTCAGTTTAGAAAACTACTACAAGCCAGCCAAATGAGAGATGGAGTGCCGGAGAGCTTTTGCGTTCTGTAGGGCTCCAAGACGCTCTATTTAGTTGAAGAGCGAAGGACGGAAGTGAAGCTTAAGTTTTGAGGGAAGCTTTGTAGCCCACTTTGGCTTGACTCATTGGAACGGGATCAATCACTTCTCCGAGAGTGGGTCTTGTTGCTTGGATACTCTCAAATACCGAGGTCGTCGGGCTAATGAGATAGGTACTGGGAGCCACCTGGGTCCTGAGGTCATCAGGCCGATTGATCCTCTGAGGATGTGACTTTCTCAGATCGCTTGAAAGCCAATCGAAGAAGCCCCTAGTGTTACACCGTCTGACGGATGCAGTTTGTCAAGTAGAGGGTGCTTTATTGAGCGTCGGGCACTCGTACATTTGGCGTCAATCATTTATCGGCATGGTTACCCGATGAGGGGTCGTCACCATGGGAGGTGATATCTTCAACCGACATGCTTGCTGGAGCACGGGTATTAACTGTGTTTGTTTTACGTAAAAAATTGAGTGTTGAGGGGAGACGTTAGACTTTTTGTCGTGTTTTCCACATATGACGCCAATATTGCATCCCAGGTCCCCGGTTATTGTACGGATTAGTGAGCCTTCTAATCTTCCATTGCGGGTCGATCTAGATTGGGTCCGGTCTCCATCGCTGATAACCAAGAACCTACACAACACAAATCACAAATAAGAGGTCAAAGGACAATGGGGGGCTATCCCCCGTTGACACTCCGACACTCAAGTCAGAAATCTTCCACAATAAATGGAGGAATGTACGTTTTAAAGGTAAACATGATGAGAATGCAAAGATGCAGCGATGAGGGGAGTGTGAGAGGGATGTTTTGGAGGCTTGAGTTTCATGAATGCGCCCAACAAAAGGGCGGCTAACCTGTACGCCCACAAGGGGCGACTTACCTGTACGCCCACGGAGGGCGGCTTATAGGTGAGCTCGTGGATTGCGGCGTGAAGGTGCGCCTGGCAGAGGGGCGGCTTATAGGTGCGCCCGATAGAGGGGCGGCTTATAGGTGCACCCGTAGAGGGCGACTTGGAGGTGCGCCCAGCAGAGGGGCGACTTGTAGGTGCGACCGGCAGAGGAATAGCTTGTAGGTGCGCCCGGCAGAGGGGCGGCTTGTAGGCGCGCGTGGCAGAGGGGAGGCTTGTAGGTGCGCCCGGCAGAGGGACGGCTTATAGGTGCGCCTGACAGAGGGCGACTTAGAGGTGTGCCCGACAGAGGTGTGGCTTATAGATGTGCCCGGCAGTGGGGTGGCTTATAGTTGCGCCTGCGGAGGACAGCTTGGAGATGCGCCCGGCAGAAGGGCGGCTTAGAGGTGCGTCCAGCAGGGGGCAACTTAGAGTGGAATGCCTAAGTTGTACTGGTCAATAAACGTTTTAATTACCTGAGTAGAGGATTAACTCTTGAACAGTAAGCTCCTGATTTCGGGATGGAGGGATCGTAACTCCAAGACGAAGGGTTAAAGGCCTCCTGGCTGGTGGAGGCCCGAGGGCCGAGGGCCTTCGGATTAGAGGAGGGCTGAGGGCCTCCCTGGCAGGCGGAGGGCTTCTGAGACTGGCAGAGAGTTGAGGGCCTCCGTGCCTCTTGGAAGGAGGAGAGCTCCACGCCTCCTGGATGGAGGATTGAGGGCCTTCGGACAGATGAGGGCTGATAGCGTCCTAGCGGTGGAGGGCCAAGGGCCTCCGGATTAGAGGAGGGCTGAGGGCCTCTGGGATTGTTGGAGGGTTGAGGGCCTCCGGACAGAAGGAGGGCTGAGAGCCTCCTGGCGGCAGAGGGCCGAGAGTCTCTGGATTGGAGGAGGGATGGGGGCATTCTGGCAGGCAGAGGGCTGAGGGCTTTCTAATTGACAGAAGGCTGATGGCCTCTGGATGGGAGGAGAGCCGAGGGTCTCCCGTCGGTAGAGTTCCAACGGCCCCCAAACGAGAGGACTAAAAGCCTCAAGAACTGAAGGTGATCGAGGGGCCTCGAATGGACGGAGAGCCGAGGGGCCTCCTGGATGAAAGGAGAGTCGAGGGTCTCCTAGCCACCAATTTGCTTTCATTGGAGATCGACTAGCAACGGCTATGCCATTCTCCGAGCCTTATGAAGCTTCTTCGAGTTTCTCCAACTTGTCTTTCAAAACTTGAGAATACTTATTTTAAAGTGGGATTTGTAGATGCACTATTCTTTCAAAAGTAATGTGTGACTTTTACTTTAAAAAAATTATATTAAATTGTAGGCTTGCTACGGGGCCTAACTCATTAGTTCATGGTTATTGGACCCATCAATATTATTTATTATAAAAATATTATTTAATTTTTATTTATTATTAAAAATATTAATTTTATTTGTCTAATACTAATTAAATAATTATATTTAAAGGGATTAAATTAATTTTTATAGATGAATAGGCTCTTCAATTAATCGCACGTAAGCAGACGCCGGGAAGGAAGAGGAATAAGGGGCGCGTAGGCGGCTGAGCCGCCACGGCGGTCGATACAGAAAAACCAGCCACCGGACGATGCGGTTGTTCTTTTCGGACAAAACTGAAAAAATGACGCAACAAATCGGGCTGTACGGTACGTGACTGCTTCCAAGCGTCTGTGACGGCGGCGATGACGAGTCACTGGCGGTCCTCCAGTTGCTTTCGGTTCCCGGACAATGTTTGGTTGTCAGAAAAAATAAAAAAAGGCGGAAAATGTAAAAAAAAATATATATATTAAAAACTTTATATTTTTATATAATCTTTTTTTTAGGTTTATTTTTTTTGGAAATTTGAAAAGAAAAATTTTAATCCTAAAAATTTAATTCTTTTTATGCTATTTTGTAATTAATATATAACAATAAAAAATTTATTTATTTGTTTAGCAAATTGTTTTTTTTGTTTTATTTAAATATTTTCCATTCCTTTAATCTTCTCGTTCGTTAATGATTTTTATATGCCTGGCTTTGTAATTTAGAGGCGGATCTCTTATGTTTCCTTTTTTAAACTAAATTTTTACTAAAGAATAATATTAGGGATCATTTTTAAAGTGTTATTTAGATATTTATATTGATATAATATTTAATTTTTTTAATACATTTTTATTAGGTGCGGTTCATAAACGGTCAATTGGATCTGGCAAAAATATGGGCCCCATAAGTTGCTAGTTCAAAATGGTTGGTTAGGGCAACTGAATTGTTCAAGTCGGTACGAAATTAGTTCAGGAATCGGTTTAAACAAACGTTTTTCCGACCGATCGAGCAATTTGGTAACCAAATCCATTAAAGGCTAGGGCAACTAGTGACCCAGTAGAAAAATAAATTTGACATTAAATCATGACGATGTTGCATCTTGTGGCTAAGACCTTGAAGAGGTTAGCTACAAAAATGTTCGCTTGACAATGAATGTAGACATTGAATCCTTTACGACCCAAATCAATAGTATATTGAAGATGCTAAATTCTTATGGAATAAAGTTAACGACTAAACATATAGAGCAACAGTCATAACTCCCAAATATCAATCTCGAAGAGAAGGCCAAAAGGAAGAAAGTTTGCCTCAAAGGGAGTTTAACATTAGCCAAGGATTATGGATATGTTAGAAACATCTCTTTATAAAAATCATTCTCGACTTAAAAGACGTTTCAACTTCAAGACCAGGGAAAAAAGTCCTAAATGGCAGAAATCTTTATATACTCGCGACTCAGGACATCCCTTGATTTAAGAGGAGGGGTTACATAATAACATGCCAAAAATCCTTCCAATTAAGTAGGTGCCACTTGGATCTTCTAACCATTCAAAATTAAGAACATGATTTAACACCGAAAAGGTTGCCTCCATAACTGAAGTGGAAGACAAAATAAAGCAAATCAACCAACAACTTTTGAGGGAGCGTGACTAGTCAAATGACTATCACGTTGTGTACTATTCACTAGGGAGATTAATGCCCATTGGCTTCCCCAAAAGTTTAAAATGCCTATATTGGAGCCTTGCAATGAAAATATTGATCCAATGGATCATTTGGATAATTTTTGGACATTACTTGGCTTCTGAAACCTCATAGATGTCATATTATGTCTATATTTTTTTCTTTAACTCTAAAAGGAGATTCAAGGATTTGGTTCTACATGCTAAAACCTAATTTCATCTAGTCCCTTTAGAACTAACAAATCAATTTCTAACACAATTCACCTACAATCAGAGAGAGGAGAAGTAATCTTAACACCTTGTCAGGATTTGATAGGGTCTAAGTAAAAGCCTAAATTGCTTTCTGGTGAGATTTAATGCCAAGGTCGAGGTATATTAAAAGCTTACCGATGAGGTGAATTTGAATACTTTTATGGCCACAAATACAGCTAGATAATTTTTTAAATATTTGGTCAAACATGAGTCGTTTCTTGGAGGTATAGATTATCACTCGAGTGTACATTGTAACTTGTCATGAACTCGGATCAAAGTAGGTCTAATTGATAAATCAATAAATTCCAAATAAAAACTATAAAATCTAAAGCTGGGTGTGACAAACCAACAAACTACAGGACCCAATATAATAATTATAACTCGCACAAAATCTTATTAGATAATATTTCAGACATAATAATAAATATGATCTATTCAAACAGTCGTAAGGGATGGGTAAACCAATTATACATGTCCATCAAAAACCTGACCCAATCATCTCAATATATATCTAAAGGCTTACAACCAACCAAACTCCCAAATCCAATGTACATCTAATACATATTCAATTTGAAAATAAAACTAAACTCCCCAAAATAAATGAAATTATTGTCCGATCATGTCCGACTCTTGTACAATATCCAAGCCCTCTACTCCGAATGGATAAAAAATAAAAATGAGAATTAAAATTTAATAAGTATCATATTATTTATATATTAAACAAATATATTCGAAATCAAAGAGAGGGTCCATAAAACATTCAAAATGGGTAAGAGACAAAAGTTTAAAAACCCGATATAGAAAGTCTAATCATAAATTTGAATCATAATTCGAAATTGAAAGTCATAAAGGTAGTCTTATACTCAAATTATAAGCCAAATTGAGACATAGCCTCATTAGGATGTGCTCATAATAAATCATGATTTAGAGTCAAATTATATAATCCCAATTATATTATATCAATATGAAAGGTATATTGAACGAAACAAAAAGTGGATTCAAATCACATAAAACATACAAAAGCTGAAATAAAATCACATAAATCGAAACATATTCCAGAACGAATCATATGTTTAAGTATACAAGACTGAGTAAATCCCAATTGGGGGTAAACTTACAAATTTTAAAGTGAAGTACAAATATAAATCTATACAGAAAATACAAAGTGTGCCGAAAATAGAGAATCAAATGTCATAAGGCCAACTTAAGAAATGTTATAAATACTTTCTATAATCTTAAACCTTATTAACCACTATTTAGACCGATAGGTAGGGCTATCTATGTACTATGTCTTCCATAGATAAGGAATATAGTCACTACATTTTGCCACCTATGATTTTAGGTGCAATCCTCAAGTTTAGTATATATATTAGGATATCCAAATATATTAGTTTTCTATTCAATTCACTTATGATGATTCTCATAAAAACACAAATGGGTATATTAACTACAAATGAAGCCTTTTCCTATAGGTAAAAAAGGTAGTCACATAATTTTCTGTCAAGAATATAATCTTCCAGTCAGGAGAGAAGCCACAAATCACATATCTCAAAGGTAGTGACCTTAATCCCGAGGCAGCGTACATGGGTATTAATGCATGGCACATGTAAGTTTTTATAACTTTTTTTCATACAAATATATTGATATTTAAACATACGGTCTTAAATATTTACTTATATTTTTATAAAATCACAAATCACTCAAATATTTAAAAATCAAGAACAAAACCCCCACACGATTAGTAAAAATAACATGTATATACAAAGAAAATACGTGTGCTAAATAAAAATAGTATGCATGAAAGTTAAACCTCCAAAATAAATACAAAACTTATCAGTTATTGAAATAGAATGAGGATAGAGTTTATAAATACTTGTTTTAATATTATACCAAATAGATCTGACAAAATGATGTATTGATCTACCTTATCTCTTCTTCCTCTCTCCTTTTCCTCCTCTCTTCTTTTTCTCCTGTGCAAAATGCCCAGCAGTACTGTCACATTCCTAGGATATAAACGTAGGTTAAAAATAAAATTCATAATATATGATCCAATAAATATATCAATAGCGATAAAATTCAACCCAAGCATGATAATCTATACATACATAAGACCAGATACTATGCAACCCGTACAGGACCTCATCGAATATAAATCCAGACAATATAATACATTGCTTGCTATCTAAAAGTCAAAAGGGGGATATCTAACAAAACAACAATCCATCCATATAATATAAACATCCCACAATCCTTATCACATGATCCAACGGTCCACATTGGCCAAACACAAACTAAATGCACCCTCAACATCAAAAGCCTAATGGGCAAAAAATCCATACTCACCGGGAGAATAATATTATATTAGATTGAGTCTGAACTCCTATAATCGTATCTAAGCTATTAGTTTGAATGGATAAAATATGAAAACGTGAACTTAAAATTCAACAAATATAATCATTATATATAAAATGGTATATATAAATCAAAGGGATAAGATAACACACCACGATCAAATAAAACAAAATATAAGATCCATAAAGTCTTTAAAAATTGAGGAATAATCTCATGCTAAATTATTATCCGTATCAAATCATCCCTCCAAGACATAATCATAATAAGTCATAATTTGGTCAAATCTCATAAACAATATTATATCATATCATAGCATATCGTGATCCGACATCATATTGCTTAAGCCATAACTTTTACAATATCTATGTGGGACACATACCATAATCTAGATCTAAGTCTCATAATATCGTATGCAGAAATCTAGAAAAATCGTAACCAAAATATATAATCAAAAAAAGTTTTAGGTTTTACATATAACAACGTACGAGACATTCCTGTCGTCCAATCCGTATATCTCAAATCATAATCCAAAATAAATCCATGGAGAAATATAAATCATGCACGAAATCAGAGAATCAGAGATAATTAGACCAAATTAAGGAAGGGTTACACCTATTCAATAATTTTAATTATATCGGCTGCGTTTTAGGCCAGCAGCTCAAGACTTTCTATATACCTTATCTCATATAGATTCAGATCTTGCTAACTAAATTTTGCCACCCGCAGTTTGGGTACAACATCAAATTTAGTTATATATTAGGACATTCAAATACATTAATTTTCGTTAATTTCTTACGATGATTTTCATTTAAAATATACAATGGGGTAGGTTAGTTATAACATATCTCAACACTCCTATCGACGAAAGTAAGACAACATATCACATACGTCCCTATTGGCACTAAACCTCCTGTTGAGAGTAGTACCAAACATCATATATCTCGGATCACATATATTGACCCTTTGTGTCTTGGACCACTATAATCCCATAGTGACCCTACCCTAGGTAACATGCATGTGGATCGATGCAAGGCATGGTTCATAATTCCATAATATACTAATACACAATATACATATATATTGTTTTGAGTTTTCATAAATTACAAAACCCTCCAAAATTACATATACTAGTGAAAATTCATAGAACAACTAATAAAATACACATGCATGTAAATATTAAATAAAAAGGGGGTGCATGAAAATCACATGCATGTAACAAAATTTTTGAAATATACATAAATATCGACGGATACGAAAATAGATTAAAGATTTGACTTATGAATATTTGCCTCAATCTTATACTTGGCAGATTTGACGAAAACATACATCGAGATGCTCAATTGCCACTTTTTCTTTCTTCTCCTCTCTCTCTCTCTTCTCTCAGCTTCTATGTGAAATTTGGCCCGAAACCCTAACAGCGTGCCTTTTATAATCTAGTTCGCGTTTGATCAGCATTCGGCTTTTGGCGCCACTTGTGTGCTCCAGCACGCATCTAGCATGGTCCCTATTGCTGCATACCGTGCTCGAGTGAGCCTTTAATAGTCTTCGAGCGTACCAATTTTGGAAAATTTGCCTCTCTCACGCCTCAAGTGCAGAACACCAAAGCAAAACCCTTCAAAATTCTATAAAATACCATTAATCTGACACATTTAATAAACACAAAATATTAAATATATTCAAAATATATCAAATAAGGATTCAGGTATTATAAGTGTGTTGCTCCTCCTTAAATAGCCAAAACGGCACTAGAACGCCAGCTTAATTATGCCTCGAGCACCAACCCAAATTTTTTTAAAAAAATTTCACAATATATAATCAATTTCTAATACATTTAGTTAATTTTAAATAACATATACGTCCAAAATAAATCAAATAGAGATCTAGGTATTACACAATTAATAAAGTTATAAAGCAAAATAATCAGAACGCTTGAAATATGATTATCAGCCAATGTAAAATAGGGGAAAGAAGCGAAATGGTGGTAATTCATCTTTCTGGATAAGAGGAAATAATAAAGAATTGAGTCGGACTTGCATAAATAGTACAAGTCATTGAGCTTTGCTGCACTAAACAAAACTCTAATGAATGTCCTCATGTAGATATAGAATGAGAAATTCTTCAAATAGCCTAAGTTAGTTAAAAAGCTGAAAGGAAGTGATTAGTTTAAGTACTATTTCTACAATTGATCTTCGGACTACAGTATCAATAATTGCCAAACATTACAAAAAGAGACCCTGATTCAAAAGGAATTCCTTAACAAATATCTACAACATTCAGGATCTACTCCAGGTAATAATAATAAAGGTGATGTAATAATAATAAAGGTGATGGAGTCATTTAAAAACCCATAGAACTGAGTGGAAGCAGGCGAAATCAACATGATATCGACAAAGCTAACCATTAACAAGGCTCGAACCACCCAGATAAAACTTCTACAAATGAGAGACAGAAACTAGGGGTAGAATATATTGTTATTAGTTTTAATAATGATGATATGTTACATGTTGTATCTCCCTATTCTTGCCCTCTTGTTAAATCAATAGTTGTTTTTGACGGAGTCTTGTACTATTAGTTGAAATAAGTCTTTATTAATCATGAATGTTCAAGAAATATTATGACTAAAAAGAAATCGATGTCACTATCAAATGGTTTGTTTTACACGGAACTACGTAATTGGAAGTTATGTTGGTAACGTATCTAGAAACAGCTTTCTATATGTTAACCTTCTTAATAGTGGATCTTCCCTTAATCTATAATGTCATATTGGGTTGGCCATATTTAGCAACTTTCGTGGTGGTAACTTCAATCCCACACATAAAAATGAAATTGTTAACTAGATATGGGATTGAAAAGGTAAGAGGATATCAAATCATCGAAAGAAGTTACTTGACACAAATAGGTGAGTTAACGCCTTTTCAACCAATAGAGGAATTTGATCTTTGGAATGAGAATGCAATATTCTCCATATCACGTCTAAAATGCCGAACCCGAATTAACTATTATTCAAATAATTATTATTAATTATCTAACTTATCATCTAATAAGTATTGACATACAAATTCCACGTCGATACCTTAACTGGATCATAATTAAAAAACTACACGATCATATATAAGATCCAAATCAATTGTCATATTACATATGGTTCTGACAGTGACCCAAAATCTGATGTCGGATTATACGTAAGGAATAATAAATACTCAATACAAATATTATCATAACAAAACTATGGAAGCAACCAATATCTATGACTTAATAGACCATAATTGCACTACCGATACAATTAACATTAGCTTAACAATTTATTGCTACTGTCCAAACCTTAACCGATACGTTAACCATTATCGAACACCATAATACAATATTCTTAGATATCTAGATACTATCCAAAATACAACATAATACATTAAACATTGTTCGAAACCAGTAAATAATAATAAATATTAAACAAAACACTAATCTAAACTCTTCAATCATCACCGATTTTCACTCTTGTTTATCCGATATGAACTCTTGTATCTCATTTGAGGGTGTTAGTAAAATAGTAAAAAAGTAAGTAAAAAGTAAGTAAAAACTCAGTAAGATACATATAACAATAAAAATATACATATCTTTACATTAAACATATAACGGAAGAATCAATGAATTAGTTTTTAATAATATGCCACAAATTTTCATAATAAATACATGAACAACTTATGCAGAATGCAGAATATTCTTATTATATTGTTATTCCATTTAATTCATAAAATCATACTCAATTCTTATTTTTCTTAGGGATCATATTTAGTATGTCTTATCGACTAAAGGAGCGAACAATTAAAATTTGAGTTGTGCATGCTCCTACACAATCAAAGGCCATTTGTTACTATTTAAGACCTGTATGTGGCCGTTTATATATCACCCTATAGCTGGTGCCGAACGTCACTTCTAACTCGCGGATGATATGTTCAGGTATCAATATACCACTATAATATATTAAGGCTTGTCATAATATACTACCTACTAAAATATAACCATGATCCAATACTTATTCTTAGAAAAATTCTATACTTTTTTCTTAATTTTTAATTTTTTCACTCTTAAAGAAAATGTTCATATTTTTTAATATAATTGTAGAATTTTTCACATAATTTTATAAATTCTTGGTGTGAAATACTAAATTTAACATTCTTAATCATGCAGAATCATTTTTGAAGTTCAAGTGTAGCAAAATCAGCATGTACTGGTGTAAGGAATCATCTTTAATACATAAAAACAATGTAGAAAAATTTGATATCGTTCAAAAATTCAGCATGCATCAATTAGTGAAAAAATTAGCAAACAAACAAATCCTACCATTAAATTCCGGAACATATATTTAACAATTAGATCAACTTGTTATAGAAAAAATCAATATGGCTTCAAAAAATCAGTATAAACTTTAAAAAATAAAATTACAATAATTTATGAGTCAACTAGCATACATGCAAAACCATTTAGGTAGAATTTCAGCACATGCACTAGTCAACTAGCCTTATCATTTTCAACATCAGGCTGGCTAACATTAGCATGTGGAGGAGACTCAACACAAAGGTGGCATCTCTTCCTCTTCATAGAATGAGACGGCATATCGGCAATTGCCTTGTGGGCCAGAATAGCATACCACCTGACATTGTCTAGGGAATTTTGGGTAAAAAGTTTCTTGTCTTGTGCAATTTGGTCGTGTTTTCTTCTATAAGTTTTGTTCGAAAGTGGGCCAAGCACCTCTTTTTTTCAAGGACCAAGCCAAAGAATAAAGGGTTGACGTTCTTTCAATTTTCAAAAAGAGTCCAATTAAAGAGAACCTCAATGAAAAAGAATATGTCCTTCTAATTTTTTATTGAATTAGGATTCCCGTCACTTATTTTGAATCCTTTTTTGGGGAGTTAAGAAAATCCAATCACTTGCTTAGTTCAACCAAAAAACAATCTTAATAGTCCAGGCATCTAATGTGAGACTTTGATGGCCACAAACGATGCATGATACCACAATGTACCTAATTGCGTTTGGATAAAAGTGAGCAATTGGAATTTCTAAGGTCTCCGCGATCTCAACAAATTTCCTAATAAAAGAAATTTAAAGACCATTTTTCAGATGGACTTTGTAGATGGTAATAAAGCCATCCCTCAAAGAGTAAGCTCTGTCAACAAGCGAAGAAATTTGAAAAGGGTTTGCAGTTAGGATATTGTACCTATCATATATATTTAGCACGACGCCCACAATGATGCATAGAGCAATACCAGCGATGCTTTTTTGAGTGCTTTGTGGAGCCATCGATTGCAAGAATCAAAAAGTTCAAGAATTCAAGCAACGAACAAAGTGCAACGAGCAATTTAGGGTTTGAACTAGAAGGAGGAAAATGTTGTGATGTAAAAGATGAATTAGAGCGAAAGACGAAGAGATTAAAACATTAGGTTTAATTAAAATGATGTGTCCCTTTATTTTTAATTGGATTTAAACACTGTGTTTTGAAAATAAAAGTAGCCTGACAAAGTGTTGAAAGCATCATGAAATATATTTTCTTCTACAGAGTTAATAATGGTGCAAACATCAATATTTTTAAATAAGAATAGTAAATTATTAATGATTCAACTCGCCTCATAAGGTCGGTTAAGTTAATTCGGAATTGCTAATTTATGAGCACAAATTTGCCTAGAGCTAAAATTGTTAGGAAATCAAGTTATTAGAAGAGCCAAATTATCATATAGTCAAATAATCAGAAGTCAAATGTTAGAAGACAATTAAGTCCACTTGTCAGATAAATGATCATTTTTCAGACAATAATATGAAGAACATTCAGAAAAAAACTATCTACAGAAGAAATTTTTTTATTCAAATAATTTTATTAATCTAAATTTTTATCAAGTTATAATCCCAAGTGAGAGAAACCCAAGTCCAAAGAAAGGAATAAATTAAAAACTGTAATTTAAATGCAAAAAACAAAAACTTCTTCTCATTTGTACACTAATTTACAAAGTATGTTCTTACAAGGTAAACATGTCAAGTCGAAGGAAAAGAAAGTGGAAAATAGGGGACCCATCCATCATTAAAAGTTCAATGGGATCAACCACATCTTTTCAAAATTCACTATCCGGTCAATTGTTCCTGTCCGGCAATATTAAAAGATGTAACTGGATAAGAGATGAAAGATAAAGAGCTAACTAATCCCTTCTGAGTAGGTCTGAACTCCTTGATGATCAACAGAAGAATGGAAAGGCACATCAAGAGAGGGCACCTAGGCCCCTGATGTTGCATAAAAGAGAGATATCAATGTGATTTTTCATATAAAAAAGAGTAACCAATATGGACTTTATAAATGTCTTCATAAGGTTGTAAAGATACTTGAAAAAACTCTTTCCTTAAGTTTGATAAGTATGACCTCCATCAGATGTTAACTAAATGGTCTTAGAGTAGACCAAATAGAGTACTATCGAGTATGGATGAATGTGTTTTCATTGCTAAACAAACAAGGGGGAGTTCTTTATTTATGACTAAAGTAAATCGAGATATCTGAAGGAAAATAGTGTCAGTTAAGTGATAAAAGAATCTTAGTCAATAATAAAGAAAATAAAATCCTAACTTATAAGATCAATCACCAATTGAAAATCTTTCGGAAAAAGCTTGCACAATTGACTTGTTAGAAGCATCAACAAATTTTCTATTTTCACATACTCAGGAGTTTGAAATCAACATTCAAACATGAAGAGTTAATGCTGGGTATGGTCCATAAATAGTCAATCCAACTCGTTAAGAATAGGGTGTCTACAAGTTCTCAGCCAAAAGATAGTTGTTAGATCAATCGAATCGTTCAATTTAGTACGAAACTGATTTAGAAATCGATCTTAAAAAAGCTCTATTGACAGATTAAATGGTCGGGTTACCAAAATTTGGGTGATTAATGACTAGATAGAAGAACAATTTTGACATTAAGTATTGACAAACAGTTATACAAAATTGAGAGATAGTCAACCACTTTAATACAGGTAATAATAGCTTATTAAATATAGAGTAGTAACCACTGAACGGTTATAAAACCAATATAACAATTGAAACCTAAATAATGTAACAATTTAGCCAATAGTTGTGCATATTCTATTGAAATAGGCTGATTGGCATCCAAAATATACATATAAAGTCTTTGTTCAACACCCAGAAAAAAAGGGGGCATTGAGAAAGAGACAAACACATTTGGTGCTTTCACCACCACTCACCTCCTTAATTCTTTCAAATTTACGGAGCCAATTACTCATAATCCAATTAATTTCACATTCATCCTTTTATTTTTAATCTTTTAATTTTAAAAAAAATAATTTTAACTTAAATATTAAAAAATATAATGAAAAATAAGTTTTACATTTCTCTTATCTTGTAGTAGTTGTTGCATTGGGCAAGATTTGAATAAGAGATTCGGAGGGTAGATTTTGACGCATTTGAATACCAATTTAGATATAAGATACGCATCAATTTTTATATAAATTAATTAGTATATAAAAATATTATATTATATTTTTTATTTACAAATATAATTAAAATTATGTTTCTAAAAATATTAGCCAAGCACCGAAGCAAATGGTTACTGCCGGCACACGGTCGAGCTTCCGATGTACCATTGATCGAGTTAATGGTGCAGACTGTACAAATACGACATTAAAGAAACCATATAAATACGCCCTTTAAATATTTTTAAATAATATAATATTTATCAATTTATTTGAACAAATAAATTTACAAAATAATAAATAGATAACCGAAATATTGAATCAAATTAAATGTTTAAAGGATACTTTAAATATAACCTAAAATAAAATATATAATGCTTTCCAAATTTCCTAAAACATATTCTTAAAAAAACGATGTAAAAAAATTTCATAATATTTTCCAAATCTTGCCTGCATAAAAATATTTAGATTATCACACAATTTGAACAATATTATTAGATATTTTTCATTTAGCATTGATATTCTCTGATCAGGGGCATCGTTAGAGGTGGATATTAATTACCAGTCCTACCACCCCCACTTCAGCCTCTACACTACCGCCACCCTCCCGGCCACCAGTAGGGCCACCCACCTCCGACAAACTCCACCGATCCTCTCCCACCAATCCACCGCCCTTCCTTCAGCCACCATAGTAATATTTCCACCTTATTTTCAGTAACAATAGCCGGAGCATATTGCTCCATGTCTCTTCCCTAAACTGAACATATAAAGGCATTTACTTACATTTACTCCTTGCTCCTAAATAATTTCCAACCAGCCAAACTCAGCAAGCTTGCTAAGAAAATTCTGCTTCACTGGAATTTTGATCGGTATCAAGAAGATCATATCCCTCGGCACCACCGGTGTCCTCGATTATCCTCCATCTGTAGGATAAAATATGAAGAAAAACATTTTAGAGATACCCTTAGCCACCTTCAATATGCCCTCAAGTAACATGACTCTCATCCATCCATCTATTTGTGTATGGATCTAGTAGTATATATATATATATATATATATTAAAGGTGTCCAAAAGGAAGCCTGAGGATGTTTTTCTAATACCACTCAAATGTCAATCAATTGGTAAGAGGATTAGATAAAATGGGAAGAGCAATCTATTTCATTTCAAGGTTTTTTATTTTTTAACAAAGAAAGGAAAAATGAAAAAAGAAAGCTCACCTTTCAAGAACAACTTTCCCTTCTTTGTATTTTTGGTTTTTGTCACGAGCAGCCATCTACATTACAGTTTAAGAACAGTATGACTATAAAGTTTGAAGTGAAAATGGCTGTAAGTCAGTAATTTCCATGTGATTATCATGTTATATCCTTTCATTTATATATAGAGAAGTATTAGAAAGACATTTTAACCATCATTACAACACTACTGCTATCGTGACATTTTATTTGTCCACGCACACAAAAGAGCACACACAAGAATAGATAAATGGACCGATACCAAGTTATTTCAACAGTGATTAAAGGTTGCCCCCAAATGCTTTTCTTATGCATATATCTATTGCTTATAGGACTAAATAGAACTAAATAAATCTGTATAAAATTAAGTGATTTTAAAGATATATTATATTTGCTGAGCAAAAAGAAAAACTATGGAAACCAAAATCATGTGAAACTATGGAAAACCGAGAAGACTTCCAGTAATATTTTTATCAATATATGATTCCACAGTTTTTCATTGAAAACTCAGGGAAGAGTTATAAAAAAGTTGTGAAAGCTTCTAAATAAATCTTGTAGGCCCCATAGAAAAGAAAATTTGATTTTTACAATTTGAAATCAAGTAAATAAAAACAAGATACAATTCATAGTTATCTAAAGTTTCCCTATCCACCACTCTGCGCAGTTTTACCTCTACAGTTTTTCACAACTTTTATAATTAAAAGTTAAACCATGTTAGAGTGAGACTATTCTGACCATAGAAGAAAATATTGTCCAAACGTATAAGATCAGCCCCTCGTACCGATATTTTTCAATATCGCAAAATTATTGTGATATATCGGCCGATATATCCAATATTTTTTTGTCAGCTTATGATTTTTACTAATTTCTTTCTTCCAATATTTTTGACACGATATGTATTATCCGATATGTTCAATACTAATATGACTACAATCAATACTGATATTTTTATCCATAGTTCCAGTTTCCACATGGCTAAGTATGATATGAGAAATTCTTGGCCAACAATTTGACCACAAACACCAAAAAATCTATGCAAATCGAGCTGTTACCAGAGATGACTAATGCTAGTTGGGTTGGGGGGGAGGGGAGGAGGGGGAGCTTACATATTTCCAGCCTAGGAGTTGACCACAGCAGCAGCAGAAGATATCTGCCACGGTATGGACTCCAGACATCATCTGCCTCTCCTCCTCAGGTCCAACTGATATATTCACCCTGGATGATGATGCCCAAAAATTATAAAAACACAAAAAGACAGGATCAAAGCAGATTCATATTAACATCGCCGCCAAAAATGACATGGACACTTAAAAACATAGGCCAAATGAAACACGTTAGGAAAAGTAAGTTAATTGTGGTTAGAGGATAAAAAGGAAGAGATAGAGCTCAGAATACTTACTAACCGAAAAAAAAAAAGACCTCAGAATACTTGAAGTGAGCTGATAAAATTGATTCAAAATTACTTCTACTCTCAAATAATTGAGAAGAACGGCAAAATCATATTCATATAATTGACTTTACTTGGTGTAATTTACATCTTTGTTGTTATTTTTGTATTCAAAGTAACATATGTAAGGGGACTAACATGGAGTTTGTGATATGAGAAGATAGGTTGCCGCCATATTAGTTGATACGTATAGATATCAGATATATTAGAAGAGAAAATTTTCAGAGAATTGGAAGCTTATAAGCAAATATTGGCTGATATATAATATTATGTATATTGGTTAATATATTGCCGAAATGAAAATATATTGTGATTTTGTTCTGATATTGGGAGATGTCAGTATTAGGGCCTCCTAGATCAATATATATTGGCTAATATTTTCGTCCATCTCCTTTTCAATGCAATGAGAAGACCGTCTAATCACTCTAATGGCTGATTTACAAGCAACAAAGAAGCCAATAGTTGAAAACAAAGCAATTCAAAGATGCCAGGACACCCAGTCGGGAATCCGGCAAGAAGAATTGCAGTATGTTGACCAGATACTAGTACAATAAAGCAACTTCCTATATATATATATATATATATATGGATGTGGGTCATCTTGATACCAATATTTCTTTCTACTGCGATAAAATTATGATTGTCACTAAATCAGCAATATATTAATAGATATTTAAAATATAAACTGATACACCAAACACACGGATAAAAATATTTACATATATCTAATATATCGACCGATAGTCAAAATATTGGCTAATACACCCAAGAATTGGCCAATATTTACTTGTCAGACTACAACTCTCATTAATTCTTTTCTTGTCATATATTCGATATCAATATATATTGTCTGATATATCCGATACTGATATGGTTGTGACAGGTACCGATATTTTCATTCATCCCTGACATAGCTGATATATTGGCCAATATTCTCCTCAAGTTTATATTTTTTGTCACATAAAATAAATGTTAGAAGCTGCACAGAGGATATGAGTAATAGATTTTTAATGATACTTCATCTAACAGCTCATTTTACAATCACATCAAGTGAACCGAAAAAATAGTTCTATGAAGCTGCACTGCCAGGACAAAATTAACATCATATCTGCTAAATTTCTCCCAACTTACCAAATAAAGAAAATTTTAAGAATCAGAAGAAGAATTGTAACATGTGTACACAGACTGCAGTTATGGCTGACAAGCAGCAAAAAGATCGAAATGGTAAAACTTACACATTCTCGAACAGGTATGCTCTCCCTCGCCGACAATTGAAAGACTAAAGACAAGGTTAAGCAGTGGGTTAGATTTACAGCCTGAGGGAGATATAGAAATAAACAAGCCACTTATCAAAATACGGAAATCCCTTGTTATGAAGTTAGAATTGTCCCAAATTGACATGATTCATATTTATTTAGTTGTTGAAATGATTAAAGGTTATAAATCTATGCATATTAGTTACAATTATTGCTGGAGACTTTATTTCCTTAATGAGTCAGATATTTGATGGAAACAAAGACGTTTAAGTAATGAGAAACCAACCCTTTCCTTGCCCAATAAAAGAGGGAGATCGCCCATCACTTTGTTGTTGGTTGAAGGAATTGGTTTCCTTCTGCACTAATAAAATAACTACAGAATGCTTGGTTACTCTCTTGCATTTTCTGTTTAGTTTTGATACTGAAATTGAGAGGCCATTCAACATAAATCTCATGTGCTCTCGTCATTGGTAAAAGAAAAGGAGAAAGACAAGAACACATTTTCCGCCTTTTTTTAGCCAAGAATGCAGTTGAAGTTCAAAATTATGGATGCTGGTACGCCATTAATATGATTTCCACAAAATTATTTTGTGAAGAATTGCAGTAATTCAACGATTCAGAGAACGGTTGTAATCTCCTAAAGCTTTACATACCACTCTGAGGCCATGTTTGGAAACAGTAGAAGTGTAAACCCAAAATCTCTAGATTTGCATGTGTAATCAGTAATAACATTATGGATATATCTTACTGGGTTACACCAACTATGATTCTTGAACACCCAAAGTTTTTTCCCGTTCTCTTGTGCTTAAATTTCCAGATTTCTAAAGAGTATTGAAATTCCAGATTTCAAGTGTTCAGCATCGTCTAAAATTTCAGCACATATCTTAAAATTTCACCACATTTCCCTAGCAATCTCTAAAAATTTCAATGCTTGAAATTTAGGACTTAAAAAAAAACAGAGAGAGAGAGAGTAAACAGAGCCTAGGGCAAAAAATGGGGCTTTTAATAGGTTTTGAATGACAAATCCCAACAATTCTAGTGCCCCCAAGCACTCAATTGCATTCGAAGCGACATCAATATATGATTAATTCATGGCATAAACTTAGCGAGAGGGTGCGGCGATTTAGTATAAATGATCGATAGAATCAAGAGGTCGAACAACAAACGAAGAAAACAAAGTGAGAAAAAGAAACGAGGAGAGAGAGTACCCGAGAGAGGACATGATCAGCGAGAGTTAGAGGGCTATCGCAGAATCTGCAGCGGTAAGCCCTACCTTCCAGCTCCACGAGGAAGATCCTCCCCATCTCACCGTTTCCGACACTGAAATTTTCCACAAAATCGCTAAGAAGAACAATTCATCGACAGACAAATTGAAGAAAATTGATGAATTCAGCGAAATTCAGGCCCATCTCACCGTTTCCGACACTAAAATTTTCCACAAAATCGCTAAGAAGAAAAATTCATCGACAGACAAATTGAAGATAATTGATGAACTCAGCGAAATTCAGACCCTTCACGCTACAGTTGCAGCAAAATCTTCTCTATTTAATTTTTTTTTAATATATTAATATTTTCAGGTCACGAGATTATATTTATATTTATATTTATTTTTCATATTTTTAAATTTTTATTATTTTATTATTATAGTAGTTATAAATTTTCATTACATCTTATTGTATTTATAAAACTATAAGAAAATATTTATCGATTAATAACATGTAAAAATTTAATTGATAACTCAAACAAAAAGAAGGCTACAAAATCCAAATAAAATTAATTATAAAATTTAATCAAAATATTATTAGATTAAATATATAATTCTAAATTTTACACATATTTAAATTTATAAATTTATATAAATTATATTTTCATGAACCTAAATTCCAAAAATATCAATGTGCAAGTAAGATTACAATGGCTGTAGAAAACTTTATTTGTAACTGAGTAAAAATATTTCCGATAATGTTTTTTTTTTTTTTTGGGGGATATTGTTTTGAATTTTCTAAGTTTCAATTGAAAATTCTAAGAATTACAAAAAATAAAATTTTATTATTTATTAAATATGTATGATTATATTTCATAAATTTATAAATATATTTTTATAATTACTATTATTTAGATACTATTATACAAATACAATTTAAAAATTAATAAAAACTACTATTTCATAGCAAATGAAAAATTTTTAAAAATTTTATGTTTTTGATGTTTGCATCTGAAGGCAAGCTGTACAGTCGATGTGAATTTGGTATCTGAATAATCATCTGAATAAATTTGATTGGATTTTTGAACCGTTTTATCCGAATCCTAATGCTATTATACTTAATCAAAGGTTAAATGGTATAGAATTTGCTCAAGAAATTTCAAGTTAGTAACTTTTCTATTGGGATAAAAGATAATAATAAATTGGGAATGAGAAAATGCGAGAGAATTTTAAGATTGAAAGGTTTGGTTTCATTATTATTGAAAGATACAAGTGTATCTAAGGATAGTGTTGTATACTTACATTTTTTCTTTTTTGGATTCAAGATCCCTTTGATTGAAGAAAAGACGTATTTATAACCTTACTGTCAATAGTGTATATTTTCAGAATTAGTATAAGTATGTATTAATTGAGATGTTATACTGATTAAAAATCTGACTATCGTGTAAACTTATAACTACCCAGAGTTTAATATTTATCTTTTAGTGGTTGTAATTACTTGTTTAATATGGGTGTTTATTTATCGATTAATGTAACTATTTATTAAAATTTAATATTTAGTTTAATCTTCTATTAGGCCATTAGGTGTAACGTCGGGTTTCTAACTATGAATTTTGATATTATCAATTTATTTGGATTAATTTAAAAATAATTATATGATAAAAATTTGAAGAAAAATTTCAAGTTTGGGAGTAGGCTCGGCACCGATGTGCACATAATGTGCGTTCATGCACATTTTACGTAAAACGTGTGCGCCTGATAGGCACATTTAGGACACTCAAGTATGTTTCAAGTAGATTTTGTAGAGCCTAAAGCGTGCTCCTGCAACGTTTGTGTGTGACTGAGGGTTCGAGCGACACTTGATATGCATTTGATTGGTGCTCGTGTGCAAATTCAATTATATAAGCGACATTGACATTGTTTTTGAGCATTTTTTCTAGGAAAGATAACATGCTCCAAAATCCAATCTTGACATTAATAATTAACGATATCCATACATTAATAATTAACAACCCAATTATCTATAGATATGAGTTTTATATCAATAAATATATCGACCAAAATAAAATATTATAACCTGATCATAGGACTTGAAATGCCACGTCATTAGTTGGCTAAAATATCGACAACAACTAGACGTTGAATTGTTCATAATAAGTCATGTCTAATTCAAAACAAAATCTAGAAATTTGAACAAATCATAATAGAAAGTCAATATCAATATCATAATTTACAAGCCATCGTCCAAATGTCAAAAACATTCTAAGTTGCTATTTCAAAAACTAAATGCCATAATTTTCTTTTAAATACCCAATCTAATTTCTCATAATTCTACTCCCCAACCAAATCAATACATCCTTAGTAAGTCCCCAGGCCACTAATTTGAATGGGTTAATAAAAAATAGAAATATGAGTAAGTCGAAAGCTCAACAATACATATACATTTGCATAATTAATATACAATCTTTGTTAAAACATGTTAGAATGATCAATTAATCAAATTTAATGAAATGTTATGAATTTTCTTGATTAATGTGCTACTTGTCAAATTTGTTTATATTCGTATTCAAATTATGCCATAAAATTTATATTCAATTATGAAAATTTATTAGGGACCAAAGGCCAGTAAGGTTTTACCGACTAAATTAGCGGATATTTAAAACTCATGTTATATTTATTTTTATATAATCAAAAAACTTACGTTACTATTTAAGGCTCATATATGAGTTATCGTATATATAACCCTATAAATGAGGTCGGACGCCGTTTTTACCCTTAGATGATAGGTTTAAACATGATCATTATTATAATATATTAAAACATACTATAATATATTAGTTGTTGAACTTATTATAGTGGTCTGATATTTAAACGTATAAAAACTTTACTCAATTCTTCATAATCTTTGTATTTTTTCATTTCAAAAAAAATAATCTTAATTCTTTTATATATTGTAGAGTTTCAATTAATTTCTTATCATGTGTAGGAACTTGAACATACTTGATTTAAAACTTAAACATAATTGCTGAAATATCAGTATCATCAGGAAAATTCAATATTTCGATTCAAATATCATGCATGCAGGAGCAAATTCATAAAATTCTAGAACATGTAAGTCATATACGTAATTATTATAAGCATACAAGAATATTATATATGAAATTTATGTCATATTAAAGTATTAAACTAGATTATCAGCGCATGCATAAATATATTTGCAGAAAATGACATGTTAAACCTATGTATATAAATTATGGACATGATTTTCATAAAAATAAAGAAAAGTGAGAGAGAGTACTCATGTATGTAAAGTTTAAACAATTTAGCTACAAAAATATGTTAATCATGAGCATTGGAAACATTAAATGCTCAAGGAAGTGGAAGAAATCAACAACAGACGAAAGAAGGCTTGGAGATGTATTTACCTTAACTATAAATTATCAAAACCTTACTTGGATTCACTTGAATTTGGTTTCTTTGGCTTCCTCTCTCTTCTTCTTCTCTCCCCACTCTTAAATTTAGCATAAAAGAAATTAGTTGAATATGATGTATATAGCAAAGTGATGCTTGAGTGCGCATTGGGTGCACATCACGAGCCACGACCAAACATGGTGGTGCATGAGCACTGTCGCAGGCATGCATTAGGCTCGACATTTTGCCTCAATCGCTCGAGCATCCCTCGAATGTGCATTGAGTGCAAACAAATTTGAAAAGCATGCTCAAAGTCTGCTCTGGCGCGACCTCCTTGCCCAAAATACGCGTGGTCACGCATCGAACACCGATTAAGCATCCTCTAACTTGACATGACTTGGTCCAACTTAGATTTTAATCCAAATTTTTTTCTTCCTTTGATTTTAATTTTAATTATCTCAATTTAATTAATCATTATTAAAATAAAATTTAAACCCAAACCTTACATTCCTTCCCTCATTATAAAAATTTTATCCTCAAAATTTTACATATCTTATCGAAGAAACAAACACGGGTACTTCTCTAGGATCTCATTTTCCCTTTCCCATGTCATTTCTTCATATGAGTGGTATCTCCACAAGATCTTAACCAATAGAATTACCTTTATTCGAAATACTTAATCTCTTCTTTTCAAAATCTAAACTGATTCATTATTATACGTCAAACTTTCATTTATCCTCAATGGTTCATGTTTAATAATATGCGATGGGTCATGAACATATCTTCAAAGTATAGACATATAGAATACATTGTAAACCTTTCATGGGTTTGAGAGTAGAGCCAATTTGTAAACTATTTCACCGATTTTCTCTAGAATTTTGAATAATCAAATAATTCTCAATTTTAATTTTCCTTTAATTCTAAATCTAAAAATTTCCTTCGACGGAAATATCTTTAAAAATATGTGATCCCCTATATTAAAACTCAACTCTGATCTCTTTCAATCAGCATAACCTTCAACCATTCATGGATCAAACGAAGCTTGTCAAATGTCTTTTAAATAGCCTCTGATCCTAAAAGTCTTTTATCTCCGGTCTCCTCTTAATGAATCAAAAAATGACATTTTCTTCAATATAAAGTTTCAAACGGGATAATACCAATATTTGCATGATAGCTATCATTGTATGTAAATTAGGCCAATAATAGATAATTGTCCAAATTGTTCTTCATTTCCTAATTTGAATTTTAAATTAGTCTCCAATTCTTAATGAAACTTTTCTAAAATTTTAAAATAAATCTCAAGTCTCTATCTGATACAATGGAAATTGGCATACCATGCAATCTAACAACCTCATTAATGCACAATCTCACCAAGCGATTTCTAGGAAACATTATCCGAATGGCAATGAAATTAGCCAATTTAGTAAGGTGATCTGCAATCACCCAAACTGTATCATGATTCCTCAGCTTATTTGGTAAATCTATCACAAAATCCTATGTTATGTCCTCCCATTTTTAGTTGGGACTAGGCATAGGTTTTAATAGGCCTAGTGGCCTTTTGGACTTAGTCTTTAATTGTCGACATATCAAGCACCTTCCCTCATAGGTTGCAGTGTCTCTTTTCATGCTACATCACTAGAATATCTTTTTTAAATCCTGATACATCTTATTAATCTTAGGGTGGATAGTGTACTTTAATTGATGAGTCTCGTTCATGATTTTCTTTTTTCTATTCTCTAATATCCGGCATACATCCATTTTCGAAACCTTAAAACTCTATAAGCTCGTATGCTAAAATCCGCTACAACATTGGCCTTTTTTTATTAGTACTAAATTGTATAGTCATGGTCTTTCAGGAAGTCCAGTCATCTTCTCTACCTTATGTTTAATTCCTTTTAAGAAAATAAATATTTGAGACTCTTATAATATAAATATACTGAAAATTTCTCCCTATATAGATAATGTGTCAAAATTTTCAGTGTAAAGATCATTGCTGCCAATTTTAGATCATGCGTTTGATAATTCTTTTCATGCGTTTTCAATTGCCACAATCCATACACAATCACTTTTTCATACTACATTAGGACACACCCTAATATGGTTTTAGATGTATTATAATAGATCACAAATCTTTCGTATCCTTCAAGAATCATCAAAATTGGGACTATCGTTGGGCAGTCTTTCAACTATTGAAAACTCTTTTTGTAATCCTCCGTCCAACTAAACTTTACTTCCGTATCAACCGAGTTGTGGGTATAGCAATCCTGAAAAAATTCTCCACAAATCTCCTATAGTAACTTGCCATTTTCAAAAAGCTTCTAACTTTCATTTAGCTGATTCCAATTGATTACAGCTTTGATCTTCTTAGGATCAATCAAAATATCTCCTTTAGAATTATGTGACCCAAAAATATAACCTCCCCAAGTCAAAACTCGCACTTCTTTAACATGGCATATAAACTCCTTTCCCAAAACATTTGAAGTGTAATCCTTAGGTGTGATTCATGCTCTTCATAACTCGTTGAGTATGTCAAAATGTCATCAATGAATACTACCACAAACTATTAAGATAGGGTTGAAACACCTGATTTATTAAATTTATAAAAGTTGTAGGGGCGTTAGCCAATTCTAAAGACATAATCAAAAACTCATAATACCTATACCTCGTTCTAAAAGTCGCCCTCACCATATCTTTTCTCTTAATCCTTAATTGATGATAACCCGAACCATGATTAATTTTTGAAAACACTTCGTTCATTGTAATTGGTGAAACAAGTTATTAATTGTTGATAATGGTTACATATTCTTAGTAGTGATCTTTCAATTCTCAATAGTCAATACATAACAAGTTATTAAACTCATCCTTCTTCTTTATAAATGGCACTGGAGTACCTCATGGGGAAACACTTGGTCGATTGAAACCCTTCTCCAAAAACTCATATAATTTTTGTTTTAATGTCTTAAGTTTCGATGTTGTCATTCTATAATGAGTCTTTGATATAAGCATTGCTCCAGGATGGTCTCAATTTCAAATTCAATCTCCCGGTATCGAAAAGTACACCCTCTTATGAGAATAATCTATGCTAGTATGATAATTAACTAATTAATCCATGATTAAGAATATATTAAAATCATGCATGTTCAATAAAATTAAATCAATTATCAACTCCAACCCATTGACCCAAATAATACACCTATGATACATAATATTCAAGATCAAAGAAGGTCTTATAGGTGTTAATACTATTAATGAAAATCCATAATCCTCGAGGGTGATAATAAATAATTAATAAATTTGGGAGATACGACTGAATGAGTTGACCCCAAATTTAATAGTACATGAGCTAAAATTTTAAAAATTATGAGTTTACTTTCTACCACCAGGGACGATGCATCCATATCTTAGGCTGTCATCACAAAAGCTTTTCCTAAGGCACTTGGTTTCCTTGCTATTTGCTTCAGAATATGGGCGATTCTTGATCATATGGCCGGACTGGCCATAATTGAAGTATACACTCAAGACGTTACAACGGGGTCTTCCTATGTGAGACTTTCCATAATGAGGGCATGTGGGCTTTACTTGTTGAGGGTTCGATGTACCCTAGGTTATAGCTCCTTTTTTTCTGATTATCCATTGACTTGGACCTCTTGTGGGATTCTCTTGACTCCAAACTCTGGCATCCTCATGTGGCTGACTTATTCCTGAAAATCTTATCCCTTTTTAGCTCTTACTGAAATAGAAAAGTTCAATCCAACACTTCTCCATATGTTGTTAGCTTCAACATTGCAAGTTGCTTTCAAATAGCATCATTCAAACCTTACATGAATTTCCTTACTCTCTTTGCCTCATTATGGACGACGTGGGGAGTATATCGGGATAGCTTGTTGAACTTGGCATCATATCTTGTCACAATCCGATTTTATTGCCACAGATGAGTGAATTCTGTTAGGGTCATTTTTGTGATTGGTATATTCCGTGATCATATTTACTCATATGTCGAAATTGGGTTATATTCATCGAAGTGCTGCATCAACTTATTTTTGTGACTGTTTGTTCCTGGGTTCCGCAGCATCACACCTACTGTTTGCCTACTGATCGCTTGAGCTCCAATTTCAGAAGACTCGCGTCTATCGTGCGCTCGCCATCCACTCATGCCCCAATTCCAGTAGCCCCATGCTTTTCATGTGCTCGCTGAGCACTCGAGCCTAAAATCCAGTAACCATCCGCTCAAAACTCGCCGCATTCTCGTTTGAGCCTCGATAGGGTTTCCTGTTGAAACCCAAGGTGCGCTTGTCGTGCTTGAGCACCGAGGCAACGACTATTTTTTTAAACGCATTTTTTTTAGCTCTCTATAAATTTTCTCATTCTTTCAATTACCCTACCTTTTTACTGAATCATTTTTGGAGTGCCCATTTTGATAAAATTCAAACTTTTACTCCATTAATCTTGCTCTAATTGAAAAAAATCAAAATTACATCATTGTATTTCATGTGCTAACAGATTTTCTCACCACTTTCTCTTTACCGATTTAATATTTCTATCCTTTTACCTTTGTTGGCGAGGTGTGTATTGTGAAAAAGGGGATTCAGGTGGTATTTTGCTATTTCAAGCAATTTGGGAGAGAAGATTGACGTGAAGATCGAAAGACATCCGGTTCCGTTGCCGTGGGGGCAAATCCAAGAAGTTCCTTGGTAGGGATTACAAGACGGGAGTAAGTCAGCTAGTTTAGCGCGTCTGTACCCCCGATCTGTAAGTTGACTTTCACAGTGGATATCTTCTTTGGCCGTTAAAGCCCAAAGAGTTTTTTTCGATTACCGTGGGTATCGAATTTTTCCTTCGTCACAAAAAATTATCTCTTTTTTTACTATTACTTATTTATATATACATTTTATACATATTATTATTCTTGACGTCTAGATATAAATATTCTTTACGTGTATTGAATATTTAATTTTGTACTGTTTCCGTTAATATATCAAGGGATCGAAACTTTGTTGTGAAATTTGGTATGAAACATCCTTTTCAAATTCATCCTCCTTCTACTCCCTTAGGCTCATAAAAAAATATTTATTTATAAAGGCTTCCATAAATATGTCTCAAGAGATATGCTGATTCTCCTGTCTCATAGCTCGCTTCTTTATGAACCATCAATGATCAGTTTGTCCGTCTAACTTGTGTGAGACAAAAAATGACTTTGTCCTCTTCTAGGCATTGAATAACTGTAAAAACTTTCTCAGTCTATCAAATCTAAATTTTCGTCTTAGTAGGATCAGGGTCACCCATAAATCTAACACCCTCTCATTAATGAACCAATCATAGGTTGTTGTCGTTGAGTTAGCCATTGGCGGCTTTAGGTTTTGAGATCCTCAAGCCATAGGCTCCATCACATCAGCTATCTTGGCGATAATAGCCAAGTACTCTTCTTCTCGGTCGAGACGAGAGCTTGGTTTAATATTGCCTCTTTGTCCTGAAGATATTTTTCAATCCTATCATAAAATATTTAGACAAATTAGATCTTTCAACTAAATAAGACATTCTCCTTCCAACTTCTTTCATACAACTTTAATACTATCATGCCCTAAAATTAAATCTCAATATTAATAATTAACGACATTAATACATTAACAATTAATAACCTAATTATCTGTGGATATGAGCTTCGTATTGATATATCGACCAAAAAAATTAAAATATTATAATTTGACCGCAGAACTTGAAATGTCATATCATCACACGACTGAAAGACCAACCATAAGAAGATATCGAATCATATATAAGGAGTCATGTTTAATCCAAAACAAAATCAAAGCATCCAAACAATCATAATAGAAAGCTAGCATTAATATTGTAATTTATAAACTATCGTTCGAATATCATAAATATTTTAAGTTACTATTTAAAAATTAAATACAATAACTTTCTTTTAAAAACCTAATGTAATTTCTCATAATCATGCTCCTCGACCAAATTCATACTTCATCTGTAAGTGCCTGAACCACTAATCTAAAGAAGTTAGTGAAAAATAGAAATATGAGTGAATCAAAAATTCAATAATCATATAGATTTACATAATTTAACAAACAATCTTTGTTAAAACTTGTTAGAAAGATCAATAAATCAAATTCAATGGAATGCTATGAATTTTCACGATAAATATACACAACTTATCAAAATTTCTTTTTATATTATTATTCGAATTGTGCCATAAATTTTATACTCAATTATATAAATTCTTAGAGACTAACGACCAGTAGGATTTATCGACTAAAAGAGTAGATAATCAAAATTTGAGTTATATTTATTTTCACATAACAAAAAACCTTATATTACTATTTAAAACCTACAATGGGTCGTTGTATATATAACTCTGTAAAGAGGGCTAAATGTCATTTTTACTCACAAATGATATGTTTAAATCTCAATCATCACTATAATGTATTAAGATATGCTATAATATACTACCCACTAAACTTATTACAATAGTCTGATACTTAGATATATGAAAATTCTACTCAATTCTTCATAATCTTTATATTTTCTCATTTTAGAGAAAAAAAGCTTAATTCTTTAGCATTTTATAAAGTTTTTCTCAGATTTCTTATCATTTGTAGACATTTAAACATTTTTTATTTAAAACATATAATGTCATGTTATCAATTTTTAAACAATAGTAAAAAAATATCGGCATCATAGTTGGAATTCAGCATTTCAGTTTAAATATTGTGCATGCAGGAGAAAATTCATGAAATTCTAGTACATACAAGTTATATACTTAATGTTTATAAGTATGAAAGAATATTATATGCGAAATTTATATTATATTAAAGTATTAAAGTAGATTATCAACATATTTACAAATATATTTATAGAAATAACTTGTCAAATTAATATATATGAACTAAAGAGATGATTTTCACAAAAATAAAGAAAAGTGAGAGTGAGAATTCATGCATGTGAAAATTAAACAATTTAGGTACGAAAATATGTTATCTATAAGTGATGGGTAGGCTCATAGCAGGTAGGCCCAATAAGAAAAACAGCCCAAAGCTCAGAAAAGCACAGACGCGTGTTAAACGATCAACGCTAGCATTGACCGCATAGAGTACCAACCAGGCGGCCAACGCGCTCTTTCAAGACAATCAACATTCTTGTTGACGGAAAGCACTGTAGTAGTAAGTCGCGAAAAGATAAAAAACCTAATATGGGCCAAGCCCAGTTTGGCGGACGTTTTTGCACACGACAAGCAACGGTCATTTTCCCTGATTTTATATGTTCCTTGAAGCCAATCACCTCTAAAGAAGGTATTAACAGATTCAACGCCCTTCCCATGAAGAATGTATCAAATTCTCTCTTCCTACCTACGATGGAGCCTAACGGTAACAAAAGCACAGAAGGAATGCAAATAATCTGGAGACTCATTACCCACTCAGAAAGAAAACGATCCTATCAGATTACACCAGTCAAGCCTTCTTGTTCAAGGAAGGCCGCCCAACATGAGGCAGGGATCATGCCTTCTTGGCCAAGGAAGGTTGCCCTCCCCACCGTCTATATAACCCCACAGAGTCTCCACTCTGTAGGGACATGAACACAGACGCAAAAAAGACAATGCAATGCTACTACAGAAAAATCCTTGAGCATACTAACGCTCGTACCTAAGCGAGCAATCGTTTACTTCACTAATCCCACTCCAAGCCTTCAGATTCTAGATACTTCGCCCACTCCCCGAGAACCGTCCTTCTAAGCTTTCACGCTTCCAAGACGTAACTTCCCACTTGTTTCCTGTGAATATCGAGTTGGGAAGCCATACTCTCGACGAGTCACGGAAACGTCTCTAACATCTAGTAGAAAAATCTAGTAGAAAAATAATCAAAAATTAACCGAACACGATATAAATAGTAGAGTAACATTTGAGCATGCGTCGGGTACCCATCATGCACCCTGGCCAAATATGGTGATGCACGAGCAATACCTCGAACACTCATCAAGTGCTGGCATTCTTCATTAGTGCGCTCAAGCGTCCTTCGAGCTTACACCGAGCGCTAGCTAATCTGGAAAGTGCTTTCAAGTTTCACTGAAACGACAGTCAGGTGGGACCTCTCTACCCATAATATGCATGGGTACGTGTTGGGCATCGGCTAAGCATCTTCCAACTTAATGTGACCTAATCTAATTTAGATTTTGATCCAAATTTCTTCTTTAATTAATCTAATTTTAATTATCTTAATTTAATTAATTATGATTAAAATAAAATTTAAATTTAAACTTTACAAAAAAAGAGAAAGGAGAGAGAAAAAATAAAGAAAGAAGAGAGAAGAAGGGGAGAAAGGCATTTTTGAAGCGATATTTTATTAAATCTATAAAATTTAAAAGTTAAAATGAGTCTTTTTAAATTCGATTTTTAATCTATTTCAGTTTTCCTTTATTTTTGCTTATATTTAGTGATTTATTGTATATACATATAGCTTTACATGTGCACACATGTAATTTTACTAGTTGTTTTGAGATTTTATTTTAATTTTTCAGAACATTTGAGGATTTAATCAAATTTGAATGAAATGAGTAAAATGATGGTATTTTGTTCGTATACGTGAATATTTGTAAAATAAAAGTCATAAAAGCTTACATTTAGGCTTTACATATAGTAATCCATACATGTGTTTTAAATCAGACTCTATTTTATTATTTATTTTAACATTTTTACTTTTTATAGGGTACAAAGTTTGTATTGTACTTCTACGGATTGAAAATTTTGTATTTTTCTGACAATAAGAAAGAATTTTGGACATTTGTTATAAAAACTTTTGATTTTGGTATTTTTATTGCTAACCATTGTAATGAATTAATTAGAACTAATATATTCGAATATCCTAATTATTCAGACAAATTTGAGAATTATACATATCATCTATGGATGATAAAACAAAATAGCGTTTAACCCCGTTTATAGATAGAAATATATAGATAGCCTTTCTACGAGTTTAAAGAGTAGTAATTTGGCTTAAATTTATCGTGAGTACATGTTCCTCAAGTTTAGTCTTTTCGGTCCTTGGTTATTAGATTTGGTATGTTTTAAATTTTTTATATTTTTTCACATATGATTTGACATTTAAGATATCTGACCATTGAGATTTACATGATTTGATTGATATTCGAATTTATCCGATTTTGGTAGTTGAACTTTAGATTTTAAGATTTTAGAAGATTTCGTACATTAGGACTATATAATATTCATATACAGATTATGAATTTTACGTATAAAATTATATTAAAATATTTTATAATTGAATATTTGATATAATTAGATATTTGACATATTCGACATTTGATTTTTATTATATTTTCGTATAAGTTATATTATTTTTGCTTATTCGTTCTAATTTATGGACAAGTTTATTTCATTATGATGCTCCTGGAATCAAATTTTGAACGGGTTCGGGTTACATCGATCGTTGAATCTGTCTCCATACACCGAGTCGGGATCTTGCACACCACTAAAACAAACAAGAGGTCAAGTGCTGGTGGGGTGTTGCCCCATCGAAAATACTTCGACGCTCAAGTCAGTAAATAACTTTCTTAGAATCGAGAAGGAAAAGGAATGGGTATTACGAGGGTAAGAAATAGAGAGTGTTCATGGTTACAATTTGAACCTCACTGGGAGAGGTTATTGTCGCTCGTGAGGAACGGTGAATCCTGTCTCAGGGTTTTAGGGATCGAAGCGACAGGAGAGAGAGATAGAGCGTGGACGTACCTTCAACGTGGGAGTCTAAGAGTGCGCCGCGTGTGCTCTAATGGATTCCTCAGGAAAAAGGAACGTGGGTATGAGAGCGATTCAAGTGGGTATGAGAGCATTTGTTTTCTTCAAAAAGGCATGTTCTGGAGTGTGAACTCTATGGCCTTCTTATAGTCAAGAAGTTGGGCATCTTTCTTTAAGCAGGAGTGCATAATTTTAGTGCTCCCTTAGAACAGCTTCCTTTCTTGACGTTGGCATTAATAGCGGTAACGGCTCCTTGGGAAGGTTGCCTTCCTTCTGTATTTTGCAATGGCTAGGGTTTACAGCAGATAAGGGAAAGAATCAAGTGCTTTCCTCATGAGGTGAGCACTGAATCTGCTGGTGACCGTTACTGTGGAGGTTTGCCTTTGGGGGAGCGCGTAATCAGGGAAGAAAACTGTTGCTGGCCGCAGACGAGAATGTAGGTCAAACTGGGCCTGGCCTTCATAAGGCTTGTTTCTGGGCTAGCCTACTGTAGTATTGCTGGTCAGCAGAAATGTTGACCGTCCTTTGCATCAATTGCTCATTCTTACGCTAGCTTCTTTTGCCTTTCGTCCGGTCAATGATTTGCATTGCCCATTTAAGCTGATATGTGGGCTATTGTGGATTTGGACCGTTTTTTCTTTTTGGGCCTGATTACTATGGGCATACCCGTCACTAGCCCCCCATACTGGTGGTCTAAATTTAGACTTCCAGCATGTCCATGGTGAATTGCGTGACTTGGCATCTGTCAAAATCCATTGACAGGAACTGTTGACTGTCTTGGCTAGAATCTGGAGAATTGTTGTAGGAAACATTGACCGGATTCATTGATCGGATTCGCTGATAGGGATAGGTTGATTGCTTAACTCGATGAGGAGCTAGAGACGATGAGGGCGGAGCACCAGGAGGACACTGTCGCACTAGGATCCGTGCTGGCCAACCTGGAGGCGGAGATCATCCCGCTTAGAGAGGAGAATGCTAGTCTTAGAGATGCTATGGTGTTGGGTCTAGTTGAGGAGAAAGACAGATTTAAGGAGGAGAATGCCCATCTAAAAGAAGAGGCTATTGGCCACTCATATCCGCCCCCATGAGCTCGAGAACATGCTGTTGGCACGGTTATAGGAGGGGATCAACATTAGTCAACATATTACCCCATTAATTGACCCCAACTTTCCAATCGAATTCCTCAATCTAGAGAATCATTCCACTCAGCGTCGTGAGTGCCTCGTGGGGGAGCCTTGAGTCAGTAGCAGATCACCAGCACCTTCTTCTGGGAGCTCCGGTCTTCCTTAGTTTTTGTAGTCCTTGTTTTTGCAACTAATGTATTGACGAGTGAATATAATCAATCAAACGGATATTTCATTGATGTTACGTGTCTTTTTCCTTTATTGTAATTTTCACTTCTCTGTTGCTATGTTTTACAGCTAAACCTGTGCCCACATGTTGGCCGTCCACCTTGCTTAAGACGTTGTAGGCGTTTTTTGAAGGACTTGAGCCTTTGAGTAGATATCAAGGTTTACTTGGATATCGTGCCAAGCTTGATCCATGCTTATGCGAGAGTAAAAGTTTGGTGGTGCTGCCCTAGTATGAACTGGGGTGGCTAACTTTTGGAAGGAAAGCCTTTGCTAATGACAACAGTCCTTAACTGATCACGCTCGCTCCTAGCGAAGGAGGTTGTGGCATGCACTAGTTGAGCCCCCTAAGATTTTGATCGCGAATGAGACACCTGGATGACCAAGGTTTAGTTTGGCCGTTAGTTGGCCGCCTGGGTGGCCAAGGCTTTGTTAAGACCGCTCATGGGCCGCCAAGATAACCAGGGTTTTATTACAACCTCTCGTGGCTACCTAGATGACCAGAATTTTATTATGACCACTCATAGGCCGCCTGGATGACAAGGGTTCGGTTACGAGATGGTGAAAACCCTTTCGACTTAGGGGCGGTCTAGGTCGTGCAAACCTACAAATAGACATAAACATGCATATGGAAAAGAAAAGGAAAAGAATCTACAGTGAGGTGATATAACGTGCCAAGTGTTCCTATATGCATGCAGATGGTTGACTTACCTGTGATTCTACTGAAAGTAACGCTTGAGGTGGATCGGGTTCCACGTTCGAGGAACCAACTTGCCGTTCTGGGTCTGAAGTTTGTACGCTTCGTTTCGCAGAATGGCAGAGATTCGGAAGGGACCCTCTCAATTCGGGGAGAGTTTATTCCAGTTAACGATCTTGCCTGTAGTCTCGATGCTTCGTAAGACCTGATCTCCGACCTCAAAGTGTCCTGCTTTTACCTTCTTGTTGTAATAGCGCGCAACCCGTTATTAGTAGGCTGCCATCTATAGCATTGCGGCATCGCAAGCTTCTTCCAGTAAGTTTAGGTATTTCCGAATTTTTTGGAAGTTACCCTGTGGGTTGAAAGATTCAGCCTTGATACTTAGAAACCCGATTTCAACCAAAATTATGAGTCGATTCATTAAGAGTTGTCCGGTAAGACCACAGGACAAAGGGCAGCTCATCGACTCAGGAACCCCCTGCGTTCTCTAGCTTGGTCTTCAGACCATGAAGTAGTGTATTGTTTATGACCTCCACCTGTCTGTTAGCTTGCGGGTATACCGCTGAAGTGTGGACCAATTTGATACCCAAATTGATACAATACTTGGTGAAGCACTTCCCTTAGATTTCGGTTCCTTTGTCAATGACGATGACCTCAGGAATGCCTAATCTACTGACTATATTCTGACGGACAAATACAAGAGTGTTGTGCTCTGTGATTTTAGCCAACGAGATGGCTTCAACCCACTTGGTGAAGTAATCGATACCCGCGAATATGAATTTCTTTTGCCCTATTATTAGGAAAAACGGGTCGAGAATATCTAGCCCCCATTGTGTAAATGGCCATGGAGCCTAGAGGGATTTCAGCTCGGCAGGCGGCTGGTGGTGAAGATTGCCGTAAATCTGGCAGTTTTCACACCTCTTTGCAAACTCGAGCGTATCCTTTTTCATCGTTGGCCAGTAGTAATCTTGTCGCATGATTTTGACTGTTAAGTTCTTACCGCCAATATGTGATCCGTATATCTCGAGATGAACTTCTCCTAGGGCACAGTCAGCCTCCTCTAGAGTGAGGTACCGGAGGTACGGGGTCGAATAGCCACGGTAGTATAGTTGTCCATCAACCATGGTGTACAAGCCAACCGTCTTTTTAACCCACTTGTCTTCATCTGTTCTTCTAGAAATGCTCGATCCATCAGGTTTTTTTTGGTACAAAGTCATCCAATTTTTTGCTTCAAAGATTTACATTGCTTCTTGCTCCTCTGTGCTGGGAGCACTGAGAATTTTTTACATGTCCCTCAAGTACTGCTCTAAATTTTCGGCTGCCACTGCTCTGACAAGCTGGTCGGCCTTCCATTTTTCTTTTCTGAAAACATGAACAAGGATCACCTTGTCAATCATCTTGTTGATCTCCTTCACCTTGGCCACGTATTTAGCCAGTTGTGGGTTGCATACTCAAAACTCTCATTAAACTGATTGACAACCAGCTCTGAGTTGCTGTAGATGGTCAACCGCCTAGCTGAGCACTCTTTAGCTAGTCTTAATCCGGCCAACAGGGTTTTTGTATTCTGCGATGTTGTTGGTCGCCGGTAAGTCTAGCCTGAGAGAGTACTTCAATTCAAACCCGTCCGGGGTTTTTAGGACTACTCCGGCTCCGCTGCTTGAGTCTGTAGACAATCCGTCTACATTAAGGACCCATTCCGACTCTTTCTCGCTCTATCCTATGTCTTTAGTGGGCTGTTCTTTGAGAATTGGTGTTGTGGTATCGACAATGAAGTTAATCAAAGCCTACCCTTTGATGGCAAACCTGAGCCGAAATTCGATGTCGAACTTTCTAATTTGATAGCTCACTTTACCAGCTGTCCAAAAATATCAGATTTTTGGAGAATGTTCTTCAAAAGTTGGTTGGTGAGGACAATCATGCGATGAGCCTGGAAATAAGGTCTCGCCTTAAGGCGAAGAAAACAAACACCAAGGCTAACTTTTCTGCACGCGAGTAACGCGTCTCCGGGCTGGTCAACGTCTTGCGCACATAGTAGACGGGCCATTGGGCGTGGGTCTGGCGTGACGAGGACGGAGCGAGGGCCACCCTCTGATACCGCCATGTAAAGGTAAAGCTCCTCTCCATCCTTGGGTGACCTCAACAGTGGTGGGCTGGCCAAATATCATTTTAGTTTATCGAAGGCTGTCTGGCACTCTATCATCCATTGGAATCCATTTACTTGTGTTCCCCTTAATGCCTTAAAGAAAGGCCAATACTTGCCTCTTGACTTTGCTAAGAAGCGAGACAAGGCCACAAGTCGTCCGGTTAGCTGTTGGACGTTCTTGATGCTCTGCGGTGGAGATATGTATTCGGGAGCCTTAATCTTCTCTGAGTTTGCCTCAATTCCTCGCTGGGACACGATGAAACCCAAGAATTTTCCGGAGGAGACTCCGAAGACGCATTTAGGGGAATTCAGCTTCATTTAGTGTGCGTGGAGTACCTCAAAAGATTCGACCAGATCACGAATGTGGTCATTAGTAACTTTGCTGTTAACGAGCATATTGTCGACGTATTCCTCCATATTGCACTCGATCTGTCTTTCGAACATCTTGTTCACAAGCTATTGGTAAGTGGCTTCGGTGTTCTTTAGTCCAAACGGTATGACCTTGTAACAATAGGTGCTTTAGTCTGTCATGAACGAGATGTGCTCCTCATCCTCCAGGTTTATCTGGATCTGGTTATAGTCCGAATATGCATCCATGAAACTTAACAGCTCGTGACCAGATATGAAGTCCACTAATAGGTCGATTTGAGGTAAGGGAGAGCTGTCTTTAGGGTAAGCTTTGTTAACGTCGGTGAAGTCGACACACATTCATCATTTTCCATTACTTTTCTTTATCAGAACGATATTCGAAAGCCAATTCAGGTACTGGACCTCCTTGAGGAAGCCAACGTCCAACAGTTTTTTTACCTCTTCCTGGATGGCAATTGATTTTTCTACGGAATGGTTTCGTCATTTCTGCCTAATGGGTTTGCGGTTGGGATCGAGGCCCAACTTATGAACCATTACCCAGGCCAGAATCCCAGGCATGTCAACAGGAGTTTATGTGAAGATGTCTGAATTCTACTGTAAGAACGCGATCAACTCGTCGCACAGTGTCCTAGTGGGTGAGCTGCCAATCTGTACACACCTTTTCGGATCTTCTGGATTTAGTGGGATCAGATCGGTTGCCTCTCCAGACTGTACTTGTTGTAAAGTTTCTTCGTCCTGATGGTCAGGTTCTCTTGCCGATCTAGTGCTACCACTCGGGGCGATCTGGGACATATAACACGTTTGTCCAACGACCTGGTCGCCCAGAACCTCGCCTTCAACGCAAGCCGTTGGAAATTTTATCTTAAGGTGCAATATCAAAGTGATGGCTCCGAACGCTACCAAGCACGAATGACCTAATATAGCGTTGTAAACAAAGGGCAGGTCAACCACCAAGAAGGTAAGTGTTTGACTAGCCGTTCTTGCATTCTCCATTGGACAAGTACTGGTTCATTGTTAAGGCCGTATAATTGGCCTTCGGCAAGCTTTAACTAACTCTTTTTAAAATCGAGTTTAAAGAACGCATCAAGGTAAAGCAAATCACATGAACTTTCATTATCAATGAATATTCTTTGGCAATGTCGCTGGGCATGCGAAATGATGACAGATACAACTAGAAGTGCACGGGAGAAACTACATGCTCAAAGTCATCATTACTAAAACTCATGATGATATTCTCAATGTGTTGCTTCTTTTTCCCAACATGCTACTCCCTATGGTCCACCAGAGTCTTGATAGGTCGAGTCGCAATCATGTTGACTACTGCTGCCGCGACTCGATTTCGTGGAGGAGATGGTTCCGTGCCTTCACCGCCTGCTGTGCCAGATCTCTGGCGAGGGTTCTTAACGAACCTAGTAAGGTGGCCTCTGCGGATCATCTCTTCTATCTCCTGCTGGAGCGTCTTGTAGTCTTCAGTAGCGTATCCGGGAGATCAATGGAAATCACAGTATTTGGCTGGATTTTCTCCTTCCACCTTCTTAAGTATTTTTGGCCACTTAAGGAACTTCTTGCCCCTGATCTGTATAAGGACGTTTGAACGTGTGTCGGTCAAAGGCGTTAGGCTGATTAGCCCGCAGTCCTTGAGCTTTGGTGGTCCAGCGCAGGGGTGCTTTCGGTGGGAGTGATCGCCGCCGCTATACTTCCTTTTTCCTTCAGTCGGGAAAGAATGAGGCTGTTTGGTCCGCTTGGGACAATTAGCCTCATTGGCCTCTTCTGCCGCTACGTAGGCCCTGGTGATAAATTTTGCTTCCCGAAAGGTCTGCGGATTCTTATACGCCAGGTGCTTAAATAAATCCCCATGCGTCAGTGCAAATATGAAACTGCCCAATTTCATCTCCTCTGTGAGTCTAGAAATTCGCCTAACTTTCGTCACGAAATGATTCAGAAATTTTTGCGGATTCTCCCCATGCTTTTGCTTGATATGCGATAGGTGTCAAGGCTATTGCTCCTCTCGGCGACTGGAGGCATACTGCGACAGGAAGAGGTTAGCCAGCTCTCGGAAGCTCCCGGTGGAATCTGAGGGGAGATGATGAAACCAAATGCGTGCATCCCCTTTAAGGTAAGTAGGAAGCAACGATACTTGGCTGCGTCTTCCAATCCTTGCAGACCTAGATGGGCGTGAAAATGAGAATGTTGGTCAATAGGATCAGCGCTCCCATCGTACGAGTCCAGGGTTGGCATCTTAAACTTCACAGGCATGGGACAGTTTAAGATTTTCGCTGTGAAATGGGATCTATCCAAATCTGTCGCGCATTCATCGCGATTCCAGATTCTCAACTGTCTTGGATTCGCTCGACCTGTGCTGGCTGATCTTTTGGAGTTAAGGAATATCTTCAACTCCGTCCTTCCTCTAGTGTGGCCAATAGTCGGCCGACTACTACCGCCAGTGGAACCAATAGCTCGGGAGGTTCCCTCCTGAGCCTTGGGCCTAAATTTTGGCCGAAAATATCGGAGGTTCCTTCGTTCTGAACTTTCTTTCGGAGTCATGCTGCCATAACGCTCCCCAGGCCTTAGTCGGCTTTGGGCCTGTGAGGACTTTGGCAACTGAATGTTGGCCGGCCTTTTGGATTTCTTGGCCGATTTTTTTCCTTTGGCCTTCTCTCTTAGAGGCCAGCACGGGGGCTGCTGATAGTAGAGGCCCCCTCCTGTGCGGGTTCCTGGTGGTAGCAAAGCATTTGGAGCATCCTGTTGGTGTTCTGCATGTACTCCACCAGGTTTTGAAAGAAAGGGGTGGACACCCCATTAACCATCCCGTTGTCTAGGATACCAACAGTGTGGTCCAGATCGGGCGAGGTCACGTCTCTGGCTGGTTCGCTCGCTTGTACTATTGTGTTCGCCATATTAACAGATGGAAAGAGAAGCTAAGAGAGCGAGATTGCGTGAAGTTGTTTAGGAAAATGGTTGGCTTTTTGTAAAATTCCTACCGATGGCGCCAATGATGCATCATAGAACCAAACTTCGAATGGGCTTGGGTTACGTCAATCATTGAATCTGTCTCCATCCACCGAGTCTGGATCCTACACACCACTAAAACAAACGGAAGGTTAGGTGCCGGCGGGATGTTACCCCACCGAAAACACTCCGATACTCAAATCAGTAAACTGCCTTCTAATAATTGAGAAGGTAAAGGAAAGGGTGTTACAAGGGTAAGAAACAGTAAGTGTTCGTGGTTATGATTTGGTCCTCGCTGGGAGAGGTTATTATTGTTCATGAGGATCGGTGATTCCTGTCCTAGGGTTTCTGGGGATCGAAGCGATAGAAGAGAGAGATAGAGCGTGGGCGTACTGTCAGCGTGGGAGCCTAAGAGTGTGCCGCGTGAGCTGTAATGGATTCCTCAGAAAAAAGGAACGTAGATGTGAGAGCGATTCAAGTGGGTATGAGAGCATTTGTTTTCTTCAAAAAGTCCCGTACTGGAGTGTGGACTCCATGGCCTTCTTATAGTCGAGAAGTTGGGCATCCTTCTTTAAGTAGGAGTGCGTGATTCCAGTGCACTACTAGAACAACTTCCTTTCTTAACGTTGGCATTAATAGCGGTAACAGCTCCTTAGGAGGATTGCATTCCTTCTGTGTTTTGCAACGGCTAGGGTTTATAGCAGACAGGGGAGAGAATTTGGTGCTTTTCTCGTGGGGTGAGCGTTGAATCTGCTGGTGACCGTTACCATGGAGGTTGCCTTTTGGGGGAGCGTGTAATCAGGCAAGAAAACCATTACTGGCCGCCAACGAGAATGTAGGTCAAACTGGGCCTGGCTTTCATAAAGCTTGTTCGTGGGCTAGCCCACTGTATGGCTAGGGCTTGTTTGTTGACTGTCCATTGCGCCAGTTGCCTGTCCTTACGTCGACTTTCTTGGCCTTTCGTCCAATTAACGGTTTGCATTAACCGTCCAAGCTGATATGTGAGCCATTGTAGATCTGAGCCGTTCCTCTTTTTTAGGCTCGCCCACTATGGGCAATACTACCCATCACATTATATATATACCGATACTTGTTAAGTTTTTTTAAACAAATAATTTTATTATTTTTAATATTTTTCATATTAGAAAGTTATTCATTACTTATAGGAAATTTGAACGAGGATATTTATGAGATTTTATTTATATTTTATTATATTAGGTTTGTATTTGAGATAATATTTGTATTTCAGATTTATTTTGCCGAGAATATGCATATGTTGATGACATGCATCATCTTATGAAGGAAACTTATCTCGAATTACTTTAGTATGTAATATTGTATGTATTACGTGAGATTGACATTATGAGTTTTTCGGTGTCTCGATGGTCAATTTTTTTACGATTTGTATAGCAGGTTTGTTCGATATTTTAAAGTCCGAATAGACAGTTTGAAGTGATTCTATCGTCTTTGTTATAATTACTTATAATACTTTGATATGTTTTTATAAGTTTAACGCTAAGTGAAAAAGTGAAAGTCGTTAAGCAGGTAGACCAAATTTGAGGGCCCCATGGGAACCTTTAATTAAAGTCAGACAAAGTGGATCCGCCCATCACGGGAATAAAGATATTATCCCACTTCCCTATTTTCATTTAATTAGCTTTCGTGCTTTATTTGGCCAAGTTGGATAGACTTCCTTTTGAGTGTTTAAATTATCATAAACGATATTTACTTTTTTTATTAAATATTTTAATATTTATAAATATTATTATTTATTATATTATCTTTTAATAAAATTTACTAATTCATATCAGTATTCTTATTTATATAATATCTCATTTAAATACATTTTATTCTCACATCATGTACTTCAAATATTACTTAGTAAGATTTATTTGTACACGGCATCACAATTATATAAATATTGCTTAAAAAAATACAGAATTAGTGTTTAAATTGGTCATAATTATAAATCTAAAGTTATAAAATTTTATTATTTTATATATTCTATAATTCACAAGAAAAATAAAATAAAGTTAAAATATGAAGAATGAGCCTCTGATATCTCTAAATTGAGCGGTCCGGATGAGGGATTCAGTTAAGAAAAATAGAAGTATTTAAATTAGTTGGATTGAGAAACTCTAAAATACAAAATAAAAAAAAAAGTGTTAATCCAAAATTTAATTGAAACTCAAAAAGTTATGATATCTCGACTAAAAATTAAATTTATTCTCCTATTTTTCGGTTTGATTTTTTTATTCTTTTCAATTATAAATAATGTATAGGCTTCAGCACTGAGCCGCCGAGCCGAGCCGAGAGCCGACTTCATCAAGCCGTTTCGAAGCCGACAGCAGTTTCGTTCCTCTTCGTCTTCCTCGATTTGTTTACCTCTTTCTACTGTTTAATTCAACTGATTGTTGAAGTATTAGTAGTCTATTTAGTATTGATAACTCTCCCATTCATTGACAAATCAATTCTCGGCTGGTTTGAGTACATAACGCAGCGTTTGTGGCGTTTGATGGTTTTTATAAATTGAGCGTTTTTGCTCTTTCGACACTCAAGAAGTGATACACCATTTAAATGAGAAAGGAGTGTCCAGAAGTTCAAAGCCGATCCGGATCTTAGATCCCGAAAACAGAGCATGCAAATTGCAGGAGGTATAAACTCGATTCATTATTCCGCTTTAGTGGTTGTTTAAACCATATTATTTGCTAACATAATGAGTTATGATTTTATTCTACACATTTTAACTTCATCTATATCCTAACAAATCGGCCATGCCAAAGCACGAAGAAGAATCAGAGTCAAATTTTAAAAATATTATTTTTATTATAAATTTATTATAATTCTATAAAAAAAATTTAAATTTATGACACTTATTGAGTTATTTTATCAAAAATCATATAAAATAAAAAAATAAACAAAAAATACTTTTAATTAACAAAATAAATTTTACATCTCAACCATTAAATAGATGAAGGTGATTGTTCTTCAAATTTGAGCCGTTTATTTTTAAATAGATCGTTATTATTTAACCATTTTTTAAAATAATTAGTTATTAAATTGTAATAATTTATTTAGAAATAAATAATTTAAATCTAAATGATAATATTTTTCAATCTCTTTCATCCCTTATACATATAATCTAATAAATGCACTGTGATGTATAAAAGAAAAATAACTGTGCCATTCTTTTACATCATTCTTGTTAGTTTTAGATGTACTGAAAAAGGCTCTCAAAGGCCGATCCTCGGGCAAGAAGAGTTACAACGGGCGAAGTAGGATTCCCCATTTGGGCCATCTTATAATAGAAGGTCCATCATTTTTAAACTAATAACTGATCACAGAAGTTCAATGAGTGTACATCTATTGAACAATTATATCTTAAGAACACACACTTACATAGCATAAAATTAACCGGAAAAACTCATATCAACTTAACCCATCTTCAGACTATTGATCATCGAATCTTCTGAGGATTAAACGACTCATGCATGATAATGATGATAAATGAAAAAAAGGGTGAAATTTCTTGTGAATGGTCAAGGCCTGAAGTCGAATTCTTCCTCCTCTCTGTTCTGATAACCTTGATGCATGCCGTTATCGTAAGGATTCGAGTTGAATTTTGCTCTGTCTCCATGATAATAACCGTTGACGTTGCCGCTGTAATAATCGTTCCTTCTGGCATTCGAATACCCGTAATTCTTACCGACATTGTTCTCGGCGTCGATGTCGGGATAGTACTTCCCGTTGTCAAGGAATCTGGTGTCGCTTAACCCTTGCTGCTGCTGCTGCCGCTCATTGTAGTTGTAGTTGTTGCCGAATTCGTCACCCTGCAGCTGCGGGCTGTAATTTCCGCCGCCATTCTTTTTGTAGTAGAAGCTGTTTGTACTGTCATGTTGCTTCGTCTCAAATGAATCCATGTTGTATAAGTTATCGTTGTTTTTGAGGCGGTTGTCGGTGGTAGTGGTGGTGGTGACGTAGGCATTGTTGAGGGGCTCGTCGAATTGGGCTTTGTGGGGGAGGTTGGCGGCGGTGTTTTGCTGCTCATAAGCGTTTGTGGTGGCGGTGTCGGTGGTGGAAGGAGGGAATAGGCCGGTCTCGTGGCCGTAAAGACCATAGCCATTTTGGGTGGTTTGGGGGATGAAACTCGGCTGTTGTTCTTCTAGTTTGTTAAGGGTGGCGTCTTCTTTGGTGGGCACTTGGCTTTCTTGGACGTTTTTGCTGCCGTCAAAGTAACCGTCGCCGGTGGTGGGCACGGTGCGGGTGCTTTCCCGGGTGACCTTGCTGAAGAACTGGCTGTCTCTGGCATTTGCTTGGAGAGATAAGAGAAGAGTTGGGAGGAAGAGAGAGAGGAATTTGGCCGAGAAATTAGCCATGAGAACGAGAGGAAGATTGGAGAGGGAAGGAGACGATGGCAGGAGAGCCTTCGATGGCCCGTCGCTTAAATAGAAAGGCTCCAACCACTAAGTCTTTTCTTTTTTCTTTAATTAAAATTTCCCTCACCATTTCTTTTCTTTGAATTATTTCCCACCAACACATATCAATTAGAAAAATATTTTATAAATCCTAATACCTATCTATCAATTTTTATATAATTATAATAATATAAATTAATAAATAAATAATGCAGTACTAAAAAATATCTTAAAAATACTAACTCAAATTAATAGCCAACAAGTATAAAAAATTTTACTATTTATTTAACAATAACAGATATCAACAAATTAACTGTTTCTTTTAGAATATAATCATATAATAATTTATATAAAAATAATACAATTTATCCCTAATTTCCATAAATTTATACCAAGTATGAATTTGAATTTCAACGTATTTTTCTTACTTAATTATTAACATCCCACCATTTTTTTTTTTTTTTTTTTTTTGGATTTTTGGGTGAAGCAATGAGCACATCACTATGTTGTGGGAGAGAGGGGAGATAAAGAAATGGAGAAAATGAAAAAGTGAGGCAATTGGAGTGGCAATGGCAATAATTCTATGCGTGGATTGTGGAAGGGAAGCGACTATAATAACATGAGCTGGCAATGAGTGACCTCAACAAAGCTTGTCTCACATATTAGACTTTTTTTTTTTCTTTTTTTTTTTAACTTTTTTGATCATTTTTAAAATGACAAAGATAAATTAATTTTAATCTTCTATATTATAAAAATAAATTATAAACGTTAAAACCAGCTATTTAAAAAATAATGACAAATTTCATATTATAAGAATAATTTTGACTAGGGTATATCAGTAGTACAAACTACTATGTAGGTCACATTAATATTGCACCGAAAAAATGAGTTTAAAAAATAAAAGTGAAAATAAATTCATTTGTATCTTATTTATGAGCTATTTGGATAAATGCCTATGAAAAATAGAGTAATCAAAATTAATAATGTTATTTTAATTATTTGCTGATATAACTGATATTTTTATCAGGTATTTAAGCAATTATCGGTTATAATTTTCACGATCCGACAATTATTGACAATAAATAAATAAATTATACAGCTTAAAATCACCTTTTTTCACCATTTATATCTGTTTTACATTATTTTGATAAAAAATTGAGACTTCATATAGAAATTTTCTCCATCAATAATTGACATACATAATTAAGACTTAGATTGTGACACTATAATTAAGCTGTAATTGTTGGTTAGGCCTACCTATTTATTGGTGAAATGGACCCGTTTGGGAGGCACCCCATTTATAATTCAACCACCCCTTACTACTCCCTCCCTCTCTCTCTCTCTCTCTCTCTCTCTAACACACTTTTTTTTTTATTATCCTTTTTTGCTGTATTTAATTGTTAAGTAGTTGAAATAGTAGGGAAAGCGTAAAGGGTACCCTAAAGCAGGAGGACGGCGGAGCAAGCACGGCGAGGGGGCGGCGGACGAGCTGCGGCATCGGTGCTGCCTTATTTGAAGGATGAGAGAGGATCCAAATAATAATGCTAAAGTGGGTGGTATTATTACCAGGATTTTGATCGCTGTAATTGCAGTGGGATCTTTCATTCCATATCAGCCAAATTATCTTCCCCGGTAGTATCTCCCAGACTTGTCACCCCGACTTCTAAAATTTGTAACAAATATTTAACTAAGCCTACATGAAATAATTTTTAACCGGTTGGTCAAAATGTTGATTAGTATTGTCTTTTCTAGAAACACATATGATTCCGACACACTACTTCATTATGTGGCTTGCCATCAAATGGCAATTTAATACGACTGATTGATTTTCTTTGTTTTACGATCTGTCTAAATCTTGTTGTGTAGAAATACAATGAAATCCGTCCGTCATCTTTGTTATAATTGCCCGGTTACAAAGCAACTACAAGGTATACTTTACCAAAAAGTGGAATGCTCTTAACCCTATACAGATTGGGACAAAAGAATTAAGTGACCTGCTACAGAATAGAAGGAGAACAACTAATCCGTATCGCCTCTAAGATGCCCTTCATGAGATATGGCTAATGAAAGTCAATACCATCGATCGTTCTAAACTTCTACTTAAAGCAAACTTGAGTGAAGATTCAAAGAAAAGTGGAATGTGCCTGGCCTTATATCTATTAGGATTAGATAATTATTTATTTTTTTAAATTTATGAGTTATCTGGCTAATGTAATCGGCATCCAAACTGGCTTTTGCCATCAAAGTCTACGACATTTGGAAGATATGCAAAAAATTTGTGCTTTAAATTGTTCATATTTGTCGATGGGAAGAAGTTTTTAAAGATAAATGAAATCTTTTATAATGAAAGTCACGATTTTGATGCTCAAGAGTGGAAGATCATTCGTTTACTATTTTTTGCCATTAAGCAATCACTCCGGATTTATCATAGAAAATTAGGCTTCATTAGCTTAAAAAAATGAAAAGGTTTATTCTCCTTCTCTTGATTATTTATTTTTAAATAGATGAGTATGATCTGATCATATTAAAATAATTAATTTTATTTAATTTTTTTAAAAATAATTAAATCTTAATCTTTTTTTTTGGTAAGTAATTAAATCTTAATCATTAATTAAAATAAATGGTTAAAATATGAAGCACATGTCACCCCATTTCTATAAGAGATAAAACTCGTCCAAATTTATTTGTGATAATAAAAAAAATTTATTTGTGATAATAAAAAAAGGCTGTTCCTTGTCCATCTATTGACTGATTATTTAACCATTTATCTTGATTGTTTATTTTTAAATAAATGATGGTAGTATATAAAATAATTAATTTAGCATATTTTTATTTTTAAAAAATAATTAAATAATAATTATTTATTAAAAAGTTAACCGTTAAAATATAAAAAATAAATATTTTTATTTCTATAAAAAATAAAAATTTTCCAAATCTGTTTATGATAATAAAAAATTAACCATTCCTTAGCTATCTATTGACTGACTGTTTGATTTGCAGTGGCCATCGACGGCGAGGTCACCGGTTGTCGGTGGCTAGGAAATTTGTTGCCTTTAATTTTTTTTTTTATAATGAATATTTTTAATTAATATTTTTAAATATTATTTTGTCAAAATAAGTGTTTGACTAATTGTCCCGATTTGAGGAACGATGTTGCTCACCCTACAACTGCTTTTCAATTATTTATAGAGTCGGTAAAAAGGCTATGCCACATATCTATATAATATATATATATATATATTGATATTATTTGATATTAATAATTATAAAAAATATAATAATTATTAAAATATATTAAATCAATATAACTAATTATTACGGTCATATTATTTATTTATATTTTAAGAGAAGTAATATTTATATATTTATTTATATTAAAATTATCAAATAAGAAGAAAGAATTAAAATAAAATAAAATTTAAATTTATTTTAAATAATTTTAGTATAAATATATATAAAAATAAATATATAAAAATATTATTTAAAGATAAATTGATATTATAAAATAGCTTATATATATTATATAATATATATATTTTTTTAAATTTGTTTTGTTTCTTTTCCACCGCAATTAGCGGCAGGGCGGATGAGTGCCAAATGATCACTCCAGCAGTCACGTTTATTTTATGGCAGACCGTGGAAGAGAAAAAGCGGGATTCAGGTAGACGTTATTTATTTATTTAAAAATAATTAATTAAAATATAAGTATATTTCAGTAATTTACAAATTAACTAATTTTAAATATTTTAATTTTTTAATTATTAAATCATGATGATTTATTTTCAAAAAAATAATTAAATTTATAAAAAATAAAAAACTATTTGTAACCCAATAAAATACCAAACTTGGAGATCCTATTATCCAAATGTTGGATTAAAAGAATTTAACCGTTAAAATTTTAATATCAAATAATGCTATATAATTATTATTTTTAATAAAAAAAATTAAATGAAAATTAAAAATATAATTATATTGAACTTTTATTATTTTTATAAATATACAATGAGATTGATTATATTAATTAACTTTTTTAAGAAAATAGGACATAAATTTTTTTTATAGAATATTAGTGATTGTGTATGGCAATTAGCATTTTTTAATGTCAATTAGAACTTGAGATATGATAATTCGATTAAAAAAACAAAACTCAACCAATAAATATATTCACTTTATTAGTGCAGAATAAATTAATAAAAAATAATATTAAATCAAAATAAAAATAAAATCAGTAATTTTCTATTTATCTGTCAATCGATCAACTTTTTGCCTGTTGGAATTCCAACCAGTTTAAAGTTTCACATCAACTTCAACAGTTTTTATAATATTAAATTAAAGAAATATTTTAAAAAATTTTAATTATTTTAAAGATATTTTTTTAATAATTATCTATTTATTTATTATATATAAATATATTAATATAAATATATAAATATGATGGATATAGTCGTAAATAGGCCATCCCAGAGATAAGGCCCATGGACAAGCGGAGGGTCAGATGATTGCAGCCCACGGCTCACTCCTGCAAAAGCCCAAGATGGAGCAGCAGAATGGTCAACCCAAACGGATTGACCTAGGAATGACCGGCTGAAAATGGGCGACAAGGGTTGCCTTGCAACACTTTGGACCAGGGAAGAACCTGCCAAAATTACCCTGGGACAACTTAGTGGACATCCCTCGAATATTGTCTACAATCACACAATTTCTCCCAAAATGGCAACGACGCATCCAAATAATCTCTTCCAATGGCAATCGTCGTAAATCGGCGCCTCCAACATCAAGCCCAAGAAGAAATGAATTTTTCAATCGCCATGGTTGTCATAATGGGCACTCGCACTTCAGCGACAGCCTCTCTAAATTTGCATGGACAGCCGTTAGCCAGCCTTGGCACCCAAGTGGGGATGAATTGCCTCGCCGCTATAAAACCCCATTACTCCCACGGCATGTGGGGATGCATACCTGTAAGTTTATAGAAAAACAGCTCTATATATCCATACTCAAATTAGTGATTTTTTTCAAAGAAATAGAAAGATATTGAAATAAAGTACTCTTTGCTAGAGTCTCTTTTGCTGTTTCAATCCTCCTTTCTTTGATCTAGAAATATTTATATTTGTAGCTCAAGTCTCAATTAACTAGTCAGCTCTAACTATCATTTATTGTGAAAAAGCATTTTATTACAATGAATGAAAAACGCTTTTTTATGATAGTAAATGAAAGGCATTACTATGGGGTGTAACAACCCTTTTGAATTAATTTTAAAACTATCCAAATATTAATGTGGGAAATGTTTTTGACCGCTACGGGATCGTAACTATTTATAAAAAGTATTGTTGCCCTCGTTGATCGTGAATTGTTCGGCCGACTAAATACCTCGCTTAATATCCCGCTGACTCGCTTATTTCGATCAGTCCCGTATGTCCATATTTGGATAATTGAGTCATGCTTTACTTTAATTTTGTCACAAATAGGCTAACAATGTTCTAAATCTCGCTATTTATCTTAATCATACGTAAATTATCTTTTACTTGTTAATTTGATTGATAAAAATATTCATTGACTATCCGTACGTGAAATCACGCCAATCCAACGATTGATCTAAGATACACAATACATCAATATTCAAAGGACCCAAAATAAAATGGCCACGCCATCGGTGGCGCCAACATCAACATAAATGAATAATGACATCGGATCTTATCAAGGAAAGATGCCTGCCAACATTGACAATAACTCACAACAATAATCTACAGAAGCTATAACTTTTATAAATTTAATCGAACGAATCTAGAATTATCGACATTATCAACTGATATCAGATTATCAAATTGCTGACCTAGAAATTAGATGTTATCACCATATACCACAATACAAACATATACTAAAACCATCCAAGGTTATCATGACTTACAAACCAATATCGGACACCATAATACAACACTTTAGTCCTCTAAATATTTTTTGGAAGCTAATCACATTACAAACCATAGCCTGGAACTGAACTTAAACTAAATTATAGCTATTAAGTACATTAAACATTATTCGAAAAATATGAACCAATAGAAATCATTCATAGGAATATAAACTAAAGCTCTTGACTTCATACCGCGCTATCCGATAAATATTCGTGCATCTCATTTGAAGGGTTAGTAAAATAGTAAAAGAGTGAACTAACTACTCAATAAGGCACTGCATATATCAATGAGTATGTATACTTTAACTTAAAACACATCAAAAGGGAATAGAGATCCTAATCGAATGCAATAATCTGAACTTGTGTAGGAAAACTTATATGATACATTTCTAAATTTCTTATTTTCTTCTTTCTTTATTTTAGCTATCAAAACATATTTAATTCTTTATTTTGTTTAGGGATCAGGGCTGATAAATTTTACTAGTTAAAGGAGTGGACAATCGAAGACCGGATTGTATATGTTTTTCACAAATCAAATGCCATATACTCATATTTGAAATCCATAAGTGGACCACCTATATATCACCCGATAAATAGGGTCAGACGCCATTTCTTAACTCCACGGTTATGTAAGGTTGAATATCGATATGCTACTATTATATATTAAGACATACTAAAATATACTATTCACTGAATGATCATTTGTTCAATTTCTTATTCTTATAAAAATTTTACTTTTTTCTTAGTTCTTAATTTTTTTTTTACTTCTAAAAAAAAATATTCATAATTCATAATATATTGTAGAGTTTTCAACTATAATTTCATAAATTCATACTTAAAAGTTTACATGAATTTAATCATATTACAAATTGGAGGTATGAAAATTTTGGACACTCTTAAAAATATAGCAATATGCAAAAACAAAACTTAAGTTCCGCTTTCGTCCTTTGCTCTTCAACTAAATAGAGCGTCTTGGAGCCCTACAGAATGCAAAAGCTCTCTGGCACTCCATCTTTCATTCGGCCGGCCTATAGTAGTTTTTCGGACTGATGAGCTCTCCGATATTCCAATCAAACTAAGGAGCATTCTGGCCTTCCAATTAAATTGAGGAGTGTTTCAGCTCTCCAGGCGGTCACCTTTGTTGCTAGATCTTCTCTGGCTTGTCAGAGTTCTCATCGTCAGATCTTCTCTGGTCTGACGGAGCTCTCGCTGCCATATCTTCTCTGGCCTGCCGGAGCTCCTCGCCGCTAGATCTCTTTAGTTTGATGGAGCTCTCGCCGCCAGATCTCTCTGGCCTGCCGGAGCTCCTCGTCGCCAGATCTTCTCTGACCTGCCGTAGCTCCTCATTACCAGATCTTCTTCGGCCTGTCGGAGCTCCTCATCGTCGGATCATCTAGGGCCTGCCAGAGTTCTCGCTGCCAGATCTTCTCTGGGCTGCCACAGCTCCTCACCGCCGGATCTTCTCCGGCCTGCCGGAGGTCTTCGTCGTCGAATCTTCTCTAACCTGTCGTAACTCTTCGTCACCAGTTCTTCTCTTACCTGTCGGAGCTCTTCACCACCAGATCTTCTCCCGATTGACCTTCAACACGCAGCATTGCCCCCAGGGCAGGCCGATCAGCCGCAACCCGTCAGGCAGAGACCCGTAAAAGTTATGGCAAAACATGCAATGGGGGCTTGATGTTCTCGACCCACCACCCATTGCACCGCAGAAAATATCACCTAGCCAAGCACTGCACTGGTCTTGGTCACCTGAGGCAGTATCAGCCGACAATGGGACTTGAACCATTGGCCAACAGGTCACCTGACGCACCTATAAGCCGCCCATCTATCGGGTGCACCTATAAGCCGCCTCTCTGTCGGGCGCACCTCCAAGCCGCCCTCCATGGGCTCACCTATAAGCCTCCATCCACGGGCACACTTCTAAACCACCATCCACGGGCGTACAGGTAAGCCGCCTCTCTGCTGAGCGCATTCATGGAGCTCAAGCCTCCCAAATATATCCTCTTACACTCTCATCATCGCTGCATTTTGCATTCTCATCACGTTTACCTTTAGACGTGTATTCCTCCATTTATTAGGAAAGATATCTGACTTGAGCGTCGGAGTGTCAACGGGGGATGCCCCCATCGTCATCTGACTTTTTGTTTGTTGTAGTGATGTGCAGGGCCCAGACTCAATAAACGGAGTCGAATTCAGACGATCCAATCGACCCGAATCTGTTCGAAATCTGAATCCAAATACACATCACGATTAAAAAAACAAAACTCAACCAATCAATATATTCACTTTATTAGTGTAGAATAAATTAATAAAAAATAATATTAAATCAAAATAAAAATAAAATCAATAATTTTCTATTTATCCGTCAATCGATCAACTTTTTGACTATTGGAATTCCAACCACTTTAAAGTTTCACATCAACTTCAACAATTTTTATAATCTTAAATTAAAGAAATATTTTTAAAAAAATTAATTATTTTAAAAATATTTTTTAATAATTATCTATTCATTTATTATATATAAATATATTAATATAAATATATAAACATGATAGATATGGCCGTAAATAGGCCAACCAAGAGATCGAGCGGGGGGTCAGATGATTGCAGCCCATGGCTCACTCCTGCAAAGGCCCAAGATTGAGCAGCAGAATGGTCACCCAGACGGGTCGACCCAAGATCGATCGGCTGAAAATGGGCGACAAGGGTTGCCTTGCAGCACCTTGGACCAGGGAAGAACTTGCCAAAATTACCCTGGGACAACTTAGTGGATATCCCCTGAATATTGCCTACGATCACATAATTTCTCTCAAAACGGCAACGACGATCCAGCGAAACTCTTCCAATGGCAACTGTCATAACCGCCGCCTCCAACATTGCCGCGAAGAAGGAATGAATTTTTTCAACTTGCCATGGTTGTCATAATGGACACTCGCAATTCTCATGATAGCTCTCTAAATTTGCATGGACAGCCGTTAGCCAACTTTGGCACCCAAGTGGGGATGAATTGGCTCAAACATTACAAATATCCCATTACTCCCACGGGCATGTGGGGATGCATACTTGTAAGTTTATAAAAAAACGACTCTCTCTGTCCATACTCAAATTAGTGATTTTTTTTCAAAGAAATAGAAAGATATAGAAATAAAGTACTCTTTGCTAGAGTCTCTTTTGTGGTTTCAATCCTCCTTTCTTTGATCTAGAAATATTTATATTTGTAGCTCGAGTCTCAATTAACTAGTCAGCTCAGAACTATCATTTATAGTAAAAAGCATTTTATTACAATGAATGAAAAACGATTTATGATAGTAAATGGAAGGCATTACTTGTGGGTGTAACAACCCTTTGAATTAATTTTAAAACTATCCAAATATTAATGTGGGCACCATTTTGACCGTTTATGGATCAGACCATTTATAAAAGTATTGTTGTCCCTGGTTGATCATAATTGTTCGTCAGAATTAAATACCGTATTTAATATCCCGTTGACCTGCTATTTGGATTAGTCCTGTATGTCCATATTTGGATAATTGGAGCTTGCGCCTTACTTTAATTTTGGTTTGGGCCAATTGTGACGAACAATGTTCTAAATCCCATCATTTATCTTAATCATAGTAAATTATTTTTACTTGTTAATTTGATTGATAAAATATTCAATTGACCATCCAAACATGAAATCATGTCGAACCCACAATTGATCTAAGATACACAATACATTAATATTTAAAGGACCCAAAGTAAAATTGCCACACCATTGGTGGTGCCAACATCAACATAAATGAATAATGATATCGAATCTTGTCAAGGAAAGATGTCTGCCAACATTGACAATAACTCACAACAATAATCTACAGAAGCTATAACTTTTATAAATTTAGCTGAACGAATCTAGAATTATTGACATAATCAACTGATATTAGATCATCGAATTACTGACCTAGAAATTAGATTTTATCACCATGTACCACAATACAAACATATACTAAAACTATCCAAGGTTATCATGACTTACGAACCAATATCGGACACCATAACACAATACTTTAGACCTCTAAATATTTTTTGGAAGCTAATCACATTACAAACCATAGCCTGGAACTGAACTTAAACTAAATTATAGCCATTAAGAACATTAAATATTATCCGAAAAATATGAACCAATAGAAATCATTCATAGGAATATAAACAAAAGCTCCTTGGACTTCACTCCTGTTTATCTGATAAATATTCGTGTATCTCATTTGAAGGGTTAGTAAAATGGTAAAAGAGTGAACTAACTACTCAATAAGGTACTATATATATCAATGAACATATATATTTAACTTAAAACACATCGGAAGGGAATAGAGATCCTAATTGAATGCAATAATATGAACTTGTGTAGGAAAAATTATACATTTCTAAATTTCTTATTTTCTTCTTACTTTATCTTAGCCATCAAAACATACTTAATTCTTTATTTTCTTTAGGGATCAGGGCCAATAAATTTTACTAGTTAAATGAGTAGACAATCGAAGACTGGATTGTATATGTTTCCTTACAACCAAATGCCATATACTCCTATTTAAGATCCATAAGTGGACCATCTATATATCACCCTACAAATAAGGTCAGACGCCGTTTTTTAACTCCATGGTTATGTGGAGTTGAATATCGATATGCTACTATAATATATTAAGACATACTAAAATATACTATTTACTGAATGATCATTGGTTCAATTTCTTATTCTTATGAAAATTTTATACTTTTCTTAGTTCTTCTTAATTTTTTTTACTTCTAAAAAAAATATTCATAATTCATAATATATTATAGGGTTTTCAACTATAATTTCATAAATTCATTCTTAAAAGTTTACATGAATTTAATCATATTACAATTGGAGGTATGAAAAATTTTGGACACTTTAAAATATAGCAATATGCAAAAAATTTAGCAAGAATTATAAATTCAGCATGTATCTTAAATTTTAGACTTTAACTATCAATGTATATACATTTTTCATCTTTCATAAAATATATACTTGATAATTTAGAACCTATATAAGCTATAATACGAAATTAGAATATGGATTCTAGCAAAATTCAGTAAAAAATGCAACAAAAATATCAACATGATAAATTGTGTAATATCAACTTTTAAACTTTACATGCAGGGCTCATTCTAGTAAATTCTTGAAACATGCAATTTATTTTCATAAGTTCAAAAGATACTATAGCATGAGGTATGAAATTCATCACATGTAACATTATTAAACCATAAATTTTATGACATGCATGCAGCTGAAATGAATATTCAAAACATATGTATAAAGCTTGAACTTAACCATGAGTTTCACATAAAATTTGATATAAAACCATGAAAAATTTACATGCATGCATTGAATATATACATTAACTTTAAAATTATAGTTTAGACAAGTATTAAAACAAAGATATTTAGAAGAATTTACAAGAAATTAGTAACAAGAGAAACAAGAGCTTAGAGTGCATTTATTTTGGCTTAGATTTATCAAATTTCTAACTTGAATCACTTTAAAAATGAGTTATTGTCCTCCTCTCTCTTCTTCTCTCTCTTCTCCTTGGCTCTCTCTACTCTGAAAACCACAGTAGAAAAATGATTGAAATGAATGTAGTGGCCATATTTATAATAAAATGGCATTTGCACACCAGCCAAGTGTGCGTCGAGCGCAGAGCCAAGCTTGAGCATGCATTAAGCATTTCCTGAGCACCAACCCACTGGAATCCGCATTCGAGTGTGCATTAAGCATACAACAAGTACCAAGCCCATTAGAATCGGTGCTCGAGCGTGTGTCGAGCCTCTTTCAGGCATGGGTCTATACCGGTCTAATTGACTCATTGACCTAATTTTACATATTATTTGACCTCAGCCTTAATTAATTTAGCTTAATTACTCACTATTATTTTAATTTAGAAATTGGGCTTTACACCAATTGTCCTTGGTCCGTATCCAACACTAGTCCCCTATTCTTGAAGTTTTAAATTTAAACTCCAAGTATGCAATGAGTAGAAAGCCAACTGGATGATTAGTCATGCCAACAGTGCGCGCCTCTACTGAGGTTAATTGGGAAGTTAATATGGGTGGAGAGGCTGTCACTGATATACCTCCCTATAGACCAAAAAGGGAAGTGGCAGTGCTTTTTATTCGATCCACTCTAGAAGCAATGGTTGGGGAGGCAAGTGCCCTGATTCTTGACTCATCTGTTTTGTCCTCTAGCCCTACGGTTGATAGGATTGTTGATGAGGCTTGTGATGAGATTGCCGGGGCAAATGCTGGTGGACCATCTCGGGAGCTGGACCCAATTCTTTCATCACTAGGATGCCTAATTTTTAAAGAGGTGTCTGTAATCATTCCGGATGGCAAAGGTCCCTTGATTGTTTCCATGGGAATAAATGACCCTGAGTCTTAAGATGTGAACACGGAAGGACCGATTGCTGCTCCATTCATTACCGAGCATTGGGTCCCAATTTTGGTTAGCTCATCACTCGATGATTCAGTTTATACTCCTCTTGTTGACCTTGTGGTGGAGCTTATCAATAATGGAGGAGTGGCAGAAGAGATGCTTGCTAATAATCATGGAGCTATAGTGGAGACTTCGGGCCTTGTATTTTTCCATTGGAGGTCCCGAAGATAGAAGAGGCCCCTCAAGTGGGACTTTTGCCATTTGGGAGTTTTGAAGATCCCGGCACTTTTTCAGCCACCCCCTAGATTTGTAGCTCCTCTGTATTACTACTCTCCACCCTCTTAATGCTGGAGAATTTCTGCCGTTTTTGAGTCTGAATCATTGCAAGTTCCAACCTCTCACAAGAAAGTTTTTAATCAGGAGGTACTACATATTTGATTTTTCACACTTGAAAACTTTTTCCTAATATTGTTGTGTTTGACTGGATATTTTGTTTATCTGGGAGTCTCAGGACTTGGTACATTTAGTTAAGAACAACTGAGATGCTGAGATTACCTGTCTCTCCCATTCGTATGTCGATCCGACACATAGGGAGTTGGAGATTCGGGTAGAAGTTTTCGTGGCCAAAGAGCCTCGAGTTTGGGTTGCTATTTTGGAGAAAGAGTTATCCAAGTGGGTAGAGAGATTCCATAAATTATCAAATGAGAACACCATTACTGGGGATAGGATCGTCATTCTTGAATATAGGCCTCAGAAAGTTGGGTGTTAATCAATTTCTAATGTGACTTTGATTGGTAGCCTTTAGAATAAGTTTGCCAGGCTTGAGGGGGAGTCGAGAAGGAGTTTTCAATTTGAGAAGGTCAATCCCATTTTGAACGCTAGGTTCCAAGATTACATTTCCATTTGCAGTCTTCTTGGTTATTCCTAATTTTCCTTTAGGCCATATTGATATGAGAAATTTTAGGGTTTCTTAGAATTCTAACGTCAAGAATTTTTCAAGGACAAGTGATAACCCATTATCTAAGTCCTCACCTGGCCCTCCCCTTAGGATAATTGATTTATTTGCACCTTAGCAAGGATTAGCTTGGTGGGTTCCTTTGTAATGAGTTGGGGTTTCCAAATTATATATATGTAACCACAAAACATGTACTTGAGCAATGAGAAAAATCTTGTTGATTATTATCGTTGATATTGTTTCTATTGTATCATGTTTCTGTTCAATGGAATCTTCATTTGCTGGCTAGTTGGTCTCACCATTATTGATAGGCTTAGTTTGATCCTAATCCATGGACCATGTATGACTGTTGGTGCCTATCCTATGAAAGGGTGTTTTGGTACTCATATTAAAAAGTTTTCTAATGTTTTTTATTGACTGAATGTATGTTTTTCATTACATCTTGTTAAACATAATTCGACATCCAATAGGACCTCTTAAAAGGGATTGGACTTTTAGTCCTAAAACCCCAAGTCTCAGAAGCAATTGTTGGTGTTTGATCGTGTTTTGAGTCATATGGTTTTCTTGACCAACACCATAGCCACATTATTATATGGGTCATTTTAGTAGGTGAGGAGTGAAATTTTCATTTACTTGACTTAGGATCAATTATGGTCATAGTGAATCAAACAAGCACACAAATGAGCAATCAACACAAATAACTAATATAAAACTCAATCTTATTTAAATGATAGAATATATCATACAAGCACTCCATAAGTTGTGATCAAGACATATATTCAATGTCATCATATTTAGGAGTGGGTTTATTGATAATACTTTTTGAGCTAAAAGACATTCCATATCCTAGAGATTAATTTTTCATTTTGGGTGCGTAGTTTATATGCATCACTCTAGAGGACAGTTCACACTAGGAAAGGTCCATCCTAATTGGAGGATAGTATATTCCTATCAGTAATTTTGCTTGCAATCTAAATGTTCCTCAAGACTAGATCTCCTACTTTGAATTGCCATGCATTCACCTTTTTGTTATAGTATCACACTACTCATTGCTGGTAAACAGCTGTCCATAGCCTCGCGATGTCCCTTGCTTCTTCAAGTAAGTCTAAACTCTTGCTTAGGACTTGAGAATTGCAGTAGGGGTCGAAACTTTCCAATTAAAAATTAGGTAGTCCGATCTCTATTAGGACGACAATCTCAATCCCATAGCACAGGCTGAAGAGTGTTTCCTTGATTGACTCTCTTGGGGCGTCCAATAGGATTATAGCATAGATGGGAGCTCATCTATCAAAGAGCTGCTCGCGTCCTCTAGTTTTGTCTTTAGCCCATACAACAGGGTTCAATTGATCACCTTCACTTACCCGTTTATATGGGTGTAAGTAATGAAGATATGAACCAATCTAATGTTAAGACTCGTGCAATACTTAGTAAACCTTTTCCTTATGGATTTGATATTGTTATCAATCACTATGATCTTGGGTATTCCCAAACATACATTCGATACTTTGGAATACGAATTTGGTCGCATTTTGGTCTATAATTTTTGCAAATAGAGAGGCTTCTACCCACTTTGTAAAGAAGTCTACCATAATTATGATAAATTTTCTTTATGCCGCAGTAAGTGGGAATGAGTCTAGTATGTGGGAATGAGTCTAGTATGTGAAGTCCCCACTGTGTAAACAACTAGACAATTACAGGGCCTAAAATTCGATGTGAGATTAATGAGGAACATTGTCATGATTGTGACAATTTTCATATCTCTTAATGGACTCTATAGCATCCCTTTTCATAGTTGGCTAGTAATAACCCTATTGCATGATATTAAATGCCTGATTTTTTTCCTATGTGTGATCTACAAATGCCAAGATGTACCACACTTAAAACATAATTGGACTTGGAGGGTGGTGTTAGGCACCACATACATGGGATGAATAACCTCTCCTGTACAGTTTCCTATTCTCAAGAATGTGCCATCTAATTGTCTTTTTTATTCACTTAGTTTTAACTGGATCCTCTAGAAAAACCATCTTCAAGGTGCTTTGGATATGGTGTCATCCAAGTCACTTCATCCAAGATTGGGAGCATCTCATCCGAGTTGTCAATACTTGGGTTCCTGGGCATTTCCCTCATCTCCCTTGCATATTACTTGAGGTTTCTAAATGCGGCTATTTTGACCAATTAATCGGCCTTTCAATTGTCTTCCCTCGAGATGTGGGGAACCTCAACTTTATCGAAAGATATTAAAAGATTCTTTATTTTGACTAGATACTTTGCCAAACACAAATTAGACACTTCAAAGTTTTTGACCACTTGATTGATTATTAGCTCAAAGTTGCTATGAATGATCGGGTTCTTAGCTGAACATTCTTTGGCTAACTTGAGCATGGTTAATAGAGTTTTATACTTGGCTACGTTGTTTATGGCTTGAAACCTAAGCATCATTAAGTCCTTTATTTCAAATTTGTCTAGAGTTACCAAGAGCATACAAACCTCGCTTTCTACTTGAGAAGATGACCCATCAACATATAGAGTCTATGTTGGGGTTTCCTCATTGGGAGGCTTGCACCCGCCTTTTCCTAAATTTTCTGAAATTAAGGTTATCATTTTGACCACAAAATCCACAAAAGCTTGTCCTCTTATAGATGGTCATGTTTGAAACTCTATTTGAATTTGCTCAATTCTATAACCTATTTTATTAAGCGTCTAGATATTTCTTGCTTTTTACAACATCCCTTTCAATGGTTGGTTAGTCAAAATAATAATCTTGTGGGCTTGAAAGTATGGATGAAGTTTCCTCGTTGCGTGGATTAGAGCTAATGCGATCCTCTGGGCTTGGAATTCCGGTTAACATTCTTCTATCCAGTAGAACCAATTAGTCACGCCCCTTCTTAAAGCCTTAAAGAAGAGGAGGTGCTTCTCTGAACTCTCCCGTTTAACCTTTGAAATTTTTTTTAAAAGTTTGGGATGGTATCATATCAATGATTTCTTTGATTTTGTCTGGCTTCACCTCGATTTCTTAGTGAGATACTATAAAGCTAAGAAATTTCTCAAATATCTCCCCGAACACGCATTTTGTTGGATTTAATTTCATTCGGTGTGCTCAGAGTATCCCGAAAGCTTCGATTAGGTCTCAAACATGGTCGTCGGCCAGTACTTTTTTGATGAGTATGTCATTCATTTACACCTCCATATTCTTTTCTATTTAGGCTTCAAATATCTTATTAACTAGGCTCTGATATGTTTCTCATGTGTTCTTTAGAGCGAAGAATATGACCTTGAAACAATAAGTCACCTAATTGGTCATAAATGAGGTCATTTATTTATCTTTTAGATTTATCTAGATCTAGCTTTATTCTGAATAGGCTTCCATGAAGCTTAGCAATTGGTGGGTAGATATCGAGTCCAACAATAGATCGATCTTTGGTAGTGAAAAGTTATCTTTTAGACATACTTTTTCTCATTTATGAAGTCGATACATATCTTTTATTTTTTATTACTCTTCTTGATAAGGACAATATTTGATAGCCGATTTAGGTATTGGATCTCCCTGATGAATCCTACGTTGAGTAGTTTCTTGGCCTCTTCTCTCATAGTAACAAGTTTTTTTATGGAATAGTTTCTCTATTTTTATTGAATCAACTTGTGATTAGGGATTAGGCTTGACATATGAACCATTACCTCAATAGATATTCCTGACTTGTCTGCTAGCATCCATGCGAATACATCTGAGTTCTAGAGAAGGAATATCGATATGAACATACTTTTTTAGCTCATTTGGATCTAGAGGGATTTGCAATGTGGATTCTTTGGATTGGCTTTGTTGTAGCGTAGGTTCATCTCAATGATGAAATTTCTCTATCGGTTGCTTTGGTACTGATTGACATGTCTGGACTAGGCAGCAAATTTAGCCAACGACTTAATCGCATTGCACTTCCTCTATCCTGTATGGGATCGTGAATTTTATTTTCAAGTATAGTATGGATATTACTACCCCAAAAGTTGCTAGACAATGTCAACCCAATATGGCATTATAGATTGAGGATATATCTATTACTAGGAATGGTAGCATTTGAAAAGCTATTTTAAGGTATATCCCTCATGTAACTTTCAGCTAAATGATCCTTTAAATTGGTATGAGTTTGTTGTCTAACCCATCTAAGGGGTTCTTGGTCGATCTCATTTGACTTCTTTCTAATCTAACTTAAAGAAAGTATTAAGATAAAATAAATTTTATAAACTTTTATTATCAATAAAAACTTGTTTTAATTGGTAATCAATAATATAGTCTGAAATGAGCGTAGATATAACAAGATGATCAAAATGAGGAGTTATTATATGAGCCATATCATCATTGTTAAAACTAATGATATCAGTTCCTATTCATAGCTTTTATCTCTTACTTGAGGAAGTCTTCTCAGGACAATCTAAAGTGTTGCTTATGGAAAACCTCATGGAGATCACGTTCACCACTCCTAGCCACTCGATTACAAGTTTGTTCAGGTTGCTCTGTGTCATCACTAGTGGTGTTAGTAGGAGCATGTCTTGAGTTTTTCAAATACATATTGAGGTATCGTTTTAATTAAGGGTCTTAATCTCTTTTTATAGAGTTCGATAATTCTCAGTATTGTGATTTGGAGATCGTTAGTAGAAGTAGTACTTTGACTAATTTCCTTTCTCTAGATTCTTCACGGTTGCAATCATTTTAGAAATTTCTCATTCCGGATATGTATTAGGATGTTGGTTCGAGTGCCATTAAGTGGGGAAAAATTTAGTGGTTTGTATTCCCTTTTGACACCCGAATGAGTCCTTTATAATTTCCTGGGATTTTGTGTGGAGGAGTTATCGTTGTTCCTCTTCTTTCCATTGGTTGATCCTAGATGGTGATCTGAGCGCTCTAACAGCTTTATTTCTTTGGCCTTATCGACGGAAATATATACTTGGGTGATAGTCTCTACCTCAAAAAATATCTTAGATTCCTACAGAACCAAATACTTAAACAATCGCCTGATTATACACTGGCCGTGAAGGAGTTCAACTTCACCTCGTCGGTGAGCTTAGATATGCTTTAGGCCTCGGCATTAAATATGGCTAAGAAGCTTCAGACATTCATTTGGATTTTGTCGTATTCTAACAAGATGCCATGACTATTTCTTTTTCCTTTCGTTGGAGGCAAATTAAGATAAAAATTTAGCAGCTAACTCTTGAAAAAATTAAATTAATTTTGGTGTTAACCGATAAAACCAAATTTAAGCATCTCCTTTAAGAGTTAAAGGGAAGTATATGGTAGGGCCTTCGAGGCCTTGGAATCCCAACAAAATTTGAAAGTGATCCAAGTGATCAATTGGATCAGAGTTTCCATTGTAGAATTCCAAGGTTGACATCTTGAACTTTAGAGGGAGTCGATGTATCCCGATCTCCTTAGTAAATGGAGACCTTTCCAATTTGGTGGAGGGATCGGTCATGCTTCCACAAAACACTTATTGTTCAATTTTTCTAATTCTTTCTTCCACCTCAAAAGTGGATGCGATCCTTTTTGCGTTAAGAAATGTTCTCAACGCTGAATGGTTAGCTGACATGCGAGGAGCCTGTCGGCTTGGAATGTTTTTCCATAGGTTGCTACATGATACATCATCCAGTACTATTGGCTGCCCTGCGTCCCACGAGTGGTGTGGATTTTGCTACTCGGGACTCTCTTCCTTGACTTTAAAGTTAAGATGATGTTTGAGTTGGGATGGAATCTTTTGAAGAGAGGGTTCTCGCCTCTCTAAGACTTTGGGTTCCTACGACATCCCTTTAAAGGCATGTTTCTTCCCCTTGCTCCTCCTCTTGGAGATGGAGGCTTGAGAATTGGAGGTTGAAACTCCAAGTGGGTGCCTCTTAAGTTTTCCTAAAGAGACTTGAGTATCTTTGACATGGTATCAACCTGAGCCGCCAAGGACTTCATATTTATATTCCTCAGTTGACAAACATCCTCTTGACTATCCTCTGTTTGGTCGTTACAACGAGAAGTGATGTCCTTGGGTGGAAAGCTTATTTATGCCTTGGTGTTCACTATGATTGCTTTACTTTGTTGGATGAGTAAAGCTCTTATTTTTTGGAAATTTAGATTGGTGATGAGAATGGATGACTTCACCATGTTCGTACAAACAATGCCAATAATATATTCCAAGGATTCCAATTGTCACACGAATTAGAAAATTGGGTGAATTATTTGATTGATTCTGTTGGGGTGAGTCATTTTCTTGTAGGCAACTCAACAAACAGAAGCGTCATCGAGTAGAAGAAGATGATCAACGGAAGGTTAACCGGCTAGAAGTAGAATCCAGTCAACGAAATGTTGACCAGCTGAAAAAAAGGAGAGGATTTCTTCGGAGAGAAAAGTGGGAGAGTATTTCTTCGGAGTGGGTTTCCAAGGAACAAATGAAAGAGTGCATTTGCTGGAGAGAAAATCTGGAGAAGATCGGTCGTGCAAGGCAAGTTTTGTCGATGACAAAATGGCTAGTCAACAAGAGGTCGATTGGTTGGAGGCAAAATGCCCAGTCAACGTGTTGACCGGCTGATTATGGTTTTACCTTGGTGGACCATTTTGCCAAGTATGGCAAAATGGCTGATTTGCACAATTTACCGATATGGATGGATTTGTTGGTATGGATGATATTTACCGGTATACCTGAAATGCCGTTATGGATGAAATTTGATTGGTATGGAATTTATCTGTATACTACATTATAAGGTTTGGGACAAAATGGCCCGTTGCGCCATTTTATCCAGTTGCGCCATTTTGCCAGGATTGGGTAAAATGGTCGGTTTGCCCACAACGGTTGAAGACGCGAGAATGCACTTTGAGGCAAATTAATCGGTCAACGGTTTGATCGATTAAGGAGGCAAAATGGCCTAGTGAAGGTGCGCGGTTGTGGTCGGTAGACTAGTGAGTAGGAAAAGGTCCGCAGACTTGTGGACTGAAAAAGCCTAAGAGCATGGGCTGAGCGCAGTGAGGATTGAGGACCTGGGCACAAAAAGTGCACGTGGATGCCAACTCAGAAGATTGACTAAGTATTCGTGATCTCAGAGGAATATGCACAATCTCTATAGAGTGAGTACCGTTTTGCAAAGTACGATGATTTGCAATGCATGGGCTGTCTATGCAGGTGGCAGGTGATTGTCCACACGCAGCCTACCTATTGGGCAGATGGTCTCTAGGGAAAGCAATATATATATATGCATGTTGGGCATGCGGTGGGAGCATAAGTGTGAGAGCTCAAGGGTGGTAAAGTCCAGTAAGACAATACAGTTGGGACAGTGAAGTCAAAGCGGTGAAATCTAGCAGTGTGTGTGAAAAAAATGAGTGGAGTACACCACCAGTGAGAAAAAATAGAGAAGAAAAACAGAGAGTAAAGAGCAAAGTAAGAGTTTCCTTACTCTTGTATTATTTTTTTTATTTTGTCACGAGTACTGAACGGATACTCTCTCTCGGGGTTTTGTAACCACATTTCACATAGTAGATTTGTTGTGAATTAAGTATCATGTGATTTTTTTCTTCGGTTTGTGAAGGATTTTCATGTAAAACTTGTGCGTTCATTCTCTTTTTCCTTTTATGTGTTTGTGTGCATTTCTATCCAACCGGCATTTTGCCCCAATAGATTCAAGTGGCAACTGGTCCAGTCTTTGTAACTATACAAAACTCACTCATCGATATATTTTGACACTTAAAATTAATAATCTTTTTTAAATAAATAAACAAATACAGAAGAAAAACAAATTAATAATCTTTTTCAAGGAAATAGACAGATATACAAAAGGAAAGCATGAGTTGAAATAAGAAGATAATGAATATGAATTAGAGGGTTTGGCTTCGTTAGTTTGAATACACTCTTTGGTAGAGTCTCTTTCGCTGTTTCAATTCTTCTTTCTTTGATTTGGAAAGATTTGTATTTATAGTTAGGGTCTTATTTGACTAGTCAACCAATAACTGTTGCCTATACTGAAAAGCATTTTATGGCAATAAATATAAGACATTTTATGATAAGCGTTATTCTTAAGGTGTAACTACCATTTGGATTAATTTAAAACTGTCCAAATGTTAATATCGATACCGTTTTGGTCGTTTCTGAAGCGAGTCATTTATAAAAGCATTATTGCCTCATAGTAGATTACAACTATTTGTTAGAGCTGAATGTCCCGTTTAATACCCAGCTGACCCGTTATTTAGATTGGTCTTATATGTCCATATCTAGATCACTGGAGTTTGGGCCGGTTGTTCTTAAGCCGTATCTAACAATATTCAATGTAACAGGTTTGAAATTTTATTGCATTAAGCAATACCAAAAAGCATGGAAATGAAAGACTCTTAGAGCAATTAGAGAAAATACCGAAGAACGAGTGCAGTGGAAAAATAGTAATATGTTCAGCTGATATGGGTTTTCAAAATGTCATTTATGAATAGTGATCAATAATTTTATCCAGCTGGTAACGATTCAAATCTTGTATTTTTCTAATGGAATGTTGCCTTTTACCTTTTGGTTACGTCAAGTGTGCATTTCCTTTTACTTTTTGGCAAATGGGGTCACTCATTATCTTATTCTGCAGTTCGGTTCGCAATTTCTTTTCTAAATATTATGCCTGCTTTTATGAGATTTTATAATTCTATTTTAATGATAAGTCGTTCCATGGATCGAACTTGGCCACTTTAACTATTTTGCAGGTTGGCTCGGCCACCTTGGTTATCTAAAGTACGAATTTTAAATTTATAATTTTAATTATGATTAATTAAGTTAAAATAAAAAATTATTGAGATCAAATAAAAATTTAAGTCAAAATTAATATTCTAATCGAGTCACATCAAATTTGTTAATGCCCAACCGGCGCCTGACACACTCACCTACATGTTTTAGGCAGAAAGGACCTGCTTGAACGGCGCTTATGTGTACTGGCAGATTATCCACGCTTAATGTACGTTTAAGAGACACACATGTGTAATTTTAGAAGATTGCCAATGATTAAAACATGCCTGTAGGACACTCATGTGCCATATGACTTTTGTCTCAACATCTGATAGGTGCATATATGCTAATCTTCCATATAAATTTTATCTGTCTGATTTTTAATCATATTTGCCTAATTTTGAAGAGAAAAAAGAGAAAGAGAAGAGAAGAATAGAAAAAAGAAGAGAGACAATGTTAGAAGAGGATATTTTAAGTAAATTTAAGTAATATTTTAGTGATTCTGAATATAAGGTAAGTATATCATAAGCCTTTCTCTTTATTGTTCATATTTTTTGATCTCTACAGATATTTATCATTTTAAGCACTCATGTATTCTATAATTTTGTATATAAATAATTTATACTTTATATGCATATACTCTCATTTTAATTTTTTATAATTTTTATAAATTTTATATTCTTAATTTATCTACATTGTGTTTTTCAAGTTTATTTACTATACTAAAGTTCATGCATTTTTTAAAATTATATTTAAATACTCTTATATGCCTTAATTTTCATATATAATGTTTCAACGTCTTAAACACTGAAGTATATATTTTGCAGGTCTTGGATTTTTTTTAAAAAAATTGTTTCTACATGTTTTTACAGTTGAAATGAAGTGAGAAAATTTTACAAAACCACACTAAATTGCTGCATTTTCTAAGATTTATAACCCTTACATATTTAAAATTTCATACTATAACTTTTACATAATCTAAAAATTTCATAATTTACTTCCTAATGAATTATGAATTTTTGCATGATAAGTATTTAAAGAATTATAAAAAATTCTATAATTAATTAAAAGATAAGTATATTTTTTTGGATATATAAAAATATAAAGGATAATTTTACTTGCTTAGAGTTTTCTATTTATTTATATATAGACCATTATAAAAATTGACGTTATTATATTATGCTATATCTTAATATATTATAGTGATAATTAATATTCGAATATATAATCTATGAGACTATAATGTTATATGTATGATGGCTTACCTACGAGTTTGAATAATAGTATAAAATATTTGATTGTGTGAAAATATATATAACCCAAATTTTGATTATTCGCTCATTTATCGATGAAACTCTACCGATCCTTAGTTCATAAAAATTTATATGATTTGAGCATATTTTAATGATGCATTATTTAGATGAAGAAAATTAAAAATTAGTCTGAAAGTATATATGAATGTTATGAAAATTATATGACTTTGTATTTGATTTTAGATCATATTCCTTTCGATATATTTTAATAAAAATTATATATTTGATTATGAAAAATTTATATATTTTACTAAATAATTAGTTTACTCTTATTTTAATCTTTGTTAAGCTTCCAAATTTAAGAGCTTGGGACATACTTGCAGGTGACCGGAGATGATGGAAGGACTACCCGAGGATAGAATTAGAATTTGTGATTTCAGATGATATATTTTTGTATAAGAACAATAGATTCATGATATTTATTTCACTTAGGTTCAATTGATCTGTATTAAATAGAAATTATGATGTTTTATTGGTGACTTAATTAGATATCGATGTGTCCAATATAAGTCTAAAATATGATTTTTTTACTTACTCTGACTTTAGTATTGATGATTTTCTTATATATATATTTTGAAATTATTATAAAATCAATTTTGAAGGCACTTTTGAATATGACAATTTGGATCATGTGATGAGATTTATTATATGGCACTTGATTGGTTATCGATAGTGGGCATTTGGTACAGATTCACACATCCGATTTTGTTTTGGGCATTATTTTTAGTCGGCACAATAAATTATTATTGAAAATCTATTAAAATAAATGACTATAATCTGATCTATATTAATTAAGAAAATAAATTAATGAGTTAGATTTTGGGACGTGACATATTAATTTTTGTGTTTTAATCTAAGGCTTCTTTTGTTTTCTTAGAAATAATTTATTAAAAAATGTTTTCTCATTTTCTAATATTTGGCTCACATTGAAAAAGTGAACACTTTGTTCAATATTTTGGCATATATAGAAAAATAAGTGGACAAAAAGTTTAAACTTATATGTACATATGTGTGTGTATAAATAATATTTACCATTTTAAAGTTTAATTAGTTTTGTGTAAAATTTAGTTTGAATTGAATATAATTTAATAGTAATAATATTAAATTAATTCTATCAATTTTATTTTTCAGGTTAAATTAGGCATTTTTTGACATGACATACTATTATTATTATTATTATTATTATTAAATATACTAAGTTATTTACTGTAGTTTTAATCAGTATTTAAAATTTTATAATTGATATCTAATTTTTAAATTGATAAAATTCAATTAATTTTATTAAAAAATGTAGAATAAAAATAAATTGAATAAAAAATGTTAAAAAATCAATTATATTTGTCATTTAAATATACGGGCTACAAAATCCGAGTCCTGTTTTGCTCTACCTCCGCTTCTGGCTCTTCTCTTTCATGCAAAGACAGAGGCACGGTGGAAGAAGGGTCACCGAGGCCTCGTCTCCACGGCAAGGTGCTGTCTTTATCTATTCTCTCTCTCTTTGATTTAATAATATGACGAAATTTGTTGTTTTTTTTGACGAATTTCTGCTCTCAGGTTAAGATTTTATATTTATTTTTAGTTTCTGTGCTCAATTTGAGGGCTATTGCTGAGTTGCAGAGTTTAATTTAGTGTTGTTTTTCCTTTTATGAATATGTTTTCCCCCTTCTATCCATGGCTGCCTCTGATCTGCTCGAGCTGCTAAAACTTCTAATCGTTGATCACCGAAAAGAAGAAAGTTCTGATTTTAGGGACATTGCAATTAACGGTTGTATGGATCTATGTTCCTAAGGATGTTGCTCCTAGTGTTTGTGACCCTAAATTTCATATCCCTGAAACGGCAGTCAATGCAAAATTCCATTACTTTGGGCATTATGTTTTTGAGGACTTAACAATTTGTTCTTGTTTTGAATTGTTATGGACCAAACCAGTGAGTGGCATTTCTGCAAGCAGTCTGAGCAACTGCAAAATCGATCCAATAGATCTAATAAACGAAAATCAGTGATTAAAGCTTGATCTTCTTGCGCTTTTCGATTGTCTAGTTTAAACACTTGACTCTTTCCATCTTTACTGCTGCATAAGAACTGCTGAGTATAGTATTCAACTTGGAGTGGGATTGCATATTAATTGTGATGATTTTGTTTTTAATCCAAAAGTTTTTGATAGCTTAAGTTTTCTTAATTGAGTAATGGTGTGCTCTCCATTTTATAAAAGTTATATAGTACCATAACTATGTAACCAATTAGTACTTTTCCTCGATCAATATTTCTTTCTGCACTGACTTTCTTCTTATTTCTTTTTTTTTGGGGTGGGCGGGTTGAGGTGGAGAGTTTTAGACAGATTGAGCTAGTTTCATTCTTAATATGGAATCAAGTTCTTAAATTGTTCATTGTTTATGCTTATATAACCTCATGAGCTTGTGATGCAATGATTGTAATGCAGACGATACCAACATATCTCTTTCTTGTATCACATCCTTCATGCAGGTGGATCTGGCGACATTTACAGTGTCGACTGATTATGCAGATGGTTCTATGCTGATTCAGTGGGACTTGCAAGTGACAACTGATACATTCCAAGTGGATTATTTTCCCAAGAGTTGTTAGTTGCAGCAGATAGATAGAAATCTTGTCATGTGACATAAAATTGCTTTAGTTTTTGGGAAGAGCAGATCATACTATAGAAACACCACTGTGGCATTCATGGGGTACAAGGTGATGATGAACTGGTCCAAACAAATAACAACATCGCAGGTGGAGCAGCTAATTCGAGCTGAAAAGGACTTACACAAAGCTGTTATGATATTTGATTCCGCGACAGCTGAGTACAGTAACGGCTTTAGGCATGACCATAAAACGTTTGGTCTTATGATCTCTCGATTGGTATCTTCCAACCAATTTATGAAAGCCGAAGAGATCCTTGATAGAATGGAGGAGGAAAAGTGTAAAACTACGGAAGAAATATTCCTCAACATTTGTAGAGCATACGGTCGGGTACACAAGCCACTGGACGTCATTAGGATTTTTCAGAAAATGAATGACTTTCATTGTGAACTCTCCGACAGATCTTACATCACAGTGTTATCCATTCTTGTTGCTGAAAACCGGTTAAAGATGGCTCTAAAGTTCTATCGTTATATGAGGAAAATGGGTGTTCGACCCAGTGTTGTTTCCCTGAATGTTTTGATCAAAGCCCTCTGCATGAATAGCGGAACCATTGATGCTGCTTTTCGGATGTTTCGGGAAATGCCCAATCGTGGGTGTCCTCCGGATTCATATAGTTATGGAACTTTGATATCTGGGTTGTGTAAATTTGGAAGGATTGATGATGCAAACGAGCTTTTCAGAGAGATGGAGGCAAGAGATTGCTTACCTTCTGTTGTGACTTACTCTTCTTTGATAAATGGCTTGTGCAAGTTTGAAAAGTTACCTGAAGCCATGGACATGTTTAAGGAGATGGGAAGAAAAGGCATCAGGCCAAATGTGTTTACGTATAGTTCTCTAATGGACGGCTTTTGTAAGTGTGGACATTCTTCACAAGCCGTGGAGCTGTTCAATATGATGGTCAGTGAACGTCTTTCACCTAACATGATTACTTATACTATTTTGATCAATGGACTGTGTAAAGAAGGAAAGATTAAGGAAGCTTTGGAACTCTTTGATAGAATGAAGCTTCAGGGTTTGAAACCTGATGCTGGACTTTATTGGAAGATCATTGGTGGTTTCTGTGATGAAAGAAAGTTTCAGGAGGCAGCCAACTTTCTCGATGAGATGGTCCTTGGGGCAGTCTCACCTAATCGCCTGAATTGGAGCGTTCTTGTTAAGATCCATAATACAGTTGTGCGAGGCCTTTGTACTGAAATTGATACGAAGCGAGCCTTTTGTTTGTACTTGAGTATGAAAACTCGGGGCATCACGATTGAACCCATTACTTATAGTTCTCTTGTAAAGTGTTTCTGCAAGAAAGGGGACTCGCTTAAAGCTGGTGACATTGTAGATGAGATGGTGCTCGATGGTTGTGTTCCCGACAAGGAAATCTGGAAAGGCATCTTTGATGAATTTTGGGACCAAAGGAAGGGACGGGAGGCTGATGAACTGATACAGCTTCTGTTGATGGGGAATTTTGTTGAGGCTGAATTTACGACTTGAGATTAAACTCCTTTTAAGTGGAAGGAGTTGCTGAAGAAATGTGCAAATTTTCGTGTGAAATGGAAGGATATTCAGCTGCAAGGTTTGTTTCTTTGTACCTTCTATCTTTTCTTTTAGGCACAGTTATTGCCGAAAATATCGTATTAGTATTTATTGCAGCTGTAATGTGTGATATGTCGGACACTTTTTGTCTGGTTCAAAACTCGTGAAAAAATATGGACCGATCTATTGAAAAATGTTAGGTCTATCCACACAATTGAATGATGCATCCCTTATCCAATGGATTAGAGGAATCCATGAGATGTTACTTGGGCTTTAAAGATAACCCTCAAAATGGTTTTTTAAATATATACATTCTACATTCAATAGATGCTAATATTAAAAAAAAATAGAAAAACAACTATCTTTGATTTATTTTGATTTTAAATATCAACCATTGGATTTGTATGGCCATTACGACGGCATATTGCCTCTTTATTGTGATATCAAGGCCTGATATTTAATTGCATGGGCATGATTATGCTTTTTTTAATCATCTCATGTAATTTTTGTTAGTACTTTTCTCATAAAGTATACATATAGAGAAATGGATCTCTTCTCTGATTTCCTATTTGTCAAACAAGTAGAAAAGTGGATATGAAACGTTTTATCTTTTAGTGCTACTGCTCTCAAGGAGATGAAATTGTGAGAACTGAACCTTTAACTAGACTCCAAAGTTAGGGAATATACAGCTAAAATTGCATCCTAGAGCACTAGGGACTTGGTTTTTATAAGAGTTATCCTGTAGAAAGCTGTTCCCATTTTTTGTATTTTATCTGATTTATGTTCTTTGTATACCTTGTGGATTCAAAGTTTGAAGAATTCTTTCACGTTTTGAACATCTATTGAGTTTATCCTGTAAAACTTTATGAGATCAAAGAATTTCATGGATCGTGGGATTATTATATTATTTCATAATTCATAATGCAGATTAAATATTAACTACATATTTCCATACTTGTCGGATTTTTTTTGAAAAACTTTGAATCGATTTCTTTTTATTTATTGTTATCTTCTATTCCTGAGAGTTGCAGATTTTTTTTTTTTTTTTTAAGAAGTTTGTGGCACGCCTGCAGTTTTCCCTAGACCATGACTTTAAATCAGAAGAGATTGGGAAATTAAGAATCTATTTTTCAACCAGCTGACCTTCTAATAATCCAGAAAATCCACCAATTACAACCACACACAGATGATGGATAATTTAATAATTTAAAAGATAGGAAGATGTTCGATTCATTAGTTGCATCAATGCATTTCTTTTCGCTAAAGATTGGATTCAAAAAAATAACTTTTTTTAATAAATAGAACCGTAAAAGCATCAACATGATTGATGTGATATTAGGTCTTTTCGTGGTGTTCTCATGTCCTAATTTGATCTATTTTGGGTTATATGCAAACCATTTTATTGGTTGTTTGAGTTTTATTTAAAAGGGAATTTGGTGTATAAAGCTTTCCATGTTTGGACTATACTCTTAAGTTTCTGAATTATCATAAATGTTCTTCACTCATATTATCTTTTATATGTGTAACTTTTAAATATTTATGAATATTATTATGATATATCTTATCTTTTATTATGACTCTATCATTTCAACCAGAATAGAAAATAAAGTTAGACATCGATTTACACTTCCATGTGAAAAATCAAAGGTTTTTAAAATGATGAAGGCATGCATGCAGGAGATTCTATTTCTGGGAGGTGGGGAATCCAATCCCATGTCGTGTTGTTGGGAAAACAACAAACAAACCACTGCATATGACACCGATCCCGACGGGTAGTGCGACGAGAACCTCTTTTGTCTGAACTGATGGCTCGGGGTAAAAGCACTGAACCACGTTCTCATCAAACAGTGCAACAGCTCCAAAAACCAGTACCGACATGAAGGCGTGCATGAAATCAACAAACTTAATCCGGTACTGCTCTGCCAATGGCGGCGGCAGAGTGGCTGAGCCGCCAATCACCCAGAGACCCTGGTAGGTGGCAAAACCATAGTAGATGTTGCCGTTCTGGTCTTTGAAGCTATCGGTGAAGCTGAGTAGGAAACACGAGACCCCACAAAGAGCTACCAACGCCGCAGTCATTGTCCGGGTGGCATCATCGCAGTTGCCTTGGTTGGAGAAAACGGGCGAGAGCAGTTGGAAGACAAGTACCGTCCCCGTCGGCAGTAGGTTTGCCAAATACGCCGTGCTTTGGAATGTCAGGCTGATCGCCCGCTGTATTGGATTCTGCTCTGGTGGCTCAGGATCAAGAAACAGCCTGTCTTGCAGGAGCGGAAGCTTTTGCTCGTGGCAATCCGGAGCCTCTTCAAGTTCTACTCTGATCTCCATGCGCCTTTCTCTCTCTCTTGTTTTTCTGTTAGTGTTGCTAGTTTCAGAGGTAATTGACAGGCTATTTATGCTGGGAAGAGAGCTTTGTGGAGTGGAATCAAAGGGAGGGAAGCTTTGGTTATTCATGCCTTGCAAGAAAGAGGAAACTGAATTCATGGAAAGCAGGAGAATTGTGGGGATCTTGTTCTCTTACGATATATGTTAGGGTGTTACTTATTCATGTTTCATGACCGTTATGCCATCCATCCTAATTAGGAAAGCTTATCCTAATTTAGTTATTCACAGGCCACCTTTTCATCATCATTTAGTTATTCTATTTTTGTAAGCCCGCATAAGAATATATGAATAGATGGATATTACATTATCTAAGAAGTATCTTTGAAATATTTTTCTTTGCTAAAAATACAGAAAAAAGTTATGGACAACAAAATAAATAATGGGATTCATGTTTGAGTGGCAAACTTTGGACACTATGGATGATATGATATTTATCTATTAATTTATATAATTGTGTGGGTTTGGCTTTATACATTGATATATAAATAAAACGTTACTTAGGGTGATTCTTGGATCATAGTGTGGTTTCCCTTGCACGTTACTGCTTATAAGCCAGCCAGCCTGGGGATGTTGAATGCATTTGTTTGGTTTGCCATCAAATAACGTGTAGTTTCTGCTCCTTTCATCGTCCTAAATTATGTAAAATTCTTTCTTATTGAAATGAAATTATGAGAAATTTGATTGTGAAACTTGACCCGTGAATCCTACCCGTTGCACGGAATGAGATACCGGGAATTATCATGGGGTTTGGAAGCGGGCTGTGTGCTCGAAAGAAATCGTTGTCTTTGTTCTAATGACGCTGTAAGAGCTAGTATCTGAGATTTTATATTGCTGAAAGGATAGATAATACGTATTATAGTAAGTTTTATATGATAATAGATTTTTTTCTAGGAAAGCAGTTAAAAAATGAAAGCATGCGAGTGCATGCCTATATCTATGGCCCAAAACATAACAATATGTTATCATATAAACTCTAATCGCTATATAATAACATTGAAGCCATTCTTAGCCGGAAGGGTGCGGGCATGAGCTAAGTTAGTTTTAAGCAGTGCTATATGCGACAAGGATATCGTGGAAGTGGAGTGTAGGAGTTGGTATTTAAGATTTCACGTTCCCTGGGAAATGAGAGGTGATGTATTTTATTATTAGACTTAGGTATTTTTATGATAATAAATATTTTTTCTAGTAAAGTTCAGGAAGAATAAAATCGTACAGGTACAAGCCTTTACCTATGGTCCAAAATAGATAATATATTACACGTGAAACTGAGTCGCTATAAGGATATTTTTAAAGACTAGCAGGCTTTTTATCTGGCAGTAACATCATACTTGGTTGTGAGAAAATATGAGATAATAGATATCATCGATAAAATTTATTTTTATTACAGTCATAAAGTTAAGACCGTGAATGCATATTACTCAAAAATATTTATATTTAAAGAAGTCGAAATAACTAGCTACTTGAATAAATGAGTTTATTTATGGCCAAATAAGTTTGAATATTAATTATTGGTCTTACTCTCTTCCCAACCTTGTTGCCACCCTACTAGCTACCCACTGGTGCTGACCCACCTCGGATGGCCCCAGTAAAAATAAGATGGAAGCTGGTGGGAAAACAGAATCGTTAAAGGTTGATCTGAAAATGAGTAACGCCAAGGCGGAAACCTTCTAGCAACCACCAGTCACGGTGGTTTCAACCATGAGACATGAATGGTGGGTGAGCGTTCATTGTCCACCGGCGCCTGTTGCGGGACGCAACCTTGCATTTGCAGTTTCTTGCCTTGCGTCCTTTAACTGATTGTGCGTGTCATGATTCTTAAAAGTACTGACATATTATCATTCGCATTTGCATTTGATATATGATTGTTTTACATCGGAGCCCATCTTAAAAGTCCATTTCAATTAACAGCGTGACCCGGTGCTCAGGCCCAGTTCCCCAGGCGGAGTTGGCGGGTCCGGACCCAGAACCAGTATTCAGATAAAAAGTATTTATTTTTTTTTAAACTTAAAATTATAAATATTATATCATAATATATTACATATTTATTTGTATTTATGCCTTATCAATGACACGTGAAAAAAAAAAGGCACATCACGAAGGATAAGCAATATATAATTCTTCTGTGCCGGGACACAAAGCAAAGAATGCGTATTTAGATTGCGACGTGCAATATTTGATTTGATAATCATTGTTCATGGAAGGATGACTCGAGAATTTATCCAAAAAGACAAGGCTATAAAGGCCATTGAAAAGCTTCGTAAATAATCTTTTGCGTCTCGTTCTCGTCCAACTTGTTAGGATATCGAACAGCGATTTACAAATTGAAATATCTACATGTTTTGCATGTAAATATTAAAAAGATTTGAAAAGAATAAATATGAAGGGGTGAGTCAACCTTCCACCATTTTCGTTTCGACTATCTTTGTAAGGTGGGGCCGATGATAACCATCGATATGGGATAAAGCAAAATTGGCATCCCTAGATGGTATCAACCATGCAACGACAATCTCCTTGCCAAATCCAATTAAGGAGGATCTTATTTCTTAGAGTACTTCGGACTGAAGCTTTTTTTAGTGAAAGCTTATTTATTTTTTTATAACTTTGCTAAAAGAAAACATCAACCCCTTGTTGATTTCTGAGGTCAAGTCCATTTTTATTTAAAATATTGTCAGTTTTAAAAGAATGTAAGAAACTCATTAATTTTTAACCCTATTATATATAGTTTTGCCATTGGAATTGCATATCGAAGAAAGAAGGAAGTCTATTTACTTATAATTAGGTGACCATCTCTATAATTAATGAGAGATAATCTATCCCATAATATAACTTTCAATAAAGAGATAGTTACACAGTTATATTAAGAAATGTTGAATTGGATCCCGATAGATAATGCATTGTTGAGTTTCATGGTCTAATCAATTTTCGTTTGAAGTATTGCCCGCTTTCTATAAATATGGAACACATTAACCTCTTATTTCATCTGATATGATTCTATCTTAAAAAGTATATTCTTAAAAAAAAAATACTTTTACTTACAAGAAGTGGGCGGCTTTTTCATTCAATAAATATAAAATAACTTATTTTCATTATATGGCCTTCATTTAGATGACCTGCATGCATCAACCAGAGGCCGAAAGCATTTCACCTGAGACAATCCACCACCTATCCATCAATCACTCTCTCTTTGCCAATTGAGGGTCAGAAACCACTGTTGAATGGAGTTATGGTCAGATCGGCTGTGAAGGAAACAATGGGTTTTGATACGCGATGGACAGACTGCTCAAGCAGCAGATTTTAAGAGAGTTGGCGCACGAGCCGCACCCAGAAGACTACCACCATTTTCTCATGAGACTGGCACTCAGGCATAATGACAATTTTTTGACTTAGTATATAATGCGAGTATAAGTTAATGGAAGAGTCCATTTTAAAAGATCGGTCTAATAGGAAGGAGAGCTTTCTAACTCATAAATTGAAGATTTTGTCTCAAATTTTTTAATGTGAAACTCACATCAATATATGTAAGGTAATATAGAAAAAAATGCCATTGGAGATTCTTTTGAGAGTGACTAAATAAGAGAAAACAAGAGAAATGAGAAAAATGAAGAGTTCTTCACTTGTTTGGGAGACAATTTGTGTTCAATTCCCACTAAACTTGGATAAATTATTCTAAATCTGCTTCAATAGCATTTTCACTGGTTCAGCTTTCCTTATTTGCCATTCCTTTGCATTGATCTCAAGTTTTTCGGTATATTATTGTCGTAAGGATTGTGTAGTCAAATTTTGTGATCGATGCATGACATAATCGCAGTTGTCTTAACATCTGTGGGGCCGTACATGTGTGAGTTCTAGTCTTACACAATTTTAATTATTAGATATTAATCTTATAAATTAAAAGAATTATCAAATATTTTCAGGGTCATTTATCCCTCCTCCAACTTTACCCAGAAAAGGAAAGAGAAATTTTTTTTTCTTTTGGGACTTCAACAAGAAAATTTATCTTCTATTTTAACACTTATTTGTAAAAATTATTATCCAATATAATAAGATTTATATTAGTAATTTATTAAAATAATTATAGATTATGATTTCATATAATTTGGTCATATTTTATTAAAAAACTTACTTTTTAATTAATCTGATTTTTGACAAAAAAAAATAATATTTTAATAATTAATAGATCCGTCTTTTTTCTTTCATCTTATAAATAACAACATTGACTATTATTAGTGACGGATATGGTCAGGTACGGGCGGACCCAATGCGTAGATAGATAAGAGGTTAAAGTGCTAGTAGCTCAATAGAAGACGTTATAGAATCTATCAAGCGAATGGTGTAATGTATAAACCAATAGATATAACATAAACAGTTAGAAATTAAAAATTAAATAATTTTATAATAATTTATTTAATGAGTTATTTCAAAATAATTAGAAGTCAGGCAGTCATGTCATTAAATAAAGATGACTATTATGCAAGTAAATAACTCCTCTCACCTCAGCCAACATTTTCCTAATAGATTGATTCCAAACTCTTGCCAATTAAACGTTACATCTCATTATAAATAAATCATTTATCCCAGAGAAAAAGAAAGAGAGAAGTTTAAACAATGACGATGAGAGGAAAAAAAAAATCAAGACACTCTATCAAATGAGTGCTCCGACACCAAAAACACTCTACTAAATGAGTATACCAATACCAAAAATATTCTACCAAACGAGTGCGCAAAAATAAGTATAATACTCAATACTTAAACTCTTTTCCATCATCTTTACATTCTCGCACTCATCTCATAGTATCTTTTTTATTCCAGTAGAAAGATTTTTGAATTAAGTGTGAGAGGATATATCGGGGGAGCGAATTTTATATACCTTTTACATTTTGTTTGTTTTGTTGTAGTATGTAAAATTTATATTTAAAATTATAAGAATCAAATCCGTTTCCGTTTAAATTTTTAAGTGTGATAAGATGACTCCTTAATTTATATAATAATTTAGATTATTAACACGTATCATCATTAAAGGATAATAATGAGTAACTTTTTTTTTTTTTTGAATAATGGAGGAGCAATTTCAAATTCAGCTTTTTTCACAAAAACTTTAACTATAGATTCAAAAAAACTTATAATATTTATTATAATATTATAAAATATTATCATAATTTTAATAATTTAAATAATATTTTTTTATAAATTTATTCAATACCACATCAAAATACTTCATTAAAATCTAAGCACAATCTGTGTAGCAATCTAGTAAAAATGAGATATTGTAATATCTTATTTATTTATTTTTTTATATTACCAAGCTTATATATAAATTTTACCTTTTTTTAAATAATAAAAAAGTGTTATTAGATGACTTTATTTATATACATATATATATATATATATATTTATTTATTTATTTACTTAAAAAATAAAAAATACCATTGCTAAGAAAGATAATTATATAATAATTTTATATAAATTATAAAATATTATTTTATCAATTAAAAAATAATAACATCAATCAACTTATTGCTGTCTTTGGACGCAAACGTCAACGCTGCGGTCCCATCAATTCCAGCTCGTGATTCATACATCAATTTTGGGCTAAGGGCATCTTTGTAAAATAATTTACTAATTTTTTTTTAAATTATTAAAGTTTTAAAAATAAAAAATAAAAAATATATTTTATATATAAAAAATATATGAATTATAGATTAACGAATAATCCTTGATGGGAGTCTGCTAATTTAGAGTACCTTGAAGGTTTACAGATGCAGAGATTTCGAGAGCTGATTTGCTGCTGTTATACGGTCAGTCGGTCTTTGGAGGAGCTGATTTGCTGCTGTCATACGGTCAGTCGGTCTTTGGAGGATCCTCTTCTGTGTAAAACAAAAATTATGATTTAATTTTTGGTGACTGGGACTTCTCCTCGTATCTATATCAATATCCATTGTGAGATTTTTCTTTGGAGTTTGAATTTTAATTTTGTATTTTTTTTCTTTTTATCAATAAAATTTAATTACTTATCAAAAAAAATAATCCTGTAATAATATTTTCCATGACAAATTTAACTAATTCATAATTATTGTAAAAATTGATCTAAATTGTAAAATAAAAAATTGATAAAATTTTAATTATATTAAAATTAGAACCTCTATTAAACTCAAATTTTAAAATTATAATTTCAAGAGAATATAAAATTAGAGTATGATTAATTTTTTAATTTATATATGAAAATAAAAAGGATTGGTAGTTTAATATAAATTTTAAAAATTTTAAATTATAAAATTTAATAAAATATAATTTTTTAAAAAATATTTTAAAATATGAATAAATTTTTTTAAATATATATTATTTTGAAGATATTTTTAGATAATATTTTTATTACAATGTTAATTTTTAAATTTTTATATAATATTTTATGTTATTTAAAAACATAAATTAAATTAACAAAATAATAATAAACCTAAAAAATTTAAAACATTTATCCAATCTTGTCGATTTAATGATAGCTAATTGAATAATATTTTAGAATTAAAATTTCCTACTCTATATTTAAAAAATTATTAAAAAATATTATATATTATTTTTAAACTTTTTTAAAAAATAAAAATATAAAATTTTAATTTTAATTTGCAAACAATAAAATTAAAATTAAAATTAAATCTTAATTTCGATTTATAAGACCTGATTCCGTTAATGAAAAGGAGCATAATTTGAAATTTTAAATTAAAAAAAAAACCTCTTCGTCTCCCTCGCTGTCTTCCCCACTGTTATCAGCTCGTGAAACCAACTACCCACGTTTAGCAGCAATATCTGTTCCCTCTCAGAGTTCTGTGGAAGCAAAAACGATGCTTCTGATTCTAATCTTTCTGCTCTCTCCGCTTCTCAGTCTCTCTCTAAACGAAGAAGGATTCTATTTGCAGCGAGTTAAACTCGGCCTCGATGACCCCGCTGGTTTTTTCGCCGACTGGAATGAGAGCGACGACACTCCATGCAACTGGAAAGGCGTCAAGTGTGACTCGGCGACTCGAGGGGTCAACTCAATCGACCTCGCCAACGCCAACGTGACCGGCCCGTTCCCGGCCGTTCTTTGCCGCCTCCAGAACCTCACTTTTCTCTCGCTCTACAACAACAGCATCAACTCAACCCTGCCCCTTGATATCTCCTTGTGCGAGAATCTCCAGCATCTCGACCTTTCCGAGAACCTGATGACCGGTGAACTTCCCGGAGCACTAGCGGACCTGCAGGATCTGAAATACCTTGGACTCTCCGGGAACAACTTTTCCGGGGAAGTGCCGGCGAGTTTCGGCCGGTTTAAGAAGCTTGAGATAATTTCTCTCGTGGGAAACCTTCTTGGCGGGGAATTTCCTTCATTTCTCAGCAACGTCTCTACTCTTCGTCAGCTTAATCTGTCGTACAACCCATTCCTGCCGAGTGAACTCAGTCCCGAACTCGGTAATTTAACGAACCTGGAAACCCTCTGGCTCAGTAGGTGCAACCTGGTAGGTCAGATTCCCTACGCGCTGGGTCAACTGAGGAAGCTGACCGTTTTCGACTTGTCGTTGAACAGCCTCCAGGGCCCGATCCCGAGTTCACTCACTGAGTTGACCAGCATCGTCCAGATTGAGCTCTACAACAACTCGTTGAACGGAAATTTGCCTAATGGGTGGTCCAATTTGACCTCCCTGCGGCTACTCGACGCGTCGATGAATGAGTTGATTGGGACAATTCCGGACCAATTAACTGGGTTGCCGCTGTCGTCTCTGAATCTCTATGAGAACCACTTAACCGGGAAACTGCCGAAGAACATAGCGGATTCGCCGAACTTATACGAGCTGAAGCTGTTCTCCAACCGATTGATCGGCGAGTTACCGCCAAATCTCGGCGAAAATTCGCCGTTAGTATTGGTCGACGTTTCCAATAACTTCTTTTCCGGCGAAATTCCGCCGAACTTGTGTTCAAAAGGTCAATTGCAGCAGCTTCTAATGATCCACAACTCGTTTTCCGGCCAAATTCCAGCGAGTTTAGCCCAATGCCGTAGCTTGAACCGGATCCGGTTGAGCATTAACCAGCTTTCCGGCGATGTTCCGGCTAGTTTCTGGGGTCTTCCTCACCTGTCGTTGCTCGACCTTGTCGGTAATTCCCTTTCTGGAGGGATTTCAAACTCTATTGCCTCTGCTTCAAATTTATCTCTCCTTGTGATCTCCAAAAACAGGTTCACTGGGCAAATTCCAGAAGAAGTTGGGTTTTTGAATAAGTTGGTGGGTTTTCTTGGTGATGATAATCTGTTTGATGGGTCTCTTCCTGCTTCAATTGTGAATTTGGTGCAGTTGGGCCAGATAGATTTGCATAATAACAATCTATCTGGTGAGATTCCCAGCGGGATTAGTTCTTGGAAGAGGCTCAATGAGCTTAATTTAGCAAATAATCAGTTATCAGGAGAAATTCCTGCGGAAATTGGGAACCTGTCTGCTCTCAACTCCCTTGATTTATCAGGAAATCAGTTTTCTGGTGAAGTCCCCGCCGAATTGCAAAATTTGAAGCTCACTCAGCTAAATTTATCTCAGAATCGGCTTTCGGGTCAGCTTCCTCCTCTGTTTGCCGAGGAAATCTACAAGAACAGTTTTCTTGACAATCCTGGTTTATGTGGTGATATAGCAGGGCTTTGCGACAGTAGAACTCACGAAGTAGACAGGGGACACACATGGCTGCTTAAATCAGTCTTTGCTGTTGCTGTGCTGCTGCTGCTACTTACTCTAATTTTGTTTTATTGGAGATACAAGAGAGCAAAAGGAGCCATTGACAGATCTAAATGGACATTAATGTCTTTCCATAAACTGGGATTCAGTGAATATGAGATTCTGGATTGTCTGGATGAACGAAACGTGATCGGAACTGGGGCTTCAGGCAAAGTTTACAAGGCCGTTCTTAGCAACGGCGAGGCTGTGGCTGTGAAGAAGCTATGGGGATCGTCGTGTAAGGCGGCCGACGGCGGCCATGCCGAGAACGGCACAATTCAGGATGACGGATTCAGAGCGGAGATCGAGACGTTGGGCATGATCAGGCACAAGAACATTGTGAGATTATGGTGCTCTTGTACTACGATGGATTGTAAACTGCTTGTTTACGAGTATATGCCTAATGGAAGCTTGGGTGATCTCTTGCATGGCGGTAAGGGCGGTTTGTTGGATTGGCCGACGAGGCTTAGGATCGCCATTGACGCCGCCGTTGGGCTTTCTTACTTGCATCATGACTGTGTGCCCCCGATTGTGCATAGAGATGTGAAATCCAACAATATCTTGTTGGATGCGAATTTCAGGGCTCGGGTGGCGGATTTCGGCGTGGCCAAGGTGGTCGCCGCCGGCGGAAAAGACCCCAAAACGATGTCGGTGATTGCGGGTTCATGCGGTTACATTGCACCAGGTTCGTCAACTTGTGATCGGTTGATTTCCATTAAGCGGGTTTGATGAACTAACTTGCGTTGTTGTTTCTCATCTTCTATCTTTTGTTAGGATTCATGATATGGTAATTTACATAATGAAGTATTTAATTTACGTAAAAATACCTTAAAAAAAGTGCAAATTAGAAAATAAAATCCATTTAAAATTCATATCAACTTATATTTCGAAATTTTTAGGGTGGGATTTAAAATGGATTTGTCACCCAAAATAAATTTAGGTCACTTAGACATCTCTGTTTTTGAGTCCTTTTCGATATTTAGTATTACTGATAATTTAGTATAAAATTGTATTATTGATCAATGATATTATTTTATACATAAATAAACTATGAATTCTTATTCATGTATAATTGGCATATCCTCTCATCATTTTTTAAAATAATGTATCAACTTGTTCATATCATATTCTTTGTATACTGCTAATTGTAGCCTTAAATGTATTCTTGTTTTGTTGCAGAATATGCATATACTCTTCGAGTGAATGAGAAGAGTGATGTATACAGCTTTGGTGTGGTAATTTTAGAACTGGTTACAAGGAAGCACCCGGTAGGGCCCGAACTTGGAGAGAAAGACTTGGTCAAGTGGGTATGCACCACCATCGATCAGAAAGGTGTGGATCATGTAATCGACCCTGTGCTCGATTCCTGCTTCAACGAAGAGATATGCAAGGCCCTTAACATCGGCCTTGTCTGCACCAGCCGTCTGCCAATAAGCCGGCCCTCCATGAGAAGGGTGGTGAAAATGTTGCAAGAAGCAAGCGGGGAAAACCCGTCCAAGGTTGGGGGCAAGGACGGTAAATTGACGCCTTATTACTATGAAGATGCTTCGGATCCTGGAAGTATGGCTTAGATTGGCACTATTGGATCTGGTTAAGTGAATATTTGATGCCCAATGTTGCTAAGATTGGCACTATTGAATCTGGTTAAGTGAACTCGAAATTGGGCTCTAATGTGAATTATGTAGTTCATACTAAACCATAAAAAATAAAAGGTTGAGATTACAAATGTAGATATAATTTGGGTCTTTTAATTTTTATAATTTTATTTAAATTACGGGGTTTATTTTGAATATTAATTTTGAGTTCATTCAACCACTCTCCTATTAATATATTGATGCGTCTTGGGATTTGAATTTTGTACGAATTAGTGAGCCACTCAAATCTTTCTTACTAGCTCGAGTAAAGTGGGTTTGATCTCTGTTTATGATAGCTTTGATCTTGTATACCACGACTAAAAAAAGAGATTAGAGGATTAGTGGGATTTATTTCTCGGTATGTAATATGATGCTCAAAAAGAAAGATGTAATGACGAGAGATGAAAGAGATGATGTGCTAGAGTAGAGATGGTATTTGTCTCAAAGGCTTCATTCAGTGTGGAGTGGCTTGAGAGTGAGAAAGACAAAATTGTGAGTGATATCTGCGGACGTTCTTTTAGACAAGGAATTTTTTGGTTGTGTATTTCTCTCTTCCTCTCTTTTTCTTGGTATAGTGAAGGAGTATTTATAGGATTGGTGGACAGTTTGACTTAGTGATAACCTCTCGTTGAACTGCTTGGATGGATAAGGAAGTTTCGTTTCACTGTTAGTTTCCTTCGTCCTTTGACATGATCATGAAATGTGTCTGGTATGATAGTTATCAGTGATGGTAAGTTTTCAACGCGTAGGAGTGGGTCGTGGGCCTCCATCCACTGGGTCCTCAACTCGCTCGTGGGCCTTCGTGACGGGTCGGCCCATATTTTGCCATCTCTATCACTAACTCCTCATGTTGAAGGTTTAAATTTTTAACCCTCGGTATGCTCATTGATGGGACGCAGTTTGTCATTTTCCTTGTTCACCCCTTCCCTATGCTGCATTCTAATGAGCCGTCTTGCCTATTCTGACATGATTCCCTATACCCAGTGATTTTCTACGAATTTTGATGACGTGAAAAATTTTTGACATTTAATGACCTGTTGATCCTTCCACTCATTATAAAAAAAAAAGGGACTTGCTGTGTCTTATATTATACTACGCTTTCATCACTCAAGTGGCGTGAGGGTTGGAGGTCATCATAGAGCTTGCGTCACTTGCTGCCAAGATCGGAGGAAGTTCATTTCTAACATTCAAAGGCGTCTCCTTGGGATGCACAAGCAACCTACTTTGGTTACCCCTTTTCGTGTGGAAAACCGCTTTGATTATCCCTTTTTGCATCCATCCCAGAGCCGAGCCAATCTCTTGATTATTGCGGTGCGAGGCCTTTCTTTCACTCTACCTTGCCCCTGGATGATGGCATGTCTCATAGATGGGTTACTGTTCCGACTCCTTGAAAACTGCTTTTTTTAGGAGTTATTGTTCTGACTCCTCAAGAACTACTATTTTTTAGAGTCACGATTTGCTGCCTAATGGGTGCACGTTGGCCTCTCGCGCAGGCTCCTCTTGTTGCTCACTCATCTAGGAGTTCGTTGCAGTCGAGTTGGACTTTTTCAGTCGGATCATTATTCCATATACATTGACTATTTTTTCTCCTTTTGGTGTACGCTTTGTCCTTTATATATATAAAAAAATGAATAAATGGAACTATCAAGTTTTCTTTTGCCATCATTGTTTGCCTCTTTGAATCCTTAAATGTCATTGTTGCTTGATGTCGGTAGACTAGGTCACTCGGGCTGCCCACAGTTTGACTTGGTGGCAGTTTTTGACTCACGGCGGTCCATCCTAGGTGCCGGGTTAGACCATGGGCTGATCAAACTGACTTGACACTAGACAGGATCGTTAGCCTAGCGGTCTGGCTAGATGTCGGATTGGATAATGGATCATCCAAACTGGCTAATGCCAGACTAGATTGTTTGCTATTCAGACCGACTTGATGCTGGATTGGATCATCGCCCTAGCAGTCCGACTTGATACCAGATTGAATATTTTGTCGGTCAAATCGACTTGACGACAAACTGGATTATCACCCTAGCAGTCTGGCTTAATGTCGGATTGGATTGTACCAACCAAAACGATTGAATGCCAGATTGGATCGAGGGCCTATTAGTCTGGCTTCGAGTCCGTTATAGCTATGCGTTGCCAATTTGTCATTTCAGGAAATGAGGTGTAGTGGTCTTGGAGCTTGTGTTGTTCTACCATTCGGCCCATCAAATCTACAAAGTGTCAATCGCGCGTGTAGGCCATCATTAACAACGTCGGCAATTGAGATGTTGTAGGCTTCCATTAATGACACTGGCGGATGACGTGGCGTGGGGCATCATTAAGGGTGCCGGTTGCTAGACTTTCGAGTGCTACGTAGAGCATGCGTGTCACTTGCACATCTCCTCGGGACTCCACAATGGCGCCATTTTGGGATTTCAAATGGGAGCCTGTATAAATGATAACTCTTTGTCATTCTCCCGTTCTTTTTCCACGATTCAAATCCTTCTTCACTCTGCTTTTTTATTTCATGGCTCTTAGTGTTGGTGAGATTTGTTTGGTTCTCACCTCGACCGATATTGAGACTTTGTATATACAGTATAATATCCCAAGTGTCATTTCATTTAGGGTGTCAGCGAAGTGCGATAGAGCTTGCTCTCCTCTGTGTGGGTTCATCACCATTTATGAGGCCCACTTGAGAAGTGGTCTTCTTTTTCCCATTGCACCAGAGTTGCAAGAAATTTTAGGGAACTTTGGCATTCGAATTAAGGTTTCACACCAATGTTATATGATATTTGTACTATCTTTGCATCTTTCTTCGACAACATGGGTAGACAATGAATGCGGTACCGTGAATGTGATCTTCTGGATCTGCCAAAACGTAGATTGGATTTCATTGTCACCCCGAGACTTACAAATAAGTAAGAGGATCCCCGACTTAATGAAAAATTGAAAAGATCGATTCTTCTTCATGAAGGTCCCTTCCGACTGGGTCATCCCCAATGAGTGGGACAATGTGCAGGTGTCCTTCACTGGCAAGGTTTCGTGTTGGGAGGACTTGGTGAGGCTGCTGATCGAACTGGCCAAATGAGAGTCTCCCTCAGAGGGAGTGAGAGCGTCTGCCCCACTGCCCACTTGGTCCAAAAAGAAAGTTGGATCGCTGCAGATCTGAGACTCCTCTAAGAGCTCACTACAGTGGCGGGTTGCTTTGCCAAGCACTTCTTCATCTTCCACTAAACCAGGTCTGCCCATTGCAGAGCGGATGTTGGGGATGGGCGAATCATCTAGGGGATCGATTTCTATCCCACCTTTCCCAACCGATCGTATCTTGGAGGAGGGCACCGGGTCGAGGTTTGCTGAGGGTGGCGAGCCCTCTTCTCTTTCTGCAGAAGCCCCAGGCAAGCCAGAGTTTAGGGGGTCGATTGAGCTAGTTTGTGCACTGGACCAGACCTAGCAAGAAGTCCACACCGTTGCGAGCACTTTACATGAGGAGACATTGTCCGTCCCTTCTGTTGAATTAGCCAAGGAGGGTCCTGGCGATGTTTGCCGAGTGGGGACCTAGACGGAGGGTAATGCTGAGGCGGCGGTGTTCATGGAGGTGTCCTGTCCGGAGACTCCGACATTTGGTGCCACAGGGGGTCTAGTGGCTTCCCCATGGCGTCCAAGTCCTGAGGGGCCTCGCCCGGTGCCATCATCTATTCCTACTTCTTCGTCTAGGGTGCCCCCAACTATTGCAGCTAATGTACTGTGCTACATATCGATATGTTTCACAGAACTTTTTCACTTTTGTTGGGGACGATCCGACTTGATTCCCTTCTCCTATTCTATTTGCAGGACGATAAGATGGTACAGATCTTATTGACATGCTTGCACCAACGGTCATCTAGGATTCATCTACTTGATGGGGAGGTCCATCGTTTGAACCAAATGCGTGTCGATTTGAGTGTGGTCGATGAGATGCAAGGCCGAGTGGATGCTGCTACCGCCGAGGCCTAGCTATGCCAGGAACAGGTCTCCAATCTTGAACTCGAACTATCCAAGCTCAAGGAGGAGCTGCAAAGATCCAAGGATACACTGCAGGCAACCGAGCGGCGTCTCGTCGATTGGGAGTGGAGTTGACGACCCAATTTAGCCTGGATGAGGTGGGCCAGGGTCTGAACGCCAGACTTTTGGACAGCATTCACCTAGGCTAGCGGATTGCCTCGTTGGTTGACCGAGATTTTCCCGTGGTCTTCTTCAACCAAAGGAATAGGGGTGCCCGATGTCTATCCGATCTAACAGATTTTTTTGACAAGGGGAGCCCTCCTCACGTCTGTTGGGGACTCCCGAACCTTAGGATAGCCCTCTTCAGGTTGTAAGCTGGATGGCGTCTCTTTTGTTTATATTGTGCTGGTATACTTGTAAGCTGGATTTTCCGTTTTGATATTTTTGTCTATGAAAGGTAGAAGAAGGAATGGAACAAAAGGGAGAATTTGTTTCAAATTTAATACATTATTAGATAATATAATATTTATTTATGTATATATATTTATATAAATCTATTAATATATTTTGATAATGATGAACTACCATTTTTCTTCTAGAAATAATTGTTTTAATGCCTTACTTTTTGTTAGAAACTCAGTAATAATAAAAGAAAAAAAAAATTGCATAATAACTTTTAGATTTATATGAAAAAACTTCAAAGAAAAAAATAATAGGCTAAGAAATGGTTTTATTATCTTCAAAAATAAGGCCACAAAAGAAGACTATAATCTATTTCTGAAAGATCACACAAAATTATATATAGTAGCTCTAAATTTTTAACCAAACACGGCCTTATTACCCGATCCCTTTTCTCCACCAGTAATCTTCCTGCAAAATTTATATGAAGTCGAATCATCAATTTTTTGGATTGAATTTTTAAATAAATCAGTCTTACAAAACGAATTCAAATCATACTTAATAATTTTATTTTTAAATATTATAAAATATTTAAAATATAAGGTTATTATTATTTTTTTGTTCTAATTATTTATCAAAGGACATTCTATTATTATATATTGTAATGGTAATATAATAATTTTAATATATTTTTATCTTATTTAAGTTTATTAGATATGAATTTAATAATTTTTATATTTTTTTAAATATTATTTTTTTAATTTTTATAATAAAAATAAAATATGTGGGGCCTGGGGTGCGAGGTGCATCCTCTCTGGTTGCCTCGGCCTCCATTGTTGACTGACTGTGACTGTACATCAAATTATGAAATGATATTCAAACTGCAAATTCATAAATAAATGCCGTCGGCCGGAATTTTTCAGGCCCCTGCTTGTGGGGCCGGCTCCTGAAGTCAAATTGACCAGCAGGTGGTCCCATCAACCTACAATCATTACATTATTTATAATTTAACGATTACTATTTAATATATTAAATTAATATTATATATATATAATTTTTTATAAAATATTACAATATTTAAATATTAATATGATAAAAAAAACATCAAAATATATTATTTTTATATTTTTAATTTATTTTTAAATATTAAAATTTGGTAAAATAATCACGTGGGCAGCAACGCCTAGCATAAATATCAATTTAATTTATATATACTTTGACTATATTATAAGTTTTTTAATGGAATTCCAATTTAACATAATTATAGTTTTAAAAAAATTAAATCTAACTAAACTAATGTAAATTTTACATACATATGTCTACACGTGTATATATACACAAGCGCTAGCACGTTTAGTCATTCAATTTTAGCTAAAAATATGTTAGTCGTACATGTTTTTAGGTAAATTTTATTAGTGGTTGTATTCTTATTATTGCCTAAAATATTAGAAAATCTTATTTATTGTTTAAATTGGTTATAATTCATGTAAATTCTTATAATATTAGAGAACTGTTATATGATTTTTAAAAGTGATACATTTTTCGATTTGAATTGTAGTACGGATTAGGGAGATAAGAAATATCCGATAGATCTGAAGCAGGTCCGATCTACGTACACTCCTAATTTAAATTCTATACAACACGATAAAGTACGGTCAAGAAATTTATAAAATTTACTCCCAAATATATCCTCCAATACTCAAATTAGTATCTTCTTTTAAGGAAAGAAAATGGATGATATAAGTATAAATACATGTAAAAGTAATTTTTATTTGTGGCGTGTAATTTTTAAAAGCATCTAAATGAAAGAGATAGTGTGTATTTAAAGCGTTTTAAGTTTGTCTTTAGTTAGTTTTTGTTTGGTTAAGTATTATCCCCTTCTCCTATTAGGAAGGAGGAGTTTATATAAAAATTAGGGATCGGTTAACTTTTTTTGTCAACCGTTTAAGAAACCGTCGGGTGAATAAGATATCGTTCAATTGACTATTTCAACTGACGCCCGAAATCGTTGAATTCAGATAAATAAAGAAAACCACTTCAGTTGTTAATGTTAGTTCCGTTTTCCTTCAAGGAGTAAACCGCTCAGATTGGGCTGGTAGATTCGTCCACCGATCTTGAACCGTATGGGCTAACTGGGCCTTCATTTCTTTATAGGCCGAATTTCTCGATAAATTTTTTCTCTTAATCCGTCAACAACTATGCCCATCAAAAAGTTTAAAAAACTCTTATCAATTAATATTTATTATTTTGAAAGGCATTCACTTATGATATTGTTTTGTATTTTTTATTATTTATTTTTACCAAATTTGCTATATTATTTTAAAACATAATTAATATTATTATTATTATTATTATTATTTCTTATCACTTAAATTTTTATATATGATATATAATATTTAACAAATAATTTTCAGATTAATAACTTTAATGGTATAAACCACATAAATTATACAAATCAAAATAATCCATACTAATGCATACTGGGAATAGAATTGTGATCCGATTATATCAAGTTAGACCTTCATGCCTTCTAAGGTATGTCTCATGCATCATAACAATAAATCAGATATAAGAGAATACAAAATTTGCTCATCGATGTATTCTCTGACTTAAGTCGGAAATATTTCTAGAGAGATGAAATATGTAAAGAAAATGGGGATGATTTTAATAGTGAGAGACTTATCGAATTTGGAGGATTGGGCTCCACGATATTCTAGGGATAAAAGTTGTAATACTCTGTTTGGCCGTTTGATTTAAATTGATATTATTAATTAATTTGGGTCGATGTATATATTTTGAAAAATATCTATGTAGTATAAATTTGAAGAATATTGGAGCTGGAAGTGACCAGCCTGGTGCCTGAAATGCACAAATGCGCACCTGAGCGCTTTTTCAAGTGTTGGCAAGTTTGAGCACCGATTCTTGTGGGGGCCACATCCGAGGTGTCCATGAGGAGCGCTCGTGCACTATTTGTTTATTTAAGAAGCATGTGCCATTGTTCAAACATTCACCTCGAAAAAGGAAGAGAAGGATAGAGAGAGAGGAGGAGAAAGAGGAAGAAAAGAACAGATAGTTCAAAATATTATTTTATCATATTTACTTAGTTAGAGGTTGAGATAAATGCATTTATATCCTATCTTTAGTCTGTTTTCATATCTAATAAATTTTACTTACATTTGGAGATTTTAATGTATATACATATTATTTTTATTTACCCTATTTACTTTCCTCGTACATACATGTCATTTTTACCAAGTATTTTGGGATTTTATTTGTGTATTACTAATTTTTGAGAATTTTGTTCATTTTATAAAAAAATGGATAAACATTTGGGATATTATATTTATATAGCAATATATTTATACATAAAAAGTCAAGAAAACTTATATATGGGTAGTACATGTGATATTTATGTATCGCTACTTGGGGTTCATGCTCTATTTTTGTGATTCGATTCGATATGTGAGCTTTTTATTTTACGAAAAAAATTTGTAACCTTTTTGAGTAAAAGCGTTTGTCTTCCTTTTTGCCGGTAGAAAAAGACTTTGCGAGATATGTTGTAGAGACCCTTCCCATCAATCTTTTATAAAAACTATCGTAAGGTAAATAAATAGAAATAATATATTCAGATATCTTAATATATTAGATAAACTTAATAATTGCACCTAACTCTGTGGGTGGGAAAATATATGGCTTTGTTTCTTGTTTATAAGAGATAGTATATAGACGGTTCTATCCATGAGTCTAAATAGATGTTGATATAGTTTAAAATTATTGAAAATATGTGTAACCTTTCTTCAAGTTAACTTTTTAATTTTTAGTTTTTTGATTTGTACATGATTGGAATTTCGATATATATTTTGTATTAATTTGTATTTGAACTTGTTTGAAATTCGCAGGTTTGCCCACAAATGAGATTCGATCAATCTCGTATATTTAGACATGTAATTTTGATTTGAATTATATGATTTTGATCCGAACTATATTTCGTTCAGAGTATGATTTGTTTTGACTACATTATGATTTAGATTATGAGATTTCGTTCCAAATTAAGTTTCGTTTAAAATATATCCTGATAGAATTATATTTTAATTGGATTATAATTTGAATTCGAGACTATCTTTGAACTTTCGACGACAGGCATTTGGCTTTGTAATTTATGGGTTTTGAATGCATTTATGGATCATCCTCCTAATTTTGGACATTATTATTCATTATATTAAATAGATACTTATTGAACTTTTAGTTCATATTTTTGTTTTCTTATCTCTTTATATTAGTGGGTTTGGATACCTGACAGGGAGTTCAAACGCACATTCAATTGTAGCCACATTCATATTTTGTGACTTTTAGTTTTATTTTTGGACTAAAAATGCATCTGATATAATTTGAACATTGAGATCGGTTGGATGTAGGCTTACGGTTATGTATGAGATTAATTGGGTCATAACGTATGTTGGATATGTATGTGGTTGGTATGTCTCTTATTTACGATATTGTGGAGTAGGTCATATATTTTATTATCTGGACGAGTTATCCGAGGAGATCTTATGATTGGTTTTATATTTTGATTCATTATTATTGAATATTGAGGCCTTATGAATCGTCATCAGTCATGCCCAAATTTTGGGATTTGATTTAGTCATTGTTAATTCATTTGAAAATTTTAATTTTGTGAGTTATAATTATTTTAACATACTTTGGACCGAATTCATGACAAAAGTATTTTTAGGCAAGAGCCATTTCTTTCCTTTACTAAATGAAGCTTTTATATTTATAATTTTGGTATTAATCAGCTTGTCATTTCAAAATTGGTATGCTTGCTTAATTGAAATATTATATTGGTTAAGAGCCAATAGTTGTTTAAATTTTGTGACTGTTTATCATTTAATACTTATTATTTATCGATTATTATTGGCTGTTTAATGTGGTCAATTATTTTTCGATTTTTATAACTATTTGTTAGAATTTAATGCCAAATTTATTCTTCCATCAGGCATTAATCACCTTTGTGCTTATAGCCATTTATCTATTCGGTCAGTCGACAAGTCGCTCGTCCGGTCCAATTCTCGATTTACTTTCATTTTTAGTTAGGCAACTCAATTGCTTGATAGTCCTTTACGACCTCATAATTTACTGGAATCCTGTTTAATCGAGTCAGATCAACCTTATTTAGTTCATACCCAACGCATACATTAACGGTTTGATCGATTTACCAAAACTAATACTTGGATCCAAATTGATAAAAATTAAACTATAATATATGATTTAATTGAGAATTATCCTTTAATTAGCACCAAAAATAAAAATAAATAAAATGAAATTCTAGTAGAATAAAAAATGGAAGATTAGGCATTGACACTTTAAATAGTTTGGCTACCTAACATTCACTGTGTGCATTGACAGGATCAGTCTTGCTGTAATGATGCATCGAAATCGAAAAGACATTTTAGTTCACTACTTGACGGGCTACAGCTGGCTTAAATGGCCCCTAGCAATTGTGTCCTTTTCCTTTTTAAAGAGCCTTGGATCTTTAACCTTTTTAAATGGGCTACAAGATATTCTTCTTGTTTTTGTACCATGTACCGTGAATCAAATTTGTACGTAAATATACATGAAGAGCCTTTCTTAATTTTTTTGCTTATTTAACCGTAACTTATCATAGCTTTTGTCTTTACAATTTTTGATTTTACAGTCAAAAATTTAAGCTACAGTTTTAAAAAACATTAAAAGATAAATGAACTAGGGCGATAAGTAATAGCATACTAATTGGACTACATTGGGAGTTGTGATGATATCATTACACCGAGCCATGTGTTTCTCTAGATAGGTTGACTAGACAAATTTGGAATGAGATTAACGCATGGCATGACTTTTTAACAATGCATGTGGTTTTTAGGTGATTTTGATGCCAAAATAAGGCAAATGTATCTTGATCACCATGCACTTAACTTATTAGAAACTAACTTGATGTCTTTTCCTAGACTCACTCGTCTAACCAAATTCTACTCTTCTCAATTTGTTCAAACTTTGCTATTGCATAGCATATTGATGGACCCTCTTGGCATTGGCAACATCCATGTTTTCTCTTCTCCGAAGAATTGTATTATTTTTACTTGAAGTATGACATTTTCAGGAAACTTCAATCTTAGGTGCCTTGGTAGGAAGAGAGGGCTTCAAGCCTTACAAGGGATTGCAAAATTAATCATTTGGACATTTCATTTCATAAATGTGGATCTTGGACTTATAAATGGGAATATTCTCGAAACTCATAAAGAAATATCACTACTATTTACAATACCCACTTGAAAGAGAGTTTGAGATTTCTCATTATCATAGAAATTGTCAAGGTCTTAGGGCTCTAGAGATGTCGTTAGACCACTTGTTGCCCAATGGAGAGAGATATTTGATTGCTTTATGCATAGTTCTTTGGTAACATGACAAATGAGTCGCTTCTAATACTATGAAAGCTGTCTTTGTGCTTAATCAAGAGGATGATTAGGTTTTCACGACCCACAGTTTCTATCAAGGGAGAAAATCGTAATTTTGTCAAACACTAGAAAAACTATTTTGTTGGGTTCCACGAAGGATGAATCCTCCCAAGTGCTTGTGGCCGGATGAACTAGTTCTATACCGGCACTCTATCTTCAAAGGATAAGTTTTCAAATGGTCAAGTCTATAAAGAAAGATCCAAGAAGTTCAAAAGGGGTTTGGATTCATGGCTAAGATGACTTACATGGAGAGTGAACTCTTCGACAAAGATTATGTATTAGAAAGAATTAGTTAACAGTTTAGTGCGTTTTTACCTAATATTTATAAATTAACTTTCAATGGATTTGTCTTTCTTTGACTTGAGATGCCTAGGAGATTTTCCCATTGAATTGGTTATTTCTTGAGATTATCTTTCATCGACAAGACCATGCATCATTTTATATTACTGTAAAATTTTAATATTATCTTATTGTAGTTATCATTATTTTTCTTTAGGTGTATGTTCAAAAGAGGTGGATCAAAATTCAATTTTTCAACTAGTATTAGAGTTATATTTTGATACTTGACCCACATTGTGTTTCGAGTGAGTCTAGAGTTAGGTTATGCTACATGAATTTTGATTAGTTGTTGTAAGTATTTCTGTGATGTATTTTACTTTGTCATGAAAATTTTTAGAGTAGGAGATTGACAAGTTTATTTTAGCTTTGTCAAATTGTTGGACAATTTGGTATACTTTGAGTCTCTTTATGATAATATGTCTAGACAAAAAGAGTCCATGCATTTTGAGAAATGGGTTTACTTATAATTTTTCTAGTGACATATTTTCTTAGGACCACAAGCAAAGGGCAAGATAACTACTTGAGAAAGGGGTCAACTTCCAGTTGACCATCTTCGATTCTCCTCCGATCAACTTTCGTTGATTGGAATCTACTCTCCACCAAATAAACTTTGTCATTTGCTATCGACAAATCTTCCGATAATAAAACTTATTTATTAAGTCACCCATAATAGAGTGACTAATCCCAACACTAAAATAGTGTCAGGCATAATTTTATATTACTAATTGGCACTCGAGCATCCATCAAACTTACCTCGGGCACTAGTGCCACTAGAATCAGCACGCTAACCTTCCTCAGGCGCGGGCGCCACTAGATTGGCATTTGAGCGCTTGGTTGCATACACATGTACCTCTACTGGCCTTAGACTGACCCTTGATAAGCTCTCACACGAATATCATGCGATCCTTCAGTGTTTTTTATCACTTGAATGACCCTCTATTTATTTTGATACCCATAAATGAGTGATCAAAATAAAATAATATAATACTAATTAAGATAATTACCTATGAAATTCATCTCATTAATACACAAAAAATTAAGATTTTGGTGTATTGCAAATAGATAGAATAGTTGTATATAATCCTTTCAGCTTATAACATAGAAAGGCCAATCATTGCAAACAATCCAAGTACCTAGAAACTACTTCGATACAATGGTTCACTATAGACTATCTTACACCATCAACATTTAGCTTCAATATTTATAATACGGACAAGCTTACGCCACCAACATGTGGTCATAGCATTGTGCTAAATTGAACTTTTAAAATCAACGTGGTTGTTTGTATGGTTTTTGCACTTTTGGTTCTTCTTTCTTGCATTCGACCTTTTGCCAAGTCTAAATGCACAAGCTTGTGTATAATAATTTCTTTAAAATTTATCTTTGATTTTTTCCTTGCCCCTTTGTATCATATATAAGAATTAATTTATATATTTAATAATTTATTAAGATGATTAAATATTAAGATCTTTTACAATTTTATTTTATTATATTAGATAAATTATTTCTTTAATTAATTTAATCTTTGATAGAAATGGTAATATTTCTATAATTAAAAGGTTGATTTTCTTCCTATCTTATAAATGATATAACTTCCCATTATAAGTTATAGATTATTATTGACACTTTTTTAAATAAAGAGGGAGTTTTCTAGATTAAATTGATAGGAAATTTTGTTGAATTCACTTTCTTTTTTTTTTTTTTTATCTATGAGGCCCTTCAAAAATTGCATAATGTAGCAACTCCATACACAAATTTTGTGCACTCTAATAATGGAAGAAAGGTAAGTGCGAATGAAAAGAAACCGATAGAAAAGAATTTTTAGTATGGATTTATATATATCTATGATATTTATTTTTATATTATAAAATTATAAATAATATAATTATTCTAATAATCCATATATTCATTTTATCTTTATAAATTTCTTATAGTCATTTGTCATTTTTTTCTTTTATGGATCCCATCAAATTGTCCCCATGTACCTTCATTTGGATTCTCTCATCTTGAAGAAAAACACATTCAAATTTGCATTTTTACCCCAACAGCTATCATTCATTCATTTAACTTTTTTTTTTTAAAATACTGATATTTTACTATTCAATATTTCTATCTAATCAATATGTCCACTTAATTAATAGTCATTTCACATGTTTCTTTTATATTAAAGTGATATTTTTCGATTGCACAAGACTTCTGAATAACCCTTTCATTTCATGTGGAATAGTTTAATTTAAGGTTGATTCTGTCAATTACGATTTATTTTATTTAAAATAATTAAAATGTAAGTATCTTTAACACAGTCTTTTAACTTTAACATAATTTTTTAATTTTAATTGTTAAAAGACTACTCAAATTATCTGTAATTTTCTGTCAAAAAGAATCTATTGTCGGATAATGACTACTTGCTTCTATGTCTGATTGACATGTTTAGCTTCATTCTAATAGGTCTCTTTTGTTCTTAACATTTGTCAGTTTTTTAAAATTGGGTTGTGCCTTGGTCCAAAATATACTATCTTGTCTTTCATAATTAACATAAATAGACATTGATTTAAAGAAAAATCTTGATATAAACAAATCACAATTGGAATGTCCTTATCTTGAGTTTGTCTTCCTACTTCTCTAATTTCAACCATTAGATTTTTTTTTAAAAAAATTAAAAATTATTAAAAATAATTATATTTTAAATATTTTTATGATATTAACGTTTATTAAAAATTAAGTCTAATATAATAAAAATATATCATTTAACATTTTAAATCTGAACAATTAGTTTATTTTAAACTAACAGCCCAAATAAAAGATACAGGATCTGCTTCTCTTAAGAAGAAGTAGGGCATCGAAATCTTGTTCCTCGTGAGTGCTAACTATGCTATCTCATCACAATTTATATGAAAAGAAACACTTTTAGAATGTGTTGTGAAACATTATGATATTTGAACGATTATTTCAATTATTAAAGTATTTTATTATTTTATAAAATAATAATGTAACATAACAGATAAACTACATGTGTAAATTTATATTTTTATTTTTTTTCAAAAAATTAAAAATTTCTTTGTGTTACTTCTCTCTTTCTTAATAAGATTTTCTTTTAAAAGAATATGACCTCAGAGTCCTTTTAAATATCTATTTGGACAATCTAAGTAAAATAAAAATTTAAAAATATAAATCTAATTTTAATTATATTAAAATTAAAATTGAATAAAATTTAAAATTTTGTTATTTGAATTATATAAAAATTATTATTTTGATAGTAAATATAAAATTAAGATATGATTATTTTTTAAACCCACATACCAAAAAGATAAGTAATCTAATATAAATTATAATTTTATAATATATGAAATTTAATACAATTTAATTTTATAAATTTTGTTTTTTGATATGAATAATATGTTTTTAAATAATATTTTTTATTAGAATATGAAATTTTACATTATTAAATAAATATTTTCCTATAATTTTTTTTTAAAAAAATAATTTAAAAATAAATTTTTTGTCCAATGATACCACCTTATTTAACTTTATCATAATTATATAATCAAAATTATAATTCTTTATTATATCCTCAAAAATTAAAAAAAACCTATCCTATACTATTTTTATATTTTAAATAATTAGAACATAAAATCATCCTACGCCAAACATACAATAAAATTGAGCCTAAATTTTGAATTTCAAATTTAAATCTTATAAGATTATAACATTTGCATTTAATTATCTTAATAAATTATCATAATATAAAATGGGAACAAATCTCACGTATAAAATTGAGTGTTTTATTGGAGCATCTGTCCCTTTTACCAAATTCATCGTCACATCAATTACTAAAAAATGAAAAGAAAAAAAAAAAGAAATCGTCATACAAATTAAAGCATTCCATTGTACCTAATAACATTGAATAAAAAGCCCAGATCAATTGACAAACGCCACAATTACAGCAAACCATCTTACCCCATCCCATCTTTAGGGAGTCCTGAAACTTGCACTTCGACAATCTTTAAGACAGTGTACCCTACAAAGCAATGTCAAGAAGCTGATCTCTTCTGCCAAAGCTGCTTCCGACGGCCCCAGACAATGCTGCCGGAGACCTCCCATGAGGCTGCCCTTCGACGATAGGCCGAGACAAAGTTTCAGAAGACAAAGGAGATGGAATCAGCCTGAGACTCCCCTCCTCACTGATGCCACCATTTCTACCCTCCATAAGCGAAATTCCAAACAGCCTGCAGCTAGTTTTGCTTTTCGGAAGAGGCTGCTGCTTAGAGCATGGCTTGTCGTAGCCCTTGATGAGGCCCATATTCGAACATTTGGAATCTGGGATCCTGGAGAGGCATTGGCCAGCATACCTCTCGAAACGATCTTGATTTTGGGCAGGAATGCTTGCTTGCTGGAACATCAACACGGAGGACGGTGAAGAGACTTGACAGGCTTCGGGATTAGATGACTTCATGACCAACGTAGACCAAAGGTTTCCGACGCTCGGGACTCTAACACCCTCCAGGATTTTGATGCCTGTGCTCCCGGTTATTGGGTCACCGTAAAATGTGTCTGCATGTGGTTGAGTCGGGCATGCCTCTTGACCTTGTAAGACCTTTTGGAACCTGAATGATTCAGGAAAAATATTGCAGGGGGCAATTCCAGTATTGTTTGAGCCAGGAAAGCATCTCATGGACGGGGAAACGACATGATTCAGGTTGTCACTGACATTGTAAGCAGCATTAAAACTAAATATTTCTTGACCTTGCAAGACCTTTCGGATCCCCAAAGAGTCCCTCAAGTCTGAATTCCCTGCACAAAGGAATTATAAATATATACTATCAACTGTTACAAGCTGAGTGTCCTTATAATACTCTAAATAAAAGGACTCTTATATCTATTCAATAGTCAGGATTAGAAGTTGGATAAATATTAAATAGCTATTTAAATTATTTGACATAATTGGCACTATTTATCTAATCTTGGCTGTAAGGTGGACAGAAGAAACTCCTCACCAGGAGGACCATAATAGTTCTCATTGCAAGCTGACTCTAACAAGTAATGACACTTTTTCTGCACTAGGGTGTCGAGATAATTCAATTTTCTTTTTTACTCCAACAAGCTCTCTACATTTTGGACATATTGGGCTGTCATGTAGTTTTTCAATATATATATATATATATATTTAATGTAAACTAAAAAAAAAGGTACCATTTAATAGTATAAAAATAGTTGAAAGCAAAGGCTGCTGTTGTCTTTCTTTTATTTCTTCATTATTCAGGGTATGCTATAAAACAATTCATTCATATTGACTTGATCACGTATTAAGACTTCCGTGAATCTTTTTAGATGATGAAATAAGATAAACCAATTTTTTTTACTAATAATTTATAATAAAATAATATTGTTATTCAATTATATTGTCATATCTACAAACAACCTATCAATTTCGGTTAATGTGTCTTCGGCATACCATTTTCTCAATTTTTTTTTAAAATAACATATCGGCATATCAATAATGATAGGAGGAAGGCAGGAAGGCTTACCCGGAATAGGAATATCTGGTTTTGTTAAGGGCATACCAATCCTGCTCCTCTTGAGACCAGATGCCACTAAATTCATGGAGCTTTGAATTGAAAAGCTACTGGGTTCAATCTCCCACGGAGATATCCGGCTATGGCGGTTTGCCTCAGCGTCATCCCACCTTACCTGCGAGTATTTGATGAAAATGAAAATATTTTAGCTAGTTACTATATCATCGATACAATAATATATCATAATTTTATTATAGTACAAGAAATATAAATATCTGGGTCTGACACCTCTACCCTAAACTTTCAAGGACATAGCAGAGAAGAACTTTTTTTTTAAGTATAACCTACTGCTCTTATATACCAAATAAGAGAGAAATATTTGGGGGACAATCATTTTGATGTGGTGCTCTATCCGTTGCAGATTTTTAATTTTATAAAGTCCTATACTAGATTGACATTTGGAAACATAACATGTGCCATATGTCAATGACGAATTTATACAGCGCACGCATGGCATTTGGTTTTCATCAACTATTTTAACCACCAACTACTATTTAACCAACTTAACTTCCAAGTGGCTTTTCTGAATTAATTGGATATGTGTTTTTCATGTATCATGTTTGCCCATTAAACAGACATGTGCTATTGGTTTTGGAAGAGGAAGAGAATAAAAAAATGTAGGAAAAGAGAAACTAAAAAATAATCAGATTGTTCTTTTTAATTATTTTACAGTAGGAAATAATTAATAAGATCTGGATAATCTTATTTTCATTGGAAATTTTGGGTTTAATTTTGTTAGTGCAAAATACAATCAAATAAGGTTTCATTATATTATCGAGACAATTTACATGAATCCATTTGTATTCATAAGAGGTGAATAATATATGAAGAAAAGTAACGTTTGATCAGACGACTTAAAACCTTACTTTTTGTTCTTTAATTTACGGGATGATTCTTAAAGGCCCCACTTTTTCCAAAGACCATCCAAACTAGCGGGCCCGCATAAAAATAAATGGATAATTAAGACATCGTATAAGAAAAAGGTATATGAAGGATAACTTTGTAACATTATGCAAAATAAAATGATCTTAAGCTACAAACACAGGATGATAATATATGCATCATGGGAAGAAATATCGACCTATATACAAAAATATATCATGATTCTATCACAATATAGGAAATATTGGTAAATCAGGGGCCAAAACCTCTCTCTCTCTCTCTATATATATATATATATTGGTTGATATTTTATTTCAGCCTATAACTACAACAGCTGCGTACCAGTAAACATCTCCATTTTGAACCGGGCCATCTCATAGGGTCCATGTCATGTATCCCTGTAATTACTCCTGCAAACCTGTTAAGACACGGCATTTTGGTCAGTGCAGTTTTGACAAGAGAAAATTATTTTAAATTTAAACAATTAAAAGAGCAAATATTGCCAAAACCTTCTTTCTGCGGCATCTTCTGCTTCAAAACGCATTCTGAACCTCGTACCGACAGAGAAACAATGGTTGAAACTCTTCATGAACCAGCGGAATGGTACAACAAATTCCGATGAACTCGGCCTATAAGGCAGGACGATATAAGGTTTGAAAGGAATTCAAGCATCATAACTTAGGTCTTAAAAATTAAGTTCCTTAATGAATTATAAATTTAATGTAACAATGAAGTCGTTCCAAGGGGGAAAAACACTTATTCCCAGGATTAAATGCAATTTGAGCGTTTGCTTATCAGGAAGTTATTCAAGTTGACAGATAAAAATATTGACCGATATAAAACATTAACTAATATGTATTGGTATTGGACCTCATGTGTTACGGGTCCTCTCCATGAGCCCTCCGACACCCCACCAAATGTGATGGGCCGGCGTAGGAGCACCCGGGAGACCCGTCCCCACCCAAGATTCCGTGATTATGTCATTCCATAGGAGATATAGAATTTTATTACTTTTATTTCTTTTGTTTCAGAAGTATGTGGTTTGTTAGCATTCTGCTAGCATTAAGTCATTCTGTTAGTTTATAGTGTATGGCTGGCAGATAAGTAAGGGAAGGAAGATACTCTTCACTACTCCTCTCCCCTGCTCTCTCGCTTTCTTCCTCTGTCTGACTCCCCTCCCCCTCTTTTCTCTCCTCTGCTCCTCCCGGCAACGACTGTTCCACCACCTCGACACCTTACACCGCGGTCTCACTGTAGCAGACCGCGGCCATACTGTTCACCTCTCACTCCGAACTCTGCTGCATCATTTGGTGCTCTCATTGAGACATGGCAGAGGGTATGACGACACGGTACAAATCGTTGGAGGACTCGATTTCGGGGCTGAAGGAGACGACCACCGCTCTACAACAACAATCCGAGAGCATCGTCACCACTCTTCAACACCATTCTGAAGGTATTGCCTCTAATGCCTCCCTGAGTGAACACCTACAAAAATCCATGTCCAAAATCCCCCATTCTCTGGCCCGAATCGAAGCTCAACCCCGATCTACAGTAAATCCACCACTACTACCAACTGCGCCTGCGTTTTTGGCGACAACGTCCTCACACTTAACTCCTCCCTCCCAAAATGCGTCCCTCTTCCCTCCAACATCGACCGATTCCCATTCCTCACTCCCGGTTCACTTACCGAAACTGGAAATTTCCTTTTTCTCCGAGGAAAACGTTCTCGGCTGGCTGTTCCAAATTGAACGGTTCTTTTACTATCACCTCACCCCAAATGACCAGAAACTCACAATAGCCGCCTTCTATATGTCTGGGTTGGCCCTCCAATGGTTCCAATGGATGCATATCACCCGCCAACTCACAACATGGGAAAGTTTCACCCAAGACCTGGAGCTTAGATTTGGCCACAATGAACCTCTTGAACTATTTCATCTCCGGGTTACGGGATGACATCAGGCGGAAACTACTGCTGTTAAAGTCCTAGACATTACCGGAAGCCATTGGAATGGCTAAGATAGTGGAAGAAAAAATTGAGGCAGGACGGTCCACTGTTGACCGCCCGCCAATTCCCAAACAGACCCCCGTAGCAATGAACCATACTCCACAAACAATTCCCCACCGGCCGGTGACTCCGAGATTGCCCATCAAGCGGCTTACACTTGCCGAGATGGCAGCATGCCGTTCACGGGGTTTGTGTTTCAATTGCGATGAACAATTCACTCCAGGACATCGATGCCGCCCTCCCCAATTCCTGTGCATGATTGCGGACAAAGAGCACAACCCACTCCCTGATCCACTACCCGTAGAAGAGTTCTCATCCGAGCCAGAATTCCATCCCACAGAACCAGCAGACATGGAATCAGTACCAACCATTACTGATTCCACCCCCACCATTTCGCTACACGCCCTCGAGGGCCGCTTTGTCCCCTCCACCTTGCGATTGCGCGGACAGATTGCAGGACTGCCGGTAGTCGTCCTGGTTGACAGTGGCTCCACTCGTAACTTTCTTCAGACCAAAGTGGCCAAGCACTTGGAACTGACAATTCAACCGTCCCAGCACCTTAATGTCACCGTGGGAAATGGCAACTCCCTACACTGTGAAGGGATTTGCTCCAATACACTAATCACATTGGACCAGACCCCATTTCATGTGGATTTATACCTCCTGCCCATTTATGGTGTGGACATAGTCTTCGGGGTGCAGTGGCTGGCAACAATTAGCCCTATCCTCTTTTATTACAAGGCCTTGTGGATGAGTTTTGATCATGCAGGCAAACGGCTCACTCTGCGTGGGCTACAAACAGCCACTATATCCACCATGACCTTAGGACAGTTGCGGAGGAGTGGCCTGACCAAAACTGCCGCTGCCTACTTCCACATAACTATTACCTCTCCGTGGGCACCAACGATCAAGCCAACTCCAAGTTCTTCCTCCTTCAATGAATCCATACCACCTGATATTTCCCCTCCCATTAGATCCGCATTGCTGCAACTTCTCTCTACCTTCACTGGGGTATTCTCCAGTGCCCCATGGCCTTCCCCCACGCCGTGCCACAGATCATCACATACCACTCAAACCCAATACTAAACCGGTCAACGTTAAGCCCTACCAATACCCTCATTTTCAGAAGGCAGAAATGGAACGAATGATCCAAGAGATGTTGACTGAGGGCATTATTCAACCGAGTAACAGCCCCTTCTCCTCTCCTGTCTTGCTAGTAAAGAAACGCGACGGTAGTTGGCGGTTTTGCGTGTAGATTATCGGGCCTTGAACGCCATCACAGTGAAGGATCGATTCCCAATCCCCACTGTCGATGAGTTGGTAGATGAGCTGGCCGGAGCTCGGATCTTCTCCAAACTCGATTTGAGGGCTGGATACCACCAAATGAGGGTCCACCTAGAGGATGCCCACAAGATCGCATTCGGACTCACAATGGCCACTATGAATTCATGGTCATGCCTTTCGGGTTGTCAAATGCCCCTTCCTCATTCCAATTCGAAATGAATGAGATATTCCGCCCTGTATTACGGAGATCCGTCTTCTTCGATGACATTTTAGTATACAATTCGACCTAGGAAGCCCACCTTCAAAATATGGCTCAGGTGCTACAACTCCTCCAAATGCATTTCTTCTTCGCCAAGCTAAGTATGAATTCAGCCGCACTCAACTGTCCTATCTCAGCCATGTTATCTCGGAGTTCGGTGTGACAGTTGACCCCTCTAAAATCGCTGCCATCCAGACCTGGCCCATTCTTACTAACGTGACCCAATTGCACACTTTCCTGGGGATCGCGGGGTATTATCGTCGCTCTGTGCACCGGTATGCTCAGATCACAGTCCCATTAACGATGTTACTACTGAAGAATGCCTTTGTTTGGACTCCCGAAGTTGACCAGGCTTTTGCTTCCCTCAAAACTGCCTTAACTTCCACCCCTGTGCTTACCCTGCCTAATTTCACTAAACGCTTTGTAGTCCAAACGGATGCTTCGAGATAGGGTATCGGGGCAGTGCTCCTTCAAGAGTGACATCCGATCGCTTACTTCAGCCGGCAGCTCTACCCTAAATTGCAGGCTTCTTCAACTTATTTGAAGGAGATGGTTGCTATCACAAAGGCTATAAAAAAATGGCGGTAATATCTGCTGGGATCTAAGTTTACCATAATGATGGACCATTAACCCCTCAAAGCCTTATTGACCCAGACTATCCACACCCCCAAACAGCAGCGTTGGATTACCAAATTGTTGGGATTCGACTTCGATATCGTGTACCGGCCAGGACGCATCAATGGCCCCACGGATGCCTTGTCCAGGCGGGAACCTGGCACCTTCCTGGCACTCCAGGAAGTGTCCCAGCCCATGGACATTTATTGAACGCCATCCAGCAGCCGCTTCCTTCGCTAAGGCCATCCAAGATCACCCAGGCGATCATGCAGGGTACTCTTGCCGCGATGGTCTGATCTTTTTTCAATGAATCTGGGTGCCCCTCGAATCTGCACTTTCAGACTTAATATTACAAGAATACCATAATTTGCCACTTGGGAGACACGCTGGAATTCACCGTACTTATGTCCGGATTGCCTCCATTTTCTACTGGCTGAATATGTCCAAGGAGGTGTGGGACTTCGCCAACCGATGTTCAATGTGCCAGCAAGTCAGACTCTTAAATGTGGCACCTCAAGGGCTCTTGCAACCTCTTCCCATTCCAAGAAATACTTGGGAATCTATTTCCATGGATTTCATCACCCATCTGCCCCATTCACATGAAAATCAGTCATCTTCGTCGTCATAGACCGGCTCTCGAAATACGCCCACTTCGCAGCTCTGGTTGCACAAGTCACCGCAGTGCAATTGGCCGAAGTCTTTGTCCAGAAAGTCTGTCGGCTACACGGATTTCCAGCAGACATTGTCTCCGACCGCGATTCACTATTCATGAGTCTATTTTGGAAGGAACTCTTCAAGCTGCAAGGCACCCGACTGTCTACCAACAGTGCCTACCATCCACAATCAAATGGACAAACAAAGGTCATCAATTGATATCTCGAGAATTTTTTACGCTGCTTTAGCAACCAGCCTTCCTCCCGGGTGCAGTACTTACCATGGGCCAAGTGGCACTATAACACTGCATGGCACTCCTCCATCTAGATGAGCCCCTTCAAAGGAGTCCATGGTCGACCCCCACCTTCCCTACTCTCTTACGTGCACGGCACCTCTTCTCTCACAGCAATGGACGACCTATTAACCATGAGGACCAATGTACTAGCCACCCTTAAAGATAACTTGCAGTGAGCCAAACTCAGGATGAACCAGTAGGCAGACTCCCATCGAACGGAGTGGGAGTTTCAAATTGGCGATCTCGTTTATGTGCGCCTTCAACCCTACCGCCAAACGACAGTGGTAGGGTGGCAAACCAACAAGCTCGCCAAAAGGTATTATGGTCCCTTCCGCATTCTAGAACGGGTGGGAGCAGTAGCTTACCGATTGGAACTGCTGGCATACTCCAAAATACACAACGTTTTCCATGTGTGGCTGCTTAAGCGGTGCTGTGGGGATATCAGTAGTGCCATATTTGACCTGCCTGCTGAGGCTTAGGGCTCACAGCCGCTGCTGCAACCGCATCAGATATTGGGTTTCCAATGCATTCTTAGCAACAACTAGCCCGTGACCCAGGTATTGGTGCATTGGAAAACCCAAACGCCTGAGGAAGCTACTTGGGAGACCGCCTTCGAGTTCCAATAGGACTTCCCTTCGTTCAACCTTGAGGAGAAGGTTGGCTTCGATGGGAACAACAATGTTACGGGTCCTCTCCACGAGCCCTCCGACACCCCACCAAATGTGACGGGCCGACACAGGAGCACCCGGGAGACCCGTCCCCACCCAAGATTCCGTGATTATGTCATTCCATAGGATATATAGAATTTTATTACTTTTATTTCTTTTGTTTCTGAAGCATGTGGTCTGTTAGCATTATGTCATTCTATTTGTATATAGTGTATGGCTGGCAGCTAAGTAAGGGAAGGAAGATACTCTTCACTACTCTCCTCTGCTCTCTCGCTTTCTTCCTGTGTCTGACTCCACTCCCCTCTTTTCTCTCCTCTCCTCTTCTCCCGGCAACGACTGTTCCACCACCTCGGCACCTTACACCGCGGTTTCACTGTAGTAGACCGCAGCCATACTGTTCTTCTCTTCCTCCGAACTCTTCTGCCAACACCTCAGCGCCTCACACCGCGGTTTCACTATAGCAGACCGCGGCAGTACTGTTCACCTCTCCCTCCAAACGCTTCTGCATCATCATGACACTTATAATTTCCGATACAACGATAACATTATGATATGTTGTCGTATTGGCGATATATCGACCTATACATCTAATATTTGACATATATATTGGCTAATATCACTCTATTAATTTACGATTTTTAAAATTTTTTTTCTTATAGAATATCTCTCACTGATATTGTTGGAATTTGGTCACTCCAGTAATAATAATATGTTGGATGATTTCAACAAACTAGTTTGTCATCATGTGTTTTGGCCTATGACCAAAGCTTAGGCGGTCAACTGTTTGCATGTATCTAAGTCCTATATATGCCTGTTTGCACAGGCAGTGATGCAATTATATTGTTGATGGTTTAATGGTGAACATACTTTGCAGCTTATGACCAAAGCAAACACCGTGCTGGATGGAGATAGTGCAGAAGAAGATCATTCATGAGGTAATCACTCTTATCCCAAAGGGCTGCAAAGTCTAATCTTTTGGAAGGGTATAATGGCCACGGTAGCAAGAGATTGCAATAATAAAAGAAAAATAATCACAAAATAAAAAAGGTTGAACAAACCGAGGGGAAAAATCTATAGACAATGGAGGAGAAATTCACTACATTTGAAAATATGGATACAAAAGAACGACCAAAATGTGTTTCTCAAAGCTCACAAAACCCTAGCTCATACAACAAGGAAGTATATATATAGGCGATTAAATTTCAATTCAAAATTCATCAAATTGTACAACAAACTTTTTAGATTTGGTATTCAAATGAGCTGATTACATAAAAGAATTTAGGTCACACTTAGTATATTTTCTTATTTAGACTAGGTCACAAGTTTTTCCTTTAGGCAGAAAGTAATTAATATACAAGAATAAAACCTTAAATTCTACAAAATAGGTCGGCTACATGAATCCATTTGCATCATCCACTTGATTTAATATAATATTTCTCAACTTATAGTAGATTTATATTATTTTTTATCATCTCAACGCGTTCTTTCTTAGATCTACCTTTTCGTTTTTTTCCTTCAACTATTATTAACTCACATTACATCACAGGAGATTCATTTGCCAATATTCTCAAGTGTATAAATAACCTTAAATATTCTTCACTCATTTCTTCTTTGTATAATTTCTAAATGTTTGGCATATTCTTATTTTTGGATTCAAATATATCTTAATATCTCATCTTTATTACACTTGTTTTTTTTGGAATGATTGCCCTACATCCTTATCCATAAAGTTTTAGTCTAATGTTGTACAAAAAGTAACATATGTATATATATAGTATAAAAGCAAAACCAACAGAGGAATTTATCAAATGTTCATCTTAGGAAAGTTTTAAGATGGGAGAAGATTTACAAAATAATAGTGACTGCTCACAGGAACAACATCAAGTATAACCATGCTAAAGAAGGAGCCTTGTGAGAAACAAGAAAGAGTGCACCATAATGAGAAGGAGAAGAAAGAAAAACAAAGAGTAAAAGAGTGGAGTGTTTCCGTTTACTAAAAATAAAAAAGAACTAAACGGGTTTTGTTTTTCTTTGACATAGAACAAGTGTGTAGCGGATACTTCATTTGAGTTGGGTTTGTAACCTATTTCACATAAGACCTGGATTTTCTGAAAGCACGTCTTCAGATCCTAAACGCAGCTTCAAGACTGGTTTCTTCAGCTGTTTGTGGGGGAGTTCTAGAGGTTTCCACGTAAATTTGGTGTGTGCTTCTTCCTCCTCTTTCTTTTCAGCACCCCTACCATTTATAAACATAAACACAAGGACATCTTGTGCAGGAAAGGAAGCAAGGATATATATTGTTCGATATGTCGAATACCAATATAGTCATGATCGATACCAATACCAAAATTTTCATCAATTAGTTTAGCACAAAGAAAGTTCAACAACAGGGCAATAATAATATGTTGAGAACTCATGAGTTGTGTTAAAAAAAGACAATAAGAAATTATAGTTGCTTATCAATGTGTTTTGGCCTATGACCAAAGCTTAGGCTTTTCAGGTCAAGATGCTGTTTGACACATGTATCTAAGTCCTATATTTGCCTGTTCACACGGGCAGTGATGCAATTTATGTTGTTGATGGTTTAATCCTCCAGTCGGAACATACTTTAGCAGCTTATGACCAAAGCAAACACCGTGCTGGATGGAGATAGTGCAGAAGAAGATCAAAATTCATGATTGTAATCACTTCCCTCTAATCCCAAATTGAAGTTGCAAATGGCCTAATCTTTTAGTGAAGGGTATAATGGCCATCCCCAATTTTGTCAAAGATTCAAGAGATTAGCAATAATAAAAAGAAAAATAATCACAAAATAAAATACCAGATTTACATGAACAAACTTCGTAGGGGAAAAATCTATAGACAAGGAGGACAAATTCACTACATTTGAAAATATGGATACAAAAGAACGACCAAAATGTGTTTCTCAAAGCTCACAAAACCCTAGCTCATACACACATACATGTTAATATATATATATATATATATATATATATATATTAAATTTCAATTCAAAATTCACATCAAATTGTACAACAAACTTTTTAGATTTGGTATTCAAATGAGCTGACTACATAAAACGAATTTAGATCACACTTAGTATATTTTCTTATTTAGACTAGGGTCACAACCTACTTTTCCTTTAGGGTAACAGAAAGTAAATAATATACAACAATAAAACCTTAAATTCTACAAAATAGGTCGGCTATATGAATCCATTCGCACCGTTCCACTTGATTTAATATAATATTTTTCAACTTATAGTAGATTTATATTATTTTTTTATCATCTCACTCCGCGTTCTCTTAGATCTATCTTTTCGTTTTTTTTCCTTCAACTATTATTAACTCACATTACATCACAGGAGCTTCATTTGGCCAATATTTTCAAGTGTATAAATAACCTTAAATATTCTTCACTCATCCTATCTTCTATATGTATAATTTCTAAATGTTTGATATCATTCCTGATCTTTTAGAGAGATTCAACTTATATATCTTAATATCTCATCTTTATTACACTTGTTTTTTCTCGGTCTGATTGCCCTACATCCTTATCCATAAAGTTTCAGTCTAATAGTTGTATTATTACAAAAAGTAACGCATATATATATATATAAGAGCAAAACCAACAGAGGAATTTATCAAATGTTCATCTTAGGAAAGTTTTATTCTATATGGGAAGTACATATTTACAAAATAATAGTACCAAGACTACAAAGAACAAACTCACAGGAACAACATCATATTTATAACCATGCTAAAGAACGAGCCTTGTTAGGGTCCTCTCATCATTTAATCACTCTTTATATACTCAATGGTGAGGATTTTATTATAATAATTTGAATGGCTAGAATTAGACAGCACATTAAAATGTGTTGCACTCAAATTATAATTATTATAGTCCAAGTTATCGGGTAAAATTTTCACCGCTTCGCAATAATGAGAGAGGATAAAAAAAATAAAAAGAACCAAACGGGTTTTGTTCTCTCCGTGAACTGACATAGAACAAGGGCGAGCATACTTCATTTGAGTTGGGAATTGACTCAGAGTTAAAATTATGAACAAATAAGACCTGGGATTATAGCAGATGCTGAAAGCACGTCTTGCAGATATGGCATTAAACGCAGCTTCAAGACTAGCATGATTCAGCTGTTTGTGGGGGAGTGCAGATAGAGGTGGTGTGTTCCCTTTGATTTGAACCGCTCTTCGGATTCCCAATCTCAATTCTCCATCAGCACCCCTACCATTTATAAACATAAACACAATGAATCTTGTGATCAGGAAAGGAAGCAAGGATGAAAATATTAACCATTATATATCAGTATCATGAGGCCCCGATACTATGAAAATATCCTCATACATCACCATGTTGGTCTTTTTTTCTTCACTTACTCTTGGAGGCTTAAATTCATACATTTTTAATATATCTAATTACCTAAGTTCCTAATAAACTTAAATCCACATATTTTGTACAAGTATAAAAATGAATAGATCAAAAGTTTTGAAATATTTTTCAATGACCTTGAAGGAAATCAAAATTATTTTGATAAAATTAAATATAGCTCTTCAATTAGGTAAATAAATGATTATTTTTTGCTGAAATGACTGCAATTAATATATTGATAGTTATAAGTAGAATTCCTAATGGTTTAAGCTTTGACACCTGAGGAAGAGCACAGCATCTCCAGAGACAAGCTTTTTCTTGTTAATGAAAGCACTCCAGCCTGTAGTGAGCAAATGCCGTCTTGGCTGGCCTGTTCAAGCTCAGTAGGGAAAGTGGGCAAAAAAACATATAAACATATTAAAGAAGAGAAATATTTCAGAGAAACTCAATAAGAACCTTTAGTATACTTCAGGTGATAAGATAACTCATCTATCCATATATTCTTATATGAAATTCCACTTATGTTAATAGATAAATAGAGCATCACGTTCCCTAAAGGTAACCTAAGGTTGTTCAAAGAAAGGCCCCCTAACATCAACAACCATAGAAAAAAATATTGGTAATATGTATCAATTTAGGCCCTACGATATTAATATTTTTTAATACCACAGTCATAAATGAAAACATGGTATCAATATCAGATACACTCATATTAAATAATATATATTAGTATCGAATATATTAGAAAAAATTTCAAAAACCATAGACTAATAGAACTGTAAATGCCGATATTTTGGTCAAATGTCAGCCATATCACCCAATATTTTGGATTGAAACCGTATCGCCTGATACTTTTGAATATCGGCCGATATATTGTGATATATCACGTATACGGCGGCATATCATGATATGGACGCAATATGGAAAAATTTTGGTATTAGGGGGCCCCCAAAATGGATACACATTAGTCAATATTTGCATTTATAATTAAGAAAAAATCACAATATATTGTCACATAGTTAATATATTAACCTATATGCAAAATATTAGCCAAAATATCTAACATTTAGATGATATATCGGTCGATATTTTCCTATCAATTTATCACTTTCAAAAATTTTTTCTTTCAGTCTGTCCAAGAATAATACATATTATCTAATATAACGGTAAAAAATACCAATATTTTCATTTGTTAACAACATCAAAACTTCCCAATTTACAAGGAGAAACAGGAATACCCCAAAATCTGTAGGCATATATACCTCTGTAAATGTGCCTGAACCGCCATTGGAGGCCGTGCAAATCCTTTGCTATGAGCTCTTGGGAAGGCCTCTGTTGCTTGTAGTCCTACAGCATTAGAAAGAGTCAAATAATAATACGCAACTAGCTTTGCTTTTGGGCATGGTTAAGGAAAGTACTTCCCATTCAATTCAAAAGTAGCTTGAACAAGAAAAGGTGTTCACTTTTTTCTTTATAGTAACGTACGATATGGGATCAGCAGTTCCAACAACAGAAACAGCAGCTTCATAATTAAAATCTAACAACTCGATAGAAGTATTCTCTGTTACAATATAAAATCATTGTTAAACCTTTACCTAATAACTTAAATTTTTAGGTTTGTTAGTTTCTTGATATAGTTTTAGAGCTTATAATTATTTCTCAACACATAATAAGAAACACGTTTGTTTCATACTTTAAGTTTAAAGGACATTTGTGTGAGATCGTATCTGTTACGATATAAGATTATTCTTAGACCTTAATCTAACAGTTTAAAATTTTGGATCTATTAGTTTCTTGACAGCTAATTATAATTCTCAAAGCATTGGTACAGATAGCATGCTAGAATCAGATAAAATATTGATTTGATGGGCTTGCTTTCGATCATACAGGCCAACGGAATTCTAAAACAGACAAGAAGAAGAATACTTGGCATGACTAACTAGAGGTAGGTGAGGTGCAGTCTCTTTGCCTATATCTGAGACCATTAGATATGAATATAATGAATGTAGATTTTTTTTAAAAGAAGAACTATTTTAAATTCATTTCTTTAACATAACACTTGGACCGTTTGGATATAACTTTGTAGTCGGTGTAGTGAACACAATGACTCCCTCATTCTCGACTAACAACAGTAAACTTGATCTTCTTCAGCAAGATATTTTAGGCATCCAGAAACTAAAGTCCAATACAGTTTCTTTCTTGGGGCTTTATTTTCAACCCCCCCCCCCCCACCGCCCCAAAAAAAAAAAACCAAGAGCCATGTGAAAAAAATAATAATAATAAAGTAGTTCACAATATAAAAAATGAATATTATCAATTTTTACCCAATTTCATTATGAGTCATTCATTTTAAATTTTATTCTCAACTTTAAATTGTTTTGGAAATATTCAAGCCAAATAGAAACCATACATATGAATTGATAAGTATAACATGTAATGCACCAGAAGTGTTAAAAAGTTAAAATTCAGCACCAACTTAGCGTTTTTCTTTTTTTTAAAAAAAAACGTGAAACATGATGCATATGGCAAAATTTTTATAAGTAAAAATAAAATTATATTAAACTCAAAAAACTGAAAATAAAATTAGAAAAATGAACAGTAGGGAATTAAATTGAAAAAAAAGGGTAGAAAACTAAGAATATTTTTGATAAAATTTTCTTCGGAAATAAGTTATGGAATCACTCCCCGACCAACCACCCTCCATGCCGAACTGTTTAGGGAGCGACATTATTCAAAACTATGAAAACAACCTTTCAACAACAACCCAGAAATGCAGAAAACTTATGCAATTGGCTTTTTCTTTGGGGTAACAAAAGTCCAAAAGTAAATTAATGGATTAAACTATTAATTAAGCCAATGTCATAATCTATTATACGGCATAATGAAATTACCAGCGGAGGAAAGCAGTCTTCTGCAGCACGGCGAGGAACAGAGAAGCCGCCGTGAGTGCTCGTATCAGAAGCAGTAAGAGTCTTGCAGAACATATGGGGTGTGGTGGACTTGGCCGCATCTTCCATTTCTTCTTCTTCTCCATCTTCTCCATTAACATCCCTCTCACGCTCTTGCAATTTCTCCTCAATCTGCTTCGACTCCATCAAACATCAATCTCAATGCAAATCAAAGGCTTAAAATTCCAAAAATCCAAAAATCAACGCTTGCCCCAGTTTGATTTCTCATATCAAGAGTGATTCTAAAGTCTCACAGCTACAGAAATCAACGATTTCCGTTGGTTTGAAGATTTCAAGATAGGCTCATCAATTACTTTGAAAGCAGTAAAAGCATATACAGGAGATATTTCGCTGGAAAAATTAGAAGCAAAAGGTCACCTGTATTTCGGGGAGCAGAGAAAGTTTCGCATAAACCTCATCTGTCGCCGCATCGGCCTATGGAAAACAGCAAATATTTTAGAACAATCGTCGCCAGAAAAACAAACCCAAGAATCATTCGATTGAAAGAGGGGAAAAACCCGGAAAATCCCCTTCCACAAAATCGAAGAAATAAAACTAATCGGCAAAACCGCGAAAATCAGATAGAAAATCGATGAGATAAAAATGGCTTACATGAAGCTTGACATCGATAACGCGGCAGAAAACGTGAGGAGGAATCTTATCGACAGAAATCCCGGGAAAATCGGGGAAATGCTCGAGGTGGCCCTGAGGGAAGTAAACCACCACGCTGCCTTTCTTAGGCAAAGATATCAAAGGCCCGGCACAGGCGTGCCATAGCTCCATACAAACTGCTGAAGAGGACGCAGCTGACGAAATTTGTGTTCCATTATTATCCCCATCCACACTGCTACTGAAGTTATCGTCGTCTCCATCTTCGTTCACCGTATTCAAGTCAATCAATCCACCCATCAGAGATGATTGAGTTCTATAACAGAGAAAAAGAAAAGTCGAGAGCGCTAGCTAGAGAAGGAGGTTGAAAATGGGATTGAACAAAGAGAGACCGAAGAGAGTTAGAATGGAAATTGGAGAGAGTGTGCATTTGCTGGTAGCAGCGTATACCCAGGTCAGGCCGGTACTTAAACGTGCAAACCCACTAAAAGGAGCACTGCAAAGACACCACGCGCCAGTCCATTTCTCTCTCCACAGGTGGACTAACAACCCTGGATTTCGTTAATGGCGGATTTTAGATATCAAATCAAATCAGCTTTTGGATTAAGCATATGCTTGCTGTAAGTGTGAGGGGGGTGATGGTTAATTTGCTTTCTCTTCTCATGTGCCGAAGGGCTTTTACAGGCAGACCCTGATGCTGATGCTGATGCCGCTGCCGCTGTAGAAGAGGGGGAAAGAGCCTGCCGTTTAGAGAGAGAGTAATGAGAGAAAAGGTGAAGGCTTTATTGATGCAGTGCTTCACAACAAGGCATCTGGAGGAGATTTTTTTTTTTTTTTGGGATGAAAAATATAAAGAAAATCGGGTGGGAAGTGATCTTCATATTTACTTTTTGTGCACAACCCCCCTATATTTCCGGCCGCTTGCCTAGCTTGTACTCCTTTGCCTCACCTTGTCCCTCCAACAGTGTCTCCCGTCATTGAAGCCAAATAAAAAATATATATATTTTTAAAATAATTTTACAAAATAACATAGTAGCATAAGTAGATAAGATTAAGAAGTTATATTTTTAATGTAGTTGAAGATTAATTATTTGAAGTGGATGATGCTTCCCACGTCTGTGTTGGAGGATATATCAAATTTTAACCATGTAGGAACCAAAAAATTTTTTCAACTAGGATAAAATTTATAATTTTTTTAGTTTGAGTTCTTGATAAAATAATAATATATACACATTGATAATAATAAGAATTTTTTTATACAAAAAAAATATTTTTAAACTAAGAAAAAAATTTCAAAATATTATGTCAAAAAATATTTCTACTATAATTTGAGATCCAGTCATTTGAAATCCTACAAACAACTAGGTTATACAATATGCTATAAGTGAGAGATCTAATTACCAATAAATTTTTAAAGTCAATTTATTCATAACACATTATAAGTTTAATATTTATTTTGAAAAATGAATGAATGTAAGAATAAAATGAATGAAAATAATTCATAATATGTTTTAAAATATAGATTAAGGCAATATATCCAATATTGGTCATTTGATAGAGTGTGATTCAAGCGCTAAATGATTGGTAAATCTTTCATTATTTTCTTTTCCTTCATTCCTTTCTATTTTCTCTCTCTATTGATGATCATGGGGTCTAAAATAATTTTCCTCACCTTACCTAAAATTAAAATATCATATTTATATAACATGTGACTAGTCATTGAAATTCTTATTGAATTATCATTCAAGTCTCTATCTCAAAGTTATCTCATAAAATTACATTGGAAAGTAGAACCATGTATAAACGTCAAGTGAAGAGTATTGTCAACATTAAAATTGAAAAAATTACATTTTATAATAGGTATGAAATTAATAGTATAGTTACTCAAAATTTAATAATTTAAAGTTTGTAAATCTATCGATAGATTGAAATTATTTATCTTTAAAAGTATTGAAACTAAAAAAATAAAACAGGAAAATCATAATGCCCAAAGATGAAAGTTTCTTTACATAAATTGATATTTTATACCTATTCTGTCCAATAAAATGTAACATGTTGTTCCCTCAACTTGGAACTTAAAACCCTTCACTTGTCACTTTACTCTTTTTTCTTTCTTTGATTTTGATAATTGAGATGTCCCATCTCTCATCGATTAAGCTGAACATTATATAGTAGATAAAAGTTAAATATTTGAATAACGAGAAGCACCAATCAACATAGTAGATAAAGTAGATAAAGTTAAAACCCTTTTTTTTTTTTCCTTTTGGGTGTCAACTTTCGATGATATTTTAAACTAAATTATACGTGTATATATATATATATATATATATATATATATATATATATATAATTTAATATATAATTGATGTATATTTGAATTGAAACTCAACCCAGATGGTAGAAGTCCAAAAGGAACACTAATTTAAGCAACCTTTAAGTTAAACCCTATATACCATAAACAAAATAATACTAAAGCACGGATAATTATTTAAAATAAAATTTTTTTAATATTTAAATTAATATATATTCAAGTTAAATAAAAAAAAAAAAAGATTAATGCCTCTTTAAATTTAAAATGTGAGGTTATTGAGACAAGTAGGTGAATAAGTAGAAAAATAAGTTTTTTTTTTATTTTGAGGATCAATTTAGAGTCGGTATCACTTTAAAAATGATCAACATTGTATAGATTTTAATTATTCTAATATAATTGTTTAGTTATGGAAAAAAAATCAATATTGAAGAGCCAAATGGTGGGATTCTTGTCAATAGTAGTAGCTTTTTTAGGCACTTAGAGCCTCATATGAAAGACTGTTAAGAGATGCTCACATGACCCTGGATTTTATTCAAAGGAGTCCCATCTAATACCTTAGTATCTTGCAGTAGTTTAATGGGATGAGTTAATTTCATCACACTTATGTCACACTCTCAAAGGGATGATAATTTTACCCCGTACAGTCCCAAACTCTTAGATTTTATTGTCACATGTCTGAATCCTGTCATGATTTTTTGCCCCAAGGATGATACTGGAAAAAAGCTATTTTATTCAATAATAGCTGAGTAATAAAATAACATTAAAAATTAATTAAAATAAGTGAAGTATTAAGAATAATTGTGAATTTTGGTGTGAAATTAAATATTTAGTGGTCTGAGAGGGTGTCTGACGAGTACATGAGCCATGCATAAGTGAATTTGAGGCTGTGTCTCTGCATCTAATTTACTTATTAAGAAAGCTTATACGTTTTTGTTTCACTAGTTTAGCGTTTGATATGCACTTAATAAATACATGTGCATACAATTAGTATATGTGTGCCAATATGTTATTAAAAGACTTTTAATCATTTTTAGTCCTTTTTTTTTTTTTCTGAGTTTATGAAGATAATAGAGATAAGGAGAAAAAGGAGGAGAAAGAGGATTTAAAGTGATTTTGAGCTAAATTTTTAAAAATTTAACTTAAAAATAATGTTGTTAAAATTTTTAAAAGTATTTGATTCTTGTTCTAAATATACGTGCATGTAATGTTTTGTTACTTCTCTTAAGTTTGGTTTGCAAGCATATTAGAATTACTCATAAATAATAAATTTTTAAAGACTTATACATTAATTTTAAATATATTGTAAATAATTTCTAAAATCTTTAAATTTTTATCCTCACATGTCCTTATTATATAAGAATTTAATAAAAAATTCTACAACTAAATTTAAACCAAGCTATTCATTTTACATATTTTGAATATGAGTTCCTTTTATATAGAATGTTTGTTTTATCTAAATAAGAATTATAATAAAAATTTAATAAAATAAATTTAAACATGTCATAATCTATTAATTTATAAGCAAATATTGTAACCAAACTGCTAGGTATTACAAAAGTAACATTTTTTTCCTACCTATAAATTATTATAAATAGTCAACTTATATACGAATTTATAATAGTAATGTATGGCTTGTACTATGGGTTAAGAATTTATAATTTGACTTTTAATATTTGACCTCAATTTGTGAAGTTTATTACTTGCCATTGGTTTTTGATTATTATATATTTTGTATATAATTATTGATATTTTGTCCTCTCATATTTTCCAATGTACATTCACATATACATATACATATATATATTTTTTAAAATTTTAGATTAACTCTTATTATATTAATTATCTTTCAAACTAGTGGATATATATCACTTGTAGGTTTGGAACTGGAGAAGTTTTTGGAGAATTAGCTTGTAAATGTTTCGATTGTATTTTAGATATTGTATTATGTTATCCAAAGTACCTAAAATATGTTTAATATTTGCATATCTTATTTATTTTGGCATGCTTGTATCTGATTGTAGGCCATAAATTAGCTAGAGTTGACTTTTCTTCGGGTATGATGTTTTGAGCAAATATTTATGGTTTAGAGCCAAACATGAGAGTTTTGATCAACATTTAATCTTTTTTAAAGGGTAAAAAATTTTATATTTATATTTTTTAGAGTAAAAATTTTATATTTTTTTTGTCACAGGGAAAAAATGTTAGACATTTGTTATATAATTTCCTGATTTAGTATTTTATTAAGAATTATCGTAAGAAATTAAATAAAATTAATATATTTGGATATCCTAATATATTCAGACAGACTGAAGATTGGGTAACAAAACTTAGTAGCATTTTATCCATCTATAGAGAAATAATATATAAACGTTTCATTTATAAGTCTAAATAATAATGATTCGATTTAAGGTTATTGATAGTACATATAACTCTTTATTAAAGTTAATCTTTTAGTTTTTTGTTCTTAGATTTTGACATGTTTTCGATTTTTGATATTTTGTCCCATATTTGATTTAGTATTTGAGATATTTGACTTTGAAACTTGTAGGTTTTGACCACACTTCGGATATATGTTATTAGATTTTGAATGATTTTATACATTTGGAGTACTGGATATTCGCATTTAGGTTAGGAATTTTGCATACAAAATCACGTTTGGACATTTGACTTGTTTTGACCCCTGATTATCGGATTTTGTACATGAATTTACTGTTTTTACTTTTTTGTTCGATTTATGAATATACTTGTTACATTATATATATATATTCTGATATTTGATAAATATTTGATTTATAATTTTATTATTTTAAACTCTTTTAGATGAAAGAATTATAAATTAATTACAAAAGTTCAGATGAAGATGCTTATAGAGATCTTTGTCATACTTTATGATTATTAGATTTATAATTATGTTTGTTTTTATATTTTAGTGTATTTTCTATAAGGAGGAAATTATATAGAGATTGATGTTAGTATATTGTACTTTTGATGGAGCTATGTTTTGGATTATTTTGATATTGGGATTGTGGAATTTTTATGGTTTACGCAGTGTCAATAATATGATTTTTGTGTTACTTTGACTGTCATTTTTTCTTATGAAGTGTTTGATATCCCGACAGGTAGTTCAGAAAGATTATATAATTATTAATGTGATTATTATTGCCAATAATTTTGATAGTTTGCAAGGTTTGATCCGAAATTAGATATTATATTTGGGTATTCTCCTTTTTGGTTGGGAATTTGTTTCATAGATTTTTATTTATTATTATTAATTATTACCTATTTTTAATTTAAGATTATGGCACTAATATTTGTATTCCTTCTTGTTGATGTTAATATTTATGCCTGCATGGTATGATTTGTGAGAACTAGTCGTACTTTGATTGTGAAGTGAACATTTGGAGAAATGGAGCATACGGCTTTAGTGTCGTAGGACCCAGATTTTTGAGGGCTTCACAATAAATCGGGAGATGATAATTAGTATATTTGTATTACAGATATCCATATTTTACATATTCAAAGGTGAAGGTTATGATTCATAAACTTATGGTTAGGATCAGAGAAGGGTGGAGAAGAGCATCCATGCTTTGTTTGGCTACCGATTATGTCATAGTAGATTAAAATGTCAAGAACAGTCGCTCATTGATTCAGCCTATACTACTGCGTCCTAGATTAGATGAACACATCTTGAAAGTTAATTATTGTTAATGATTCGTTTTATGTGCACATATATGCTATAACCCTAGTCGCTTAATGAGGAAGAATGATGGCTAGGTGACATGCAACCCATGTATGCGTGTGCACAAGCACGTGTAAGTATGGCATATACGTTGTATATGTATATATGCTTATACAGGTGTGTGTGTATATAAATTATAAGTTAGTTTAATGATAAAATTAATGATGTTATAATTTTAATTAGACCCTTTAGTTTAATGATAAAATTAATGATGTTATAATTTTAATTAGACCCTCGCATAGTTAGCTAGGATGATTGAATAAGATTGATAATTATGAGGTTTGTCTGGTAGTAAAAAAATAAGAGGTATTTTATAATTTTAAAGATAATATTGAAACAGCGAAATGGTCGATAAAGATTGAATAAAATATTAATGGGGTTGGTTAAATGTTTAGTTCATTTGTTAATTTTTTTCCCTCTCCTGTGATAATCATTTTTTTATGTCAATTTAGACTATGTATATATATTTTATTGATATTTTATAGATAATTAAATGAAAATATGTGAAAATTTAAGGGCATTCAGATGAATATGAGACCATGAGGCTTTATAGTAGTGTATTTTTATTTTTTAGTACATATTCCAATTTAGAGGTTAAGATTATTGATTTTAAGGAGGAATATTTATAGTCTATTGGTCATCATAGAGTAATATTTGAGATATCACAATGGAAAGATATTACAGGTGGTATAAACATACTACAGATATAACATTTGAAAGGACTATAGAAGGAGTGAGAATTCCAAGGATGTTGAAGACCTCATAAAACTTACCCAACAATTAGAGGTATAAATATGCGGTCTTTGACTCACTATGATAGAAAAATCCATGGGGATTATTATATTTCATATAGTGGTAGCCTTGTATTGAATTAATATTTGAATTTAGTAGAATTTTTATTATATTCCTAATATCTAATTATCCTTATAACTTTTGGACCATGATTACGTTATAGCATTGAATAATGAACAATTGTCAATATATTGCATACGATTACTAGTTTCTATACATTTGATATTATAATTTAAAAATTTGTATTCTGATATTATTAATTTCATATACTTACTAAATACTTAACTAATTTTTGTATTTTCTTGACTCCAAAGTAAATAGATATTGTAGTATTAGTTAGAATTCGTATAATTACTGTGGGGCACAAGGTAAAGGTAATTTCAAAGTTTAATTGTTTATGAGTAAAAGTGAAAAAAAATTTTTATTTACTATTTTTTAAAAGTGCCTGAATATTTATAGTTAAGACTATATCTCTTGATTTTCTCAATTCTTACTAATATCCAAAGCTACTTAAGGAATAAGTATGCTAAGGTTACATGGCATAATATTTGTAGGCCCAAAAGGGAAGGTGGCCTTAGCTTTAAAAGCTTTACTTGATGGATTAACGCCCTCCTTGTCAAGCACTTATGATGTTTGTTTGTTGATGATGGCAACTTAATTTGGGTGAATTAGATTAAATGTTAATGTACTATAGATAGATACATTCAAATCTGTCCCATAGAACTTTCATAAAATTATGAAGACATGTGACTCCCTAAGATCTTTTGAGTACAATATAGTGGACAATGGGAAGGATTCCTTTTTGTGGTTTGATTTCTAACACTTGTTAGGTGCTCTCACTGTTGCTTTTTTGGACCCCATTAGCCTTTGTGTGGGTATTCACTGCAATGTGAATGTTAACACTATTATCTCGGATAATTATTAGATATAATTGTCTCTCGCTCATCTTTCTGTGAAATCCCTCATCAATATGTGGTCTTTCTATGACCCTTACTCTTCTTCAGACTTCATTCATTGTGATCCCGAGTCCAATGGTATCTTTTTTCATCCACTCAGCTTGAAGGATTTTTAGTTTATAGGTTTGGAGATTTCTTAGGCCTCATTGGTTTAGGATCATAGCTATCACCCCTCTCATGCCTTAGTTCTCTAGTTAACTATCAAAGATAAACTTGGGATATTGGATAGACATCATTTTCTTTATCTTGCCTCCCATAATGTGTTTTTCAAGTTTATTGAAAAATTCATACATTACATTTTTTTCAATACATGGTGACTAAGAAAATTCAAAAAGACATTCAATCTAGTATATAATGTGTCTAGTTATATATTGACTTGAGTAGAGCCATTAAATGGGTAGCTAGCAGATGGACTATTCAATTATACTCTAAGCTTTGCTTCAAGTTAGTTTTGACAGTCATGGTAAACTTTATTTGAAAAGATGGTGATACTTATATATTTGAGACATTCTTTCGTTCCCATAAAAATAAAACTATTGGGTCTATTATGAATTTTATATCTTATAAGAATGTCCAAAATAACAATGCCATCCCTCAAAATCCCCTGTGCAGTGGCATTCCTGAGTGGTAGTGATGATAGCTAATTTGTTTTGTTTCACATTTCTTTTTATTAAATGTCTTTTGGTGTTTTTTAAAACAATGTTATTAAATATTGATCTATTATGGGTTAGATAGTTATGACACTTTAAATATTTTTAAATCATATACATAACATTTTTATCAAAATATAATAGAGTAATTACTTATAAAAAATGATGAATTATAAATTTATTTAATAATATTGCAAGGATTGGCATCAATTTATATAGCATCTCAACCCGGTCTCTATATCTATGTTTTATAATGTCAAAAATTGGAGACGTGACATGCCCTACCTATTATCATCCCCACTCTATCTTGCTACCATTAGAAATACATATTGTATTCAGAACAATGTGTATAACATCTGCAAAACCAATAAGAATATAAGAAGAATAGCTTACATGTGATGTGTTGCCCTCCAAATGATCTTATTCCAAACCTGATCTTCCTCTCCCTCTCCATGCCCAAGAGAACATCTTTTCTCATTGAAATACAGAAGACGAGTAAGGTAGTGACGAGTAAGGTTCTACAAGAGAAGGGGTCCTAGATGAGATGCCTATAATAACAAATGAAGTCAAACCGTAAGAGAAAGCCAAAGTATCAAACAAAGCCATCAAACCAACGTTTTGAAAATCCAAGGTTATAGAAAAACCGAGACTCCCAAAAGGTAGAGCCAATTCTAGGTGAAATCTCACTGAAGGTCATGAGTCTTGGCATCTATAAGGAAGCACCAAACTTACGGTATATTATAAATATATAAATAATAAAAAAATATTTTGAACTATTGTTTAGACACTTTTTAATAACATCTTTACCTGTTTTTTTATAAACTTATTAGTATGAATTTGTGGGAAGTTAGCACACAATAGTACCTATTATTTCTATCATTTGATTCCGAGTAAATGTCTAGATATGTGACATCATCTACAAATAATGTATGCTAGGTAATTTCCAAGTATATAATAACAAGAGTCAAGTTTCTAATCGCAGACATAACTACAACAATTACAATAATAAAGTATTATATTTTATAAAATAAAGTCAATTATATAAATTTATTTTCACCATTTTGATTGACACGTGCAATATTTTCTAAGTGCATTGCAATTTTAAATCATTTTTTGTACCATCACTCTTTTTTTTTCAGTATACTTTTTCTCTTTTTACCTTTAACTATACCTAACTCGTATCTTTTCACTGATTCTTTTGTTAGATTGCGTTCTTAAGTGCCCGAATGGCCCTGGATGTTATCATTTCTTCTTGTCTTTTATAAGTGTAACTTCTAAATTTTTATGAGCATAATCATTTATTTTCTTTTATTTTTATCGTTATCTCACTCATTTATCTTAATATTATCATGTCATAATACTAAATATATATATTATTTAATTGTACAATGTTATAATTCATGATTATTTATGAATGTAACTGTGACAACCTAAAATCCCAACATAAGCAACAGTGCCACGTATGTATACGAACTTAGAAACCCTATAATTTTGGGACGTGGAGTAGGGAATTGGCTGAGAGATCGTAAAGGGTAGTGGAAGCAAGCGTGGTCCATTTTACTCAAAATAGGACAGATAGTTATTACCATCTTGTAAATCCCTCCATCTGTCCACTAAGATTTTAATAAGGATTATAACATATGATATTATTTATAAAACTTACATCTAAGATTAATCTGAATATATAACAATAAATATTGAACCCTCTCTTTCAAAAAATAAAAAAATAAAATAATAAGTGATAGTATGTTATTCAAATAATTATATAAATAAGTTATGTGATTACCTAAAAATTAGAACAAGATAAGACAATAACCTAATCTAAAAAGAAGGATATATAGCCAAAAAAATAAGAAAAATCCTTTATGCCAAAACACAGACAAGACTACAGACAGACAAAATCATCTTCCTCCCAAAGCAACGCATGGACACCACCCGTCGTTGAACCAAAACACACACAAACAAATAAACAAACAAACAAACAAACAGGAAAAACTGGTTACTCATGCTGAGTAGCCATTTATGTGCTTCATTTAGTGTTTTTAGACTATTACCAGCTATAGAGCTTTAGACAACTTATGGTTGCATGTTTGTGGTTAAAGAAATTGTCATCATCTATAACACATTTGTTGGGTATGGCCTTAACAGGATCGATCCGATTAATTAGCATAATTAGCCTAAGAATAGTAAGCCCAAAATGGATGACGTATTTAGTAGCCCATTAAACATAAGTTTGAAGAATAGAGTCTTATTTTAATCGAATTTTAATCAGAATTGGATAGATGATCAAATGATTAAATGATTACTAAACATATTAGATGAAAGACCTAGATGGCTATATATCTCACTAAACGATTAACCCAACTGAACAATTAGATTAAACGAGTAGTTTATATATTATACAGTTAGTCCCAGTGAAAGTCTCTTAACTATTTTCAACTAATAGTCATCATCATCGGTTGAATTACCTTCAAAAAATTTATTACATGGTTAGAACATACAAAATGGTAGTTAAGTTAATCAATTTCTAACTAATTTAACTATTTAAACGATGGCTATTTATTTCTACTTAGAAAACTATCATGTTCCGACAGCTTGCATATAAATATGTCCAATTTTTCTGAAAAAACGAGAAGAGCTCGAAAAGCAAGTGCAAAGTAAAATCTTATAATAAACTTGTTCTTTCGTACAACACGAAATTGAACCCTCCATTTCTCTCTCTCTCTCACTTTCTCATGACCATTTCCATGTTTTAAATTTTTAGAATAGTTTATCAATTTGAGAGTTGGAAGATATTTTAAGAAGAAAGTTTAGTATCATTTAAGCTTCTATTTACTATTGTAATGTGTAAGATTTGAATAAAAAATTTAATAATTCGATCAAAATTGATTGAATCATAATTCAAACATTAAATATATATCATCACTTATTTAGAGTCTTCCAAATATAATCAACTGTGATGTGGAGGGCAATTTTTGATGCCGTTTGAAGTTGACTTTTTCTTCCTTTATTACCTAACAATGGTCCACTTTAAGGACTCGTCTCACCCTCAACAAGGTTATCAACGTAAATCTAAAGGTGATGCCTTAAGTTATCCCTGTAAATTGAAGCAACCCAAATTCGTTAAATTGAGAAATTAAGGGCGAGGGCAAAGTGGATGACGGGCAATTAATGGCATATTATTAATGAGGAGAGAGGGACGATGACCCTTAAAACAGGGGGGCACCAATTGCGAGGACGCCAAACAGAGCCCTAAATGCCCTAAGGAAAAGCCTACCGTTGGGGCCGAGTTTCCCCGGACAAAACGGGTTACAACTCATTGTCCGTTGGCTAATCTCATCCGCTTTATTTATTAAACCTTGTTCATCATCCACACGCGCGCCCGGCCCCCGTGTGTCTCACAGCTCTCTCTCTCTCTCTCTTAGAACATCCATATTATCGTATTGTTAGCTGAAAAATAATAATTATATAATTTATGTATAATTATTTTTTAGTTATAGGTGGAGAGAATAGACGAGTTATCCTCTATTGTGTTTTTTTCTTTATCGTTGAATTAAAATTAAATTATTAAAATTTAAAAATAAAAAAATAAAAATAAGGATATCTATTATTTATGTTTTTTACAATATTATCCATTAAATATCAAATAAAAAATAAAAAAATTTAAAAAAAAATTATTTAAAGATCCCTTAGGGTGGATGCCTTTTTATTTTATCTTTTTTTTTCCTTAAAAATTTTTGTTTTTATGTATAAAAAAGAGTTGTATAATTGTCATAAAAAAACTTATACAAACAAAGGGGCTCTAATTAATTATTAACAAAATATATGATTATCCTATAATTATATTATTGGATAATATTGTTAATTATTAAAAAGTTACAATTGCTTTTCATTACTAATTAAGGTAAGTGATAATTATATGTTCTTAACAATTATTATAACAATGGAATCTTATAATATTTTTAATGTAACATATAATATATTAATCAAAGTTGTGATTTTTGGCTATTGGTTGTCACACTTTTAAACACAAGGAATTAACGGTTAGAAAATGGGGTCAAAAGAGACTCTAACTCTTAAAGAGATAGAAACGATTATTCTTTAAATTTAGATTATTTATCTTTAAATAAACAATTATAATATAACTATATTTAAAAAAATAAGTTAAAAATAGTTATTAAATTATAATTATTTATTTAAAATAAATAATTTAAATTTAAAAAATAATTTTCTCCAATCTCTTTAAAAGATAGATACTCCATCCTATAAAATGGTATTGAGAACAACATGATATAATTGGTAACCCCTTTTGAGATTAATATGAAATAAAAGAAAATTGAAGGAAAAAAATAAGCACAGTTGGAGGAAAATATTTTAGGCATATTATTTTAGGATTTTTTTAATAATATGGTATTTATTTATTTAATTTTTAAATAAATATCTTTATATAAATAAATAAAATATTATATTATTAATGTTAATTTAGAAATGTATTTTTTTCAGGCACTAATTTTAGTTAAAAATGTTAATAAAAAATGGGGCCCTTTCATCTACCCATCGGCTATTGTGATCCCTCCAAATTAATGTACGAGTTAAAATGGCTAATGTTATTGCAAGGTTCACTTTTCTTTTTATTTCTTTTTAATTTTGCGTTTTAAGGTTTTGAAAGTCACACGTCAAAGAGATTAATTAATAGACGCTGCGACGTTTTTTTAGCAGCATGGTGTCCGCTATATTTTTCTTGTTTAATAAATAATATTTAAATATTATCAAATATTGTGATTCAAAAATAATAATATATTTACCAAAGATGAACATCGTATTGTTGATAAGAGCAACACAGGAGAATCGGTGATCCGTCTTTGGTTATAAGTATAGCTGTATGAATAAATCTTAAACTATTCGACGTAAGCAAAAATTAAATTGTTATCGTAATTTCAGATATGTATGTCTGGTTGTAGTTTGATTATTTATCCAAAAAATATTTTTGGTACTGATGGATACGACAATACTATGTCTGGGCTAGAATCCAATCCGCTTAACGAAGAAATACCTAAGTAGTGATAGCCAAATAAAAAATTCTTTCAGCCCAAGAAGCAAAAAGTACAGTAGTTGACCCAAGAGGTGTAATCCAACCTGTCCGACAATAAATAGATATTAATAAATAATTAATTGACTATTACCGACAGTTACAATACCAAATCAGTAGTTAGAAACCGTGATAACTCAACCGACAAATGTAAGTGATGGTTACACGAATAATATCTCTTGTAATTACTGAGATATTAAACGCAAGTGACGGTTACACAAGTAACGTCCCTCATTGTAACTATAGAGGCGTAATGCCCAGCAAATTGTCAAATCGACACCTCACACTGTAAATATACCATCTTTCCCGCAAGAAGGGATATTCAAGAAACATTCGAGGAACATTTCGATGAAAAAAAGCTCCGACAAACAAAGTAAAACCACTCTCTCAACAAGTGCAACATTTCAAAGCCGCTCATTTCAACTGAGCGTATTCAACAAAATCTAATCCTCCATCAAATACTCAATTACCAAACACTTACATTCTATGCATTTTCTTCCCCTATTTTTTCTGGCCAATTGAAAAAATTAATGACTTGAGTATCGTAAGGCATATTAGGAACGAGTCCCTTATTCTTCTTATCTTTTATTCATTTGTTGTGGTGTGTAGAATTCAAATTCAAAATAACGAAGATTAAATTCATTTTCGATTGGATTTTGAAATAAAACAACTATCTAATTCATTCGATAATTTGATTGGAGGAAAATATTTTAGGCATATTATTTTAGGATTTTTAATAATACGATTATATTTAATTTTTCAACAATTTAAATCAAATTAAATTAAATGTTAATTTAGACCGCATAGACATTAGTTAAAAATGTTAATAAAAAAGCCCTTTATATATAAAAATCAAAAATTTTCATTAAAATTAAAACTGCCTTTGTCAGACTTGTTCATACCGTACTTCTAAGTTAATTTTTAATAAAGTGGTCAAATTCTTATTTCTGAGACTTTTTTTAATTATTAGAAATCGTATTGTTGATAGGAGCCTCGAATCGTTTCAGTCTTTGGTTATCATACAATGAATAAATCTTAAAGTCCGAGTTCAAAAATTAGATTTTGCATTCTTTCGATGCCCTGGTTGTAGTTTGATTATTTATCGTGCAACACAATAGTAATTGTTAAACTCAATGAGGATGACGTTGCAGGAAGGAAAATGGGCGGAGGACACAAAGCACGAGGATTTTACGTAGAAATTTCCTTCTTTAATGAAGGGAAAAAAAAATCACGATGATGGACGCTGGGTCCGAAAGGTTCCACTACACAATGGGATACAATTGATCGCAGTGGTACTTTTGGTTGCCACACAGAATTACAACACAAGAGATCTCATTCTCTCTTTTCTTTTCTAACTTTCTATCTCTTGTACCCTTTTCTCTTTTTCTTTTTTCTTTCTCATAGATGTTGTTCTTTTATTCATTTGTTGTGAGTGTGCATGTAAAATGCTAATTTATTTCGAATATCTTTCTTTCATGTCGTTTGAATGAGGTATTTATAAAGGGAGAACATGCCCTTGAAATGGGGACAAACTGCATAGACATTCAGGCTTTTATATAAAAAAAAATTTTGCAAAATTTTTAAATTAAAATTAAAGCCAACCACCAACTTGTTCTTTACCGATTTAAGGCGTGTGTTGGGAAGCAAATTCCATCAACTTTTTTGATTTTGGCGTGTGTTGGGAGGCCTCCGCCACCAACTCACCGATGCCCTCCGATCATGTAACACAATAGTGCCGTTAGTCCAAGGATGAATGATAGGAAAGAAAATGGGCGGCGGACACTCGAGGATTTTATGATTTCCTATGTGAGGTAGCGTGTTGTAAAGAATGGGTGCTCACTTTTGGTTAACATGATACATCACGAGCTAGCGTGCCTCTTTTTCTTTTCTAACTTTCACCTCTTGCCCTTTTCTCTTTTTCCCTTATCTGATGATTTAGAGATGAAGAGATTGTCCTCGTATTTAGAAAGCCTTTTCGGTCTTTGCCAAATTCTTGGGCTCATTGAATTAGGTTCTCAGATGTTAATTGGGAGTTTCGCTTGCTAGAGGCCCTCGAGATTTTAGTGTTATATTATTGGCTTCACATCATCGGGATTTTATTAGTGACGTTGGTCTCTTATGAGGTCCTCGGGCCTCTTGGGTCAAATTGGTCTCTCGGGCCATTGTTGCCATTTGGGCTTCTTGGAATGCTGGCCCAGGTCCTAGGGCTTCTAAGGCTAACTTATTATCTTAGGTTAAGTTAGGCTTCTTAGGCCTCTTGGGACGCGGATGACTGTCTTTAGACCTCTTAAGCCAAATCGTCCTCATAAGTCCCTTGGTCCGTGGACTTGACCTTTTGGGCCTTCCTTCCTAAGCCCTGGGTACCGGGACCCATCAGAAAGGATAACAAAACAAAAAGAATGGTAAGACTTTATTCTTACGTAAAATATTAGATGTTATATTATTTATTATCAACACTAACAACATTTGAGCAAATTTTTTAAAATTAAACAAACTCCTTGTAAACCTTCAAATTAAACATAATTTGGACGATTCATCTCAACTAATAATTTAATTTGGCAAAAACTCAAACTGTAATATATAATTTGGTTATATATTACTCTATAATTTACGCTTAATCGATATGAATTTTTTCATAGTTGTAATTTTGATCTTGCAGCTCCCGTCCTTATGTTTATATAGTACATAGCCTTTGTAAGCAAGTCATACATTTAGAGTTTGTCCTACACTAGCCACGACATAGGCGCAGGAACTATTAATGTTAGCCATTTATTCAAAAACAAAAAGGGAACAAATTAATACTAGTCGGATGGATCTTGTTGGTTTCCGAAGGTGAATAGAAAAGTGCACAAGCTAAATAGTGTTATTGCTTGGCTTGTTTGTTTAGTTTTAAATTTTAAATTATGTAGGGTACCATGAACACATTGATTTCTGGGATTAATAATGCAAAATTTATGCCTAAGCAGTGTGCTGAATTATTTGACATATTATCGCTCAATTATTCTTAAATCATATACATATATATGTGTATGTATGTCTGTATGTATATCTGTATATGAAGTTATATTTTGAGAAAGCGTTGCCATAAGTTTTGATTAAGGGATTTGAGATATATGAGAACATTACTTCCATGGCCTCTTTTTGAACTTCTTATATAGAATATATATAGTCTAAAGATATTTTCGTTAAAATATATAAATAATTTTGATACACAACTGAGTTAAGGTTGGACTTAGAATATTGATGATTAGAGATGAGGTTTAATTCGAACAGATAATTCTTGGGTTAGGCACACCATAAATAAACAAATCAAGAGACCTCAGGTAGTATTTTTAAAAAAGTTCATCAATGTAAGTGAATGCTAGCTTAAGTGGGAAAAGATGAGAAGCTCAAAGTCTTTTTAAGTGTGAGGAAAAGTCTTGGGTTAAGTAGCCCACTCAAAAAGAACACAATGTTTTTCTTGAGGTAGGCTACTTAGCTTCAAGGGCAATGAATAGTATTGATTGGAAATTGATTTTTCTAAAGTATGGATATTTTTATATCAGCAATTATAGATCTCTTAAATTTTAAAAAAATATATATGCATTTATAGGGAAGAAATTGAAACCGTTAGTTAATAAATGTCGGGAATAAGAGGTCAGGAATTAAGGGTTCAGAAAGCAAATGCAATTACTTTGTAAACTTTGTCAAATATTGTAGGAGCATCAAACCTATTTTTCACTACTCCAATTCAAACACTATACATTACGTGGTGTATAAAATCATAATCGAAATCGGGACATTGCATAAATTCTATTATTGAATCCTCTATATAAATAAATTATATAATTCGTTCTAGAAAATTAGCCAAATCTATTCCAATATAACCTTTAAAACTATACCTACTTATCTTACAAACGTAATTTATAATTTATCATTGTAACCACAATACATAAATTAAAGTAATGAGTCACCCCTCTACCGTATTATGACAATTATACATAGTCAAAATTTCAAGAAAACATTGCCAAAAAATTGAATTAAGGAGTTTGAAATTCACAAGAACGTCACTTCCATAATCTCTTTTTGAAGTTCTTGTACAGAACATATATAATTCTAATAATACTTAGGTTGAAATGTATAAATAATTCTGATAAGCAACTAAATTAAGGTTGGATTTAGAATATTAATGATTAGAGATGAGACACAATTCGGACAAATAGTCCGTGGGTCAGGCGCACCACAAATAAACAAATGAAGGGATCACGGGTTGTTTTTTCAAGAAAGTTCATCAATATAAGTCACTGCTAACATAAGTGGAAAAAGAAGAAAAGGTAGGTTATCGATTTTTTGGATCCGAATTGTAAGACTGCTTGTGAACGTAGAGCAATAGAGGCCAGGCTGTGTAAGAAGCTTGATCGATGGACGTTGGTTCCTTTGGGAAAACTACCAATGAGAGCTTAGTATCAAATGAAGCAAAGGGATTACGAGTTTCTAAGTATGAGGAAAAGTCTCGGGTCAAGTAGTCCACTCAAAAAGCATGCAATTTTTCTTTAAGGTATAAGTTACTTAGTCTCAAGGACGATGAATAGAATGGATTGGCAAATGATTTTTCTAAAAGAAAAATGCGTATTTAAAGGAAAGAAATTGAAACCATTAGTCCACAAAGGTGGGTGATAATTGGCCAGGTATCAGGGGTTTGTAGAGCAGACACAGTTGTTTTGTGAACTTGGTCAAATATTGCAGGAGTGTCCAATCTGTTTGTTACGGCTCTAGTTCAAAAATTATAAATAACACAACATATAAAATCATAATTGGGATCAAGATGCTATAAAAAATATTATTAGGAAATCTTTCACATAAATTAATATATAGTTTGGTCCAAAAAAATTAGCTAAATCTACTCTAATTTAACATCTAAAGCTTTTTATGCTTATCTGGCATGTATAATTAATAATTTGTCATCATAACTATGGTACAGAAATTAAAGTGATGAACCAGCCCTTGACCGTGTCATAACAATTGTACATATATAAATTTTATAGTAAAAACTTAAATTATTTTTCGTTGCAATAGTTTGATAAACAAAATATAATATAAAATATTTTAGCTTCTTCAATTATCCCCAAATTTCATATTAATACCTCTAAGAAGACCATTTTTGTTAATTTGAAGGAGTGGTAATATGATGTGAGTCAAATACTTAATAAATAAATAAATTATGATGCAATAAATGTATGCATAATAAATATGAGTAAAAAATCGTGAGTACATAGCAAATAATAATTGAACAGATAAATAAATCAAAGGTCTATATACCTTCTTGATAAAGTACAATTCTTCAATATTGGTTTGCACTCTAATACTATAAACTAGTATCATATTTTACTATTTAAACTTATAGACACGTTGTCTATAAAACATCTTATAAATCGGGCATTACCTATTATTCTCAACCCATTGGTGGACCATAATCAATACGATGACATCTTAATATATAGTAATATGTCATAATATATATAATTTTTATTAATTTCATATGATAATTTATTTTAAATATAATATAAAAAAATCTCTATAAAACATGAATATTTTTAGAATTAGGAGGTCAAAGGCATATCTTAACTTATTGTAGAGATTTGACATGACTCATTAAAAATCTCGGACATAAAAAAAAAAGATTTTTCAAGGATTTTGTCAAAAATAATGATATCTAAGAACTTATTTATCTTTAGACATAAAAAATTTCAAGATTTATCAAATAATTTAAATATATTTCATGAGTATAAACAATATATTCAAAAATTTAAAAAACTTAAAAAAAAGTGGCATACACGCGAGTCAAATATCAAAAGTGTTGAGCATGGTTTAAATAAGGACACTCCAACCTAACTTGAATTAAAACTAATCGTCCAAATACAAAATCGACTCAGGGAACGACCTTGCTGAAGGTTCAACCAATTGGTTGTATGGTTTGGTGACCAGAGGTATGGAGGATCGAGGCAATTTATAACTCAATAAAATAATAAAGTATTTAATTTTGATAAATTATTATATATAATCGGGATATGATTAGTTACATTAAATAGGTAATAACACTTAAATAAATGACAAACATTTACTATTAAACGGTTACTAAATCAATATAAGTAATGGTCACATAATTAATATAACGGTTGGGATTTAATATAACGTAATGTTTCAAACAATAATTACACCAATTCTAAAGAGATGTACTGATTAGCATCTAAGTTATAAATATAAACCCTCAATCAAGAATAAAAGCATCATATACTTTGATAAGAAATTGCCTGTTGCAAACATAATTAGTTCATTTGAGCAAACCCTTTCAAACCGACACAATTCCATACCCATCTCATTTCCCATTTATTTCTACATCTTTTAATTTTTTTATAAAAAGATTACTAATTTAAATACCAAAAGATATACCAATGAGTAAATCTCGTAAATACTTTACCCTTATTAAATTATTGTAGTGTACAAGATTTAAACTTATAATTATAAAGATAAACTTGCAATCTTTCGGACTAACTAAATGTGTTATTTGACTCTCTAATTTATATGATAATTCAAATATCAGGTATATAATATTGGCGTCGTCTGTAAAAATATTATTAAGCCATCCGTTCACATCACAACTTGATCAGGCTAAACACAAAATTTATATCCCATTGGGTTTGAATTTGCCAAAAAAACTTAAAATTATTATATATTTGCTTGTCTGCCTTTACTTCTTGTGGTTGTCAAACACTATCTTGGTAAGTCTCCTTTTTGGGAAACAATAAGCATGTTATGCAAAACGGGAAACCCCAAACCTAATTATCTTACCCTTTCTCCTATGCAATTGCATGACTGTGAAGTTGCATCCATTTCTGGGCCATTTTTCTAATAAATCGGGTACATATGGGTTGCCAGAAGAACTCTGACTTAGGATTTTTTTAATGTTTGAAAAATAAAAAATAATAATAATAGATTAAGTAAATGGGTGATGGAGCATAAGAATGCTTGTGTTTCTTCGGGATTGATGGGAATATCAAATTCTTTCCCCTATTGAATATGTATCTTGGAAATGGTGGTGATTCCATGAGCACCTCTTTTCCCAAGAAACGAAGAGGTTAGATCTTGTGCATAATTATATTAGTGGATACAATTTAGTCATTTTTAAAATATTTTTAATAATATAATATTTTATTTATTTATTTATATAAATAAATTCATAGATAAATGAATTAACATTAAGTCATCTAAAGTTGTTCTATTTATAATTAAATGATATTTTAAAATATTTTTTGATATTTTTTGATAAATGTATGAGCTTTCTTGGATTATTTTTACTGTTTTATTTATCTTTTAATATAGTCAATTTTCAGGGTTTTTAAAATTTTTATAGAATGTAATTATTTGGTATTATTATTTTGGTTTTGCTCGAGGTATACACTAATTGGTTATGCTTATTTTCCCTCTCAACATGCCTTTGTTCTTGGAACTGAGCTTTGCATTTCTTTTAAAGTTTTCTCTTTTTTTTTTTTTTTCAATTTTATTATTTGCTTAAAGGGAAAACATAATATCAAAACACGTAGGTGTGATAATTATATTATGCCATAATATGAGGGCAATATTATAGAACCATTTAAGTGTGAGAGCAATTTCATAATACAAATGCAATCAATGACACATGTAACATAAAAGAGTAATAAATGGAACATATTTTTTAGATATTTATGAATAAATTGACATATAATTGTGATGCGTCTTCAAGATTTGAATTGTTGAATGAATTAGATAATTGTTTTATACAGGTATCCAATTAAAAACGGATCCTGTCTTCATTACTTGAGTTTTGAATTTTATACCTCATAATAAAACAAACAAAAGGTAAGAAGAATATGGGACTCGTTCTCCTATATATCTTCCAACACTTAAGTCAGAAATTTTTCTACTCGGATGAGAAAGACGAGAAAAGATGAGAGTAAGAATGTAAAAGGATGGGGATTGAGTGTTTTTGTTTGGAGGGCAATACTCCATAGAATGTGCTCAGTTAAGAGAGCAGCTTTAGAAGTGATATATTCATATGGGAGAGTGTCTACTTTGTAATCTGTCCAACCTTCTCCTTCTATCGTTGTTTTTTCTGTGATGGAGAGGTCACATTTATAGTAAGGGTATCATTTGGTTGGTAGACCACTAAATCAATGTACAAGCCTACTCCTCTTCAATTTAAAGGGATGTTACTTATATATGTAACTGTCACCTTTAATTCATCACTGGACCATACAATTTTTGATCATTAGATTAGTGTGTAATCGTCTGAAACTATCAATTGATTATCCATTACTACTCTTATAATACTTGACGGTTCAAGTCATATTTCTTAAATCAACTGCCGTGCCTTTTGTTTTATCAGCTTAGACGGCTTTCTATTGAACCATCATTATTTGTACATTTCTTCCTTCCGTGCAGTGAATTCTGTACCAACCCGTGTATTACTGTACCCATCAAGATGACCAATATAACAACAAATATGTAGGTAAGGTGTATATTGATGTATGTCTATTATATATATAATAGGTGACTTTATAAAAATTATCATTTATGGTATGATACATATTTAGTAATTTGCTAAGTGATCTAATAAAAAAATATTTAAATTTTGATAAATATACAAAAATTAGCTTCTTATAATTTTTAAATTTTAAAATACTAAAATATTAATATAATAAAAAAATAAAGAAACCATTTTTATGTTTTAGTCAATTTTAAATATTGGATATATGATTCAGGTGGTTGGTGACTTCCCGGTTACTTTAGGACTCGTGGTTGGTTGTTCAGCCATCTATAGAATATTTATTTTTTATTTATTTGTTATTGATATTTCAAACTGATAAATTAATGCTAAAATATCTTATTATAATTAATATATCTCTAGATCTGAATTATTAAATAAATTAGAAAGTCGCTTAATCTTCTCGATAAGTCAAATTAAAACGAGTCTGATTTTTATTTCTTCAAATTTGAATCTTGTACTCCATAACTGGCAAATAAAAGGTCAGAGAATGGTGGGACTCGCTCCTCAATATATCCTCCGACGTTTAAATTAAAAATATTTTTCAATCAGATAGACGGATAAGATGATGAATATATAATGCACGGACACACATTTCGGGGGATTGAATGTTTACGAAGGGTTGAATTTCGGTGAGTGCATTTAACTGCAAAGCAGCTTGGGGATGGAGGATTGAGCTCGAATGAGTACGCTTAATTACGGAGAAGCTTAGAAATAGAAAACTAAGCTCCACTACATGTGCTCGGTTGGGAAGCGGCTTGTAGATAAAGAATCAAACTCCGATGAGTGTGCTCAATTAAGAGTAGCTTGAAAATGGAGGACTAAGCTCCACCACGTGCACTCGATTGAGAAGTGGTTTAGAAATGGAGGATTGAATTTCACTATATGTATTCGGCTGGGGAGTGATTTGGAAATGAAATATTAAGCTCTAATGAATACGCTTAATTAGAAAGCGACTCTTTCGTCTCAAGCTCTTGGGGGCTTAAGGTTATCTTTTGTCAGCTAGGCCTGATTGCCTTTGTTTTCTCTAGAGGTCTCTTTCGGGGGGCCTTCTTTCAAGATGGAGAGATGATATCTTTTTACAAAGAGGATGTTCGCTAGCTATCCATAGGAGTGTTAATCGCGCCATGATCTTTGACCCTTCGAGAGAGATTGTTCCTTATTTCCTTGTCAAGCTACACTTTTTAAGGCATGACAGATTGGCTATCATATGAACTTGCTTGCTGAATTGGGTTTGTTAAGAAGGTATCTCTGGGCTACGTTTATAGGCCTGTCGAAAGGGGAGACCCTCACAAGGGCGTATTCTGCTAGGCGGATTTGAGTCGTGCCGTCCGGGCCTTAGGCCGCGAGGATCTTTCGTTAGGCTACTACCTCTAGGATGATCTTCCTTGTGTGCCAGATTATGGGCCAATTCATGGACTGCTGGACCCATCAATAACATTGACCAATTTAAATTTTAAACTTTTCCTCTTTATGTTTTTACATTTAGAATGACAGTAGAAGCATAGCAAATATTACAATAATAAATTTTTAACAATTACATCTGTTGGGTCCCATGTCCTGACCCATGAGACAGGCCCAGGCCCACAAAGCAAGTCACGGCCCATGAGGAGATCAGAAGCCCACGTGGAGGGTCATTGACCCAAGAATTCCGAGGCGCGAATCCGAAGGAAGAAGGCAACGGAAACTGCACGTAATTAAATGCGTCGCCGGAACAGCGAAAAAGGCAAAAGGCTAGCCAATAGGCGCGGCTTGCAGCTAACGCCACCCACTGCCGTCTGCAGGGCGCCAACCAATCCCGGCTCGGGAAAATAGGCGTGGTCAACAACGCTCCAAGCGTCAGCAAGCACGGCAGAACAGACAACCGGCGTGACCGGTGGTCCACGATAGCGACCAGCGGCGCGATAGCCCAGGCAACGGGCATTTTGGCGCCCAATAGTCCAACAGGGGGAGGCGTATAAGAACCCTCGCACCCCACAGAGAAAAGGATCTTCTTCTTCCTGGGATTTTTTACGATCAATCTTGAGACTCTCTCTCTCTCTCGATCAAACCTTGGATCTTTTCTGAAACTAGCTCCAAGCATCCTTGATCATCTGCATCCCTTTTCTCTAAAACACAAGAGTGACGAGTCAAAGCAGAGCGCTGCCTCATCTAGCTGACTCGCTCACCATCCCAGCATTCTCTGAGATCACGGAAAAGTTAGCCACCCATTGCGATGCATTAAGGAAGCCAGGCCTTCCATCACCTGCTCACTGCATTTCTCTGCATCACCGCACAAGCACTTCTACGCTTTCACAGCATTTCTCCGCGCACCATCTTAGTGTGCGCCATTTTCGTTTATTGCAGGAATTTGCTGACTTGAGCGTCGGAGCGGCCTCGGTGGGAGAAATCTTACCGGACCCTTCACCTCTTGTTTGTTGTTTGTGTTGTGCGGGTCCAGGTTCACAGAGACGGAGACCGGACCCTTCTTCCGAAACAGCCGCGCGCTTAGGAATCCAAAGGCTCCCTAATCCGTACGACAACCTTGGGCCCAGGACGCAACATTAGCGCCGTCTGTGGGAAACTGACAATAAGCCAAGTGTCTCTTTCCCATCCAGCAGTGAACAACAGAAAATGGTGAACACCCGAGCACAAACTAGTACTCCCGCGGTGGAAGCCACTGTCCAAGACGGAGTTCCCCCCACGGGAAACCAACCAAACAATCAACCGGAGCCAGATGTCCGCCGCATGGCTGCGGACATAGATACTCTGAAGGAGATCCTCCTCGCCGTATGCGCGAACACCAGGACTGCCTTGCCCGGGGCCGCTCCTCCAGCAGCCCAGGCCTCCACCTCCAAGAAAGAAAGGCGTCGAGAGGCCGCTCGCAGGAGGCGAGCCAACCGTCTCGACTACGCGGCAGCCCAGGCTGCACCAAGTGAGGATGGCCAGAACGTGGCGGAAAGCCATCCCGCCGACGACGAGCAGGGGAGGACAACCCGAAGGACGCAATCCCGTAACTCACGTGGCAACAGAGGCCACCCCGCCGCAGGCTCCAACGTGAACGCGCCTCCCCAGCGGAGAGTCGCCACCCTCGATGAGCCTGACGCACCCCGTGGAAACACGGAGCTCCGTGACGTCCTCAATGCGCTGGGAGAGGCTCTCACGGACCCTCGATGGAGGAGAAAGTCAAGGTGTTGTGGGATACCCCGCATAAGGAGAAACCCACGCCCTCCCGCCGACCTCCGTAGATCGCCCTTCGCCATGGACTTGCGGACGCGGCCGTTTGCGAGCAAGTTTAAAATCACCGTGCTTGGAGGGATACGACGGAAGCAAGGATCCGGATGGACCCGAGGACGAGGAGCACACCTCGTTCATGGCGAGATCAATGGACATATTGTTACAAAATGATGCCCTTTGGTCTCAAGAATGCAGCGCAACGCCATCAGGCGCCGTAAACAAGATGTTCAAACTCAAATGGGCGAAACGTGGAGGTGTACGTCGACGATATGCTTGTAAAGAGCAAAGTCGCAGCAACCACGTCAACGACCTCGATGAGACCTTTCGGATCCTCCGACGGCATGGGATGAAGCTCAACTGTCAAATGTGTGTCGGGTGACCTCGGAAGTTCTTAGGCTTCATCGTATCCCAGTAGCGGAATAGAAGCCAACCCAGGGAAGATCAAAGCCATACTCGACTTGAACCCTCCGCGAACAATAAAGGAAGTCCAGAAGCTAACGGGGCGGATTGCCGCCCTCTCACGGTTCCTAGCCAAGTCAGCCGAAAAATATTTGTCCTTCTTCAAGGCGCTAAGGGGCACCAAATCGCACGGGTTCAAGTGAAATGAAGAATGCGAAGCCTTGAGAACTCGAAGACTTACCTCTCAGTAGCTTTTAAGCTCGGGCCGTAGATGGAAAGGAGGACCTCTATCTCTACTGGCCACATCGTCATCGGGCTCGGCTCCGTGCTAGTTGCAGAGCACGAAGGCAAGCAACAATGGTGTATTACGTAAGTCGGGTCCGACGGACGTAGAGGCTCGCTATCGCACGCTTGAAAAGATGGCGCCGCACTGTCTACGAGCGCGGAAGCTGCGACCCTACTTCAAATCACTGGATCATCGCGGCCGTGGACCAGCCATCGAAGTCGATCTCGCGTAAAACCAGACGTCAGGCCGGCTGGTTAAGTGGGCCGTCGAAGCTGGGAGAATTCGACTTAGAATTCCGGCCCCGGCCAGCCGTGAAAGGACAGGCTCTGGCGGACTTCATCGTCGGAAACGCCAAAGACACAGGCGAAGACAAAGAATCAGAGATACGGAGAACGGACGGTTCTGTGTGGACCCTAAACGTAGACGGATCGTCTACTCAGATAGGCAGCGGAGCTGGAATCGTGTTAAGGACGCCCGAGGGTGTGGAGATCGTATACTCATTACTCGGCCTTTAAGGCCACGAACAATGTGCGGAGTACGAGGCCCTCCTCATGGGCCTACGTGAGGGAGTGTTTGAACGGTCGTTGGTCGTGCGTAGTGACTCCGAACTCGTGGTCAATCGGTGAAGGGGAACTTGAAGCCTCGAACCCACAACTCAGGAGGTACACGGCAAAAGTAAGGGCCCCGATCTCGAGTTGGTCGATTCGAGATCGAGCATATCCCGAACGGATAACGAACGCTGGCCGACCGACCGGCCGACGCGCCGCGAATCAGAGCAAAAGACGCAAGGGAACCACGGGAAGTCAGAACGTGCCCGAAAGATCGATGTCAAGACAAGGAAGTCCTTCATGTCAACACGAGGACAACTGGATGACTCATACATAAAGTTCCTCACTGAAGAAGCTTTGCCAGAAGACATCAACGAAGCCAAGCGAATCAAGAAGACGGCAGGGTGGTACACGGTCTTAAATGGGAGATTATACAGGCGAGGATACTCCACCCCTCTCCTGAAGTGTCTGACTCCCGAGGAAGCCAACTACGCGTTGGCAGAAGTACACTTGGGGCTGTGCGGATCACACGTTGGCGGGAAGAACCTAGCATTCAACGTCATGCGGCAAGGGTTCTACTGGCCCACCATGAAGCGAGATGCTATGGAGTTCGTCCGCAAGTGTGAGAGTTGCCAGGTCCATGGCAACATGATGCACCAGCCGCACACCGAGCTGCACTACCTCCAATCCCCATGGCCGTTCGCAAAACGGGGGCTCGATATACTCGGACCCCTACCAATGGTAGTCGGACAGAGGAAGTTCTTGATCGTTGGCATCGACTACTTCACAAAATGGGTGGAAGCCGTCCCACTCGCAAAGATTACAGAACAAAATGCGACGGAGTTCCTCCGTCAGGGCATTGTTTGCCGCTTTGGGATTCCTGAAGTCGTAGTGACCGACAACGGAACCCAATTCACCTGCAAATGCTTCACAAAGTACTGCCGCGACCTACGCATTAAGTTGGTGCACACGCCCAGTGGCGCACCCTCAAGCAACGGACAAGTGAAGTCACCAACCGCACCTTTCTTTGCATGGGTTGAAAACCGCAGGTTGGAAGACGCGGGGGGCTCCCTGGATCGAGGAGCTACCGTCGCGACTATAGTCGTATGCAACAACTGCAAGAGAACAAACAAGGAGACGCCCTTCAACCTTTGCTTTGGGGCCGAGGCCGTGGTGCCCGTGGAAATGGGAATGCCAAGCTGCGCGAATCGAATGCTTGACCCGGCCACCAATGAACGAAGGCTTAAGGAAAGTTCGGACTTGCTCTCGAAAGTTCGAGACGCCGCACGACACTCGAACCGCAGCCTACCACCAGCCGAGTCGCACGGTACTACAACAAGCGAGTGAAGGCACGCCCATTGGAAGTTGGAGATCTGATCCTCCAGAGCATAGAGGCAACGGGAAAGATCGCAAATAGGAACAAACTCTCCCCCGGGTGGGAAGGGCCGTTCTTCGTCTCCGCAATCCTCCGGAGCGGAGGGTACAAGCTGCGCGCCCAGAACGGCAAACTGGTCCCGCGGACCTGGAACGCCGCCAACTTAAGAAAATATTACCAGTGATGCAACTCCGACTCAGGTAAGTCGCACACGCATGCATCATAATGAGTGCTTGAACATGAGTTTTATCTTTGATTATCATAATTGCTCTATCATGCTGCATATTCATTTGTGTGAGTTAATGCCATGCATTGCATTCTTAAGTCAAACGACCTAGACTGCCCCTAAGTCGGGAGGACAAGCGTCCGTCCGTAAAACCAGTCCTTGGCTCAGCGCCAGGCGGTCCAAAGCAGACCGTCTCAGGACTCCGTCCTCGTGCTAGGTGGCCTGGGGACGGCTTTACTCACCATGGCTCCGCGCCAAAAGTCCTGAGCGGCCACACAGAAACTAAGCCCCGTGCTAGTCACCCCGGAGGCGTCCAGTTGAAGGCTGAGACAAAGGATCCAGGCGATCCATTCCAAAGGCTTCACGCCAACGACCCGTGCGGTCAAAACATTAGGCCTGGGGGCTCCCTGAGTCCCCACACTACGGCCAACAAAACCTTAGGGGGCAAAGAATCGTTGGCGTGCGGCGACCTTCTCTAATGTAAGAGAGCACCCGCCTACAATGGTCGTGAGCTAGGACCTCAACTTGGTGATTATAACGCTTTGAGCAGGAGCGACACACCTCCCGCAATCATACGCGACCGAGTCCTAGACCCAGGAGTCCGGTTACCGCGGCCTGATCGCTGCGCTGACCCTCGTTGAGGCTCCAGGGGCTTGGCGACGACATCCGCTTCACCGGATCGAGCCCCCCAAACGTGTGAGCTGTGATGACATCCTCTTACGAAGGACGAGCACCACGCAAGAAGGCGCCTGTATAGAGCCTTAACAACAGCGGCTCCAAAGAGCCCAATGCTCAAACATGAAGCATGATCCAACGAACGGAAACAAAAGCGAAAAGCAAACAACACTCTACGAAAAGAAAAAGCATGAACACGAAGTGTAAAAAGACGCTTCTCATTCATGCAAAAAACAGACGTGGTACAAATACATAAGCCAATCTCAAAGCTCAACAGCAGCAAAGGCTAATCAGGAAGACTCGATGGACCCGCTTCCTCAGGGAAAGTCTTCAGGCGCGACGCCTCTTCTACCCCAGCGTTCTCTGGATGGAGGACGCCAACTGGGACGTGAGGAGCCGCCAGAGAGACAATCCTACGACACAAGCGGATGCCGTCCCAATAACGAGTATCCATGGCCAGCTGCCACTCTGATGGAGAATGCCGACCAACCATATCTCCAACAAACCTGGTGACACGGCCCTCTGAAGCGACGAGTAGAGCTTCCACCTACGTCACTCTCTGCAGCAGGCGCCCGATCTCCTCTGTGAGAGATGCGATCTAGGCCAGGCCGCCGTGGACGAGATGATGCCCGCTGATGACAGCCCGCTCCAAGTCCCCGCGAAAAGAGTCAACTTGCACTTCGAGGGGGACCGCATCATCAGGAACTTGCACGGAAGGAAAAATCAGAAGCATTACCAAAATAAACAACAAAGGAAGAAGTCCAGAAGGAAGCAACCGTACCAGAAGATGGGCGACGCGCAGGAAGCGTGCGAAATTGCCCGGGAGAGCCTCTCCACGGGGCTGCCTTTCTTCGATTTGCTGGGAGGGCTGGCCGGGAAGGCTGGCTGCCGTAGGAGCGCTCGGGGGCTCTTCCCGCGAGGACGTCCCGGCTGCCCCTTCGCCAGCCTGTACCACATCAGCAGCAGGAGCGGTGCCAACCTCTGAACATGCGGCCCGCGTGAGTTCATCCGAAAGAACCTCTCCCGGGGCGCAGCTTCCTCGATCGCCGAGGAGGGCCGATGGAAGGCCGGTTTGCCGCAGAACGCTCGGGGATCTTGCCACGAGGACGCCCCCAGCTTCCCCTTCATCGCCCGAGCCGGATCCAGCGGCAGAGAGCGGTCCCAACCTCGGAAAGTACAGCCAGCTCTTTGGCAGGACTGCGCACAGAAATGGGCTCCACAAGAATCACCGGCGACTCCACAGGAATCGCCGGCGACTCCACAGATCCCCTAACCACCGTCGCTGACTCAGACACAGCAATAAATATCCCCTCTGGGATCTCCAATATGACGACGTCGTCCATCGCCTCAGTAGTGCCGCCAGTGGATGGATCCCCAGCATGTGGAGACTCGACCTCGCAGACTTCGCGAGCGGCTAGCTCGGCAGTCGAAGTCGACGAGGGTGAGGCAGTTTCCCTCTGGCGACCCGCTCTGGCAGGTCTCTTTGGAGCCGGACTCCCCGCAGTCGAAGGACCAGCGACTCGTCTCCGGGACCTCCTCAAAGAAGTCCCTTCGGCTACCCTTATCCGCTTAAGGGCAGCTGCGTCCTCATCGTCGCTTGACGACACCAGCAACGAGCCGCTTCCCTCCTCGTTTCTCTCGGGAGGAAGGGAAGTGGCAGTCTCTTCAGGAAGATCCTTACCAGGACCGGCTATCGCCCAACCGGCAGGAGGTCCCCATCTGCCGATCTCGAACGTGACAGATGTAAAGAAATAACCCTGGATTGAGAACCTTTTTTCCTCCGCCTTAAGGGTGGACAGCAGCTTCGAGGATTCTGCAAGGTCTTTGTCGGTGGGCTTGTCCCGAAAGTACTCCGAGATCGGGCCCCACGCCTTCGGAAGCTCATAATCAGAAGGCTCCTGCAGAAAGAAGAAGTGCTCCTTCCAACCTTTCATGGAGTCGGGATTGGTGCCGCGAAGATTGAACCCCGACTTGGGGGAAAGCAATATCCAGTCCTCCGACTCCGTGGCCCGAAAAATTATCCTCGCCGCCTTCGCATCGAAGGCGCACTGGCGCATAAGGGCGAAGACGCACAGAGATACCAGATAACGCAAGGCATTAGGATGAAGCCTTGCCAATGGGACTCCACGCCGACCACCGCGTCTGGCGTGCGATTCAACGAAAACAAGCCCCGCCTCAGGTGATGTTCGTACACCGTAATAAAACCCTCTGGGGGGGCGTTGGCTCTATCCTGCGCGCTGGGAACATAGGAACTCAGGTCGCCAGGAATCGCATAGTCTACCCTAAGTGAGGCTATGTACGCCTCAGTCAAAACTGACTTGGTGTTGCGGACACCGTGACGCACCATTCTGAAAACGTGACAAGAAAAAGAGCTCTCAACTTTCGCAGCCATTTGTCTCTCGAAAACAACAAGAATAAAGGGAGAAGAAATCAGCGAAAGGAAGGAAGCGATTATCGTCTGGTTTAAATAGACGACGCCAAGCCAAGAGGCGGGAAACCAAAACGCCACCGCCTCCGGAGATTGAGACACGTGGTGGCATCAGGGCGCACCGCAGAATCTCAATCGATTGCAATGATGACTAGGCGCTAAGGCTAGCAGGCGCGACCCTTGGCGGCGGCTAGGGTCCACGCTGGCGCCGCCGCATTAAATGAAAGCTCACGATAGCAGAACTCCGGAAGACGCGCACGATAAGCGCAAAGCAAAAAAAAAGGGACGAAATGAGAAACAGCCAACAAACGAGACGATGTGAAAAACGGATTCTCGTTACGGCAAACAGTTCTGTTACAATGCAAAAAAAAAGAGAAAAAGAGAGCAACAACGACGAAAGCAGCTAACGGTCCCGGTGGCCGGAAGATGAACTTTGAACGGGATAATCCACCAACTGATCACGGGTCTTGGCGGACAAGTTACGAGGATCTAGGACACCCACGCGGAAGCTTGGATCCTCCAGTATGGCAAGCCTTCGGCAAAGCCTAACGACGTCAAAATACCTCCGCTCCAAGGCCGAGTTCACTCCTTCTGGCCGAAGCATCGACTCCACTGACTCCGTCTCAGACAGTAGGCGACTTGACCACTTGTGTCACCGCCCAAGTTGCTCCATTTCTTCTTCAAGTGCCAATATGCGGCCCTGCGCCCCCACGTTGGCATCCGTCAGCCGTATGGCCCTGGCCTCCGACTCGGCCAGAGCGCCCTCTAAATGTGCGACGCGGGCTCTCAGCCACTCCATTTCAAATGCTGCAGCCCCCCGACGCGGTGGGATCCCCTCGAAACCCGGAGGAACTCCCCGACTCCGAGAAGGGCCGGCAACCGTAGCTTCAGAGCGAGCCTCTCCTGAGGCGTTGGCTCCAGAAGACACGGGGGCGTTAGAGCCGAACTCGGACTCGTGAGAGGAGGGCTCCGTGTCACTAGAGGAGTCTCTCATCGATTTCGCAACTGGAAAACACGCAGAGGAAGATCGAACCGCCAGCGGATGCGCAAGTACAGAGATGTGCCAGATTTTGGGAGAAAGTGGCGCGTTTAAATAGGCAAATCTTCTCCGAAAGGGCCGCCAACTCCTAAAGGCGGAAGGCATTTAAGGAAGGGCCAATGAGGGTTCATCACGTGGGAGGCCCCTGAAAACTCGCGCGTTTCCAAGACAAAACAACGCCTCCTGGCCGCGCAGAAATTCAATGCGTTGGCAGCCCAGGGGACGTGACGGTTGACAGGGACCCCACAGGCTCCCAAAGGATGACGCGTGGATCCTCAGGGCAAAACGCCCGGCAACAGAAAAGCATTTACGGAGACAAGACAAAAATTGAAGACAAAAGAGGCTACTTCTCTTATTAATCAATGCTTTCTTACAAAGTACAAGATCTACAACCATAAAGCTGCGAGAAAGACGAAAGAAGACTGTAGTGCGAAGCCCGGTATGCTCCTGTACCTCGTCCCAGGAGAGCCGAACGGCTGGAGGCGATCGGTATGCCTGCAGGCGGCCCAGGCGGGAAGCAAGGAGCATCCCCCGGTGGGAGTCTCAAGCATTCAATCCACCGAGGTCCAGGAAGCACTGAAGTCAAGCACTCCGCGAGAGACGAGCAATTAGCTCCGCCTCTACGGAGGCTGCGGCCTCGCACCCCTTACAGCGGTTGCGTCCCGGCATGGCTCGCGAGTGGACACTCTTGAGGCAAGCGCCTAACAACGGCGAAGGCGGCCACGGGGTAGTCAAAGAATCCGCTCAACCTAGCCATGGACACAACCCTAAGGGAGCACGTGGCAGGCGGCGGAATGGCCAAGATAAATATATTATGCCATAATAAGCAATAGCAAGAACCATTTAAAGGCAATTTCATAATACAAATGCAATCAATGACACATGTAACATAAAAGGTAATAAATGGAACATATTTTTTAGATATTTATGAATAAATTGACATATAATTGTGATGCATCTCCTTCTTGAATGAATTGCCCACAGGGCGATTAAAAGCGCCAGAATCTCTTCATTGCTTGAGTTTTGAATTTTATACGATAAGGGATAAAACAAACAAAAGGTAAAGAAGAATAGTGCCCTCCTATTTATGGGCAAGACGCAAGTAAATTTTCCCTCGGATCAGAAAGACAAGCGATGAAAGTAAGCATCCAAAAAGGAATTGAATGTTTTTGTTTGGAGGGCAATACTCTCTAGAATGTGCTCGATTAAACGACTTTAGAAGTGATATATTCATATGGGAGAGTGTCTACTTTGTAATCTGTCCAACCTTCTCCTTCTATCGTTTTTTTTTCTGCGAGCGTCACATTTATAGTAAAGGGTATCATTTGGTTGGTAGACCACTAAATCAATGTACAAGCCTACTCCTCTTCAATTTAAAGGGATGTTACTTATGGGAAACCTTTAATTCAAATGGACCATACAATTTTTGATCGAGGATTAGTGTGACGAGGCCGCGGAAACTATCAATTGATTATCCATTACTACTGGACATGCCGGTTCAAGTCATATTTCTTAAAGGCCGGCTTTTGTTTTATCGGCATGAGGGCTTTCTATTGAGCCATCATTATTTGTCATTTCCCTTCCGTGCGGTAGCCTGCTAACCCGTGTATTCGCGGCCCATCAAGATGATCAATATAACAACAAATATGTAGGTAAGGTGTATATTGATGTATGTCTATTAGATATATAATAGGTGCCTTTATTAAAATTATCATTTATGGTATGATATATATTTAGTAATTTGCTAAGTGATCTAATAAAAAATATTTAAATTTTAAAAAATGTACAAAAATTAGCTTTTTATAATTTTTAAATTTTAAAATATTAAAATATTAATATAATAAAAAAACAAAGAAACCATTTTTATGTTTTAGTCAATTTTAAATATTGAATATATGATTCAGGTGGTTGGTGACTTCCCGGCTACTTAAGGACTCGTGGTTGGTTGTTCAGCCATCTATAGAATATTTATTTTTTTATTTTTTTGTTATTGATATTTCAAACTGATAAATTAATGCTAAAATATCTCATTATAATTGATATATCTGTAGATCTGGATTATTAAATAAATTAGGAAGTCACTTGGTCTTTTCGGTAGGTCAAATTAAAAAGAGTCAGATTTTTGTTACTCTAAATTTTAATCTTGCACACCACAACTAGCAAATAATAGGTCAAAGAATTGTAAAACGGCCATTTCCCGCGTTAATTAAAAAGTCCAACAAGGGGAGGATAAGATAAGAATATATCGCGGATACATATTTGGGGATTGAATGTTTACGAGAGGTTGAAAAGGTTCTTCGGCTTTGGGATGGAAGATTTTTCGAATGATCAATAGGGAACAACTTAGAGAGAAAACTCTCTCTCTCTCTCGGTCAAAGTGGCTTGGAGATCTTTCTAAAACTAGCTCAATTGGGAGCATCCTTGAAAATGAAAGACTAATCCCTTTATGTTCACTCGGTTGGGAAGTGGCTTAGAAATGGAGGATTGAAGGCGCAGGAAGTGATTTGGAGAGCTCGCTCACCATGAATATGCTTTGATTAGAAAGTGACTCTTTCGAGCTCTTGAGGGAAAGTTATCTTTTTGCGACTAAGCTGATTGCCTTTGTCTTCTTAAGAGGTCTCTTTCGGGGCCTCCTTTCAAGATGGTGAGATGATGTCTTTTTCAAAGAGGATGTTTCGCATCATCCGCACAATCACTTTTGACGCTCAGAGAGATTGTTCCCTATTTCCTTGTCACTACATCTTAGGCGTGCGTTGGCTATCATATGAACTTGCTTGTTGAATTGGGTTTGTTAAGAGAGTATCTTTGGGCTGCATTTATAGGCCTGTCGGAGAGAGCGGCGCCTAAGCGATTTAGGAGAAAAGGGCCTTAGGTCGAGGATCTTTTCACCTCTTATCTCTAGGATGATCTTCATTGTGTGCCAGATTATGGGCCGATTCATGAATTGTCGGACCCATCAATAACATTGACCAATAAATTTTAAACTTTTCCTCTTTATGTTTTTACATTTAGAATAACAGTAGAAGCATAGCAAATATCACAATAATAAATTTTTAGCAATAACATCAAATAATACTTGACGTTCATTAATAAGCTCTTTGATACAGTCCTAATCAAAATCGGGGTCGGGATGAATTCAACGAGGATTTATGTGAAAATTTGTGACGATCACCCAACCCAAGACTCATAATCACGCCCCATCCTTAAACCAATTCAGGTCTATTTTCGTTATCATTTTCTATTTGTAGGTATTTTTATTTAAAATTTTATGTTTAAATAAAAATCTTAAATATGCAGTATTTTAAATATTTTAATATTTAGATGAAAATATTACTTATAATTATATTGAAATGAAGAATCTTTATTTAAAAATTATTAATTATATAATAATATAATTTATTAAAATAATATTTTTAAAATTTAATATTTATTTAAAATAAAAATATACTTATTAAAAAAATTCATATTTTAAGTCAAGCCGGATTAAACTATATATTTTTACCCATAACCGTATCCAATCTAAAGAGACGTAATTTTTTATTTTTTATTTATCTATAATATTTATATATCTTAAATAAAACATATAAAACTTTAAATGCATCGAAGAAGGTCAACCAAGCAGCCTAGCTTTAATCAAATTTACTTTGCTGGGCTTTTATTAGCTAAGGTTACATTGCATTCACTTAAATCCTTTCTACCTATTTAATAAGAAAAATAATCATATACATAATATTTTAATTGTATATTTTACAGTTAGCATAGACGATGGTCTCATGACTAACTAATATAAACTACTCATCATTATCAATTTTATGTTTTAGTGTTAGCTGTTTCTAATTAACTCTAAATTTAGAACATATATAACAGTAATTGAATTAATCAATTTTTAACTGACTTAATCATTAAACTGTTGTCGATTATTCCTTTTTAAAAAATTATCATTAATTGACATATGACCATAAATACGTTTTATTTTTTTCTAAAAAAGGCGACAAATTTTGAAAAAAATAGATATAGTATAGCCTCCTAATACATTTATTCTTTCAGAAAATACGAAATCAAATCTTCCATCTATCTATTTTATCTTCTCAATTTCTCTCACGTTCTAAATTTTTAAAAAATTTATTAATTTGAGTATCAAAAAATATTACGAGGAGCACAGCATAGTCCTTTATTACACTTCTTTTTTCACAAAATATGGAGCCAAGTCCTCCGTTCCTATCCCCTCTTTTTCTCAATCTCTCTCATATTCCAAAATTTATAAAAATTTATCAATTTAAGTATCAAATGATATATTAAAAAATGAATCTTGATTCCTTTAGGTTCATGTTTACTACTATGATGTACACAATTTAGACTAAAAATTAAATAATTTAATTTGAATCTATCCAAATTATAATTTATATTTTAAATTCGTATCAATATATATATATATATATATTTTTTAAAGTTATTAATTAAATAAAAATATGTAAAAAAATTTAAAACGATCTAATAAAATATAGCAAGCTGGAAGTAATGCAATAAATTGTAGAAGAAGTACGTTGATGCTATTCAAAAAAATGTAATTTTATTTATCCATGAGCTACACGTGAAAGGAAAAGTTTTTTTTTTTCTCCTATGCAGAAAATATTTATATTGCTGTTTTTTCAAAGTTATTGTTTTAGAAGTTTTTATTTAGAATAAATTTTAATTTATAAAATATTAAATTTGTTATATTTTCAATTGTCTGTTAAATTTATCATATGTTGAGGAGTTGTATGTTAAATTTATGAAAAATCTGTTAAACTATGAAAATAAAATAACATAAATGTCAATTTGAGTTTTTGTGTGATTTGCTTAGGCAGAAAATATATGTGTATAATTATGAAAATAAAAACGAGAGATCTGTTGAAAAAACCAAAAAAAAAAAAAAATTGAGAAAGTAATTAATATAAATTTATGTATTGGGAATATTTTTAAAAAAATTTTGACGAAATAAGCTCGTCGAGGTTCGATCTAATTTGTTCAAGATGTTGTTCCTGACAGTGAGGAAGATGAACCCTAGTGGCCAGCGGTCAGATTTTCTCGTTCTGAGAGCCATGGATGGCATCCATCATCTTCGTAAGAGACTTCTTTATTGGATGATCTTCAAGAAAATCTACTGGTTATGAGGAACTCCCCATTGTTCTTGTGAAATCCTTGATCAATGGAGGGCCTTATTTCGTGAATCAGCAACGCATGATGTCTCCATGCATGAGATTCTGGGGGCTCGTACTTCAGCGCAGGAGCAGCGGAGATCCATTTCCATGGCGACATGGATGAGAAATTCTCAAGATTCGCAGGGAAGAAGCATGCTCTTATTCCTTTAGTCCATCAGATTACAATTTCTTGCTTGAAGAGCTCCGGCGATATGCAAGTCGTCGGAGAGATCCGAGGAGGAAGAAGAAGAAGACAGACAAACTGAGCCGCCTGATTCGGCGGAGAACATGGGCGGCTGTTCCCACTTCAGCATGGGCCAGAACCCTAAAGGAAGCAGGCCAAAGGCCAAGCATAAATTCCTTAGTGGCGTCATAATCACTCAACTTGTACTTAATCCATAATTTATTTAAGTTTTGGATTAAATCATTAACTTTTTAATATTTATTTTTTAAAAAAAAATTAGCATTAAACCTTTTTTTGAGTACATTTAGAAACTTTTGTTTAAATTGATTTTTTTTTAAAATTAGAGCAATAAAATTTTTAAATGATTAAATTTATTATATCATTTGTCTATTTTTTATATAATTATATTAGTATAGATAAATACATGAAATATTATCTAAAAATATTACTTAATATTTTTATAGAGCTGCTCAGCTATGTTGGTTCACATCGGACAGCTACTCGTCTCTTATTGCTCCCATTTACTTTCAGAATGAATGCCCAAAGTTTGTCTTTGCTGGATGATTTCAAAGATTTGAAAAGAGCTTTACTTGCTATTTTAATAATTGTGTTTTTGGGAAAGAAAAAAAAGGAAAAAGAAAAGAAAAGTGGGCAAATGAAAATATAAATAAGTGAAATTTACTGCCCATACATATCAGGCTAATGTTACTGTTTGCATGATACAGCAACGTACCAATCTGTCAGCACTGAAAAAGGCCGACGAGTAAAAACCAGCAGGGGAAAAGCAAGCACTGTGCGCGTGACAGCGAGAGAAGAGGCGAGGGAGTGTCTCTTTCGCAGAGCGACCCTCGACTTTTACGCGGGAGCAGCCTCCGCTGCCACCGCCGCTGCGGGCCGCTCAGCCTTCCATCTGCACTTTGGTGCAGTCAATTGCCTGCCCCATTGTGCCTTTCCCTTCCTATTTCACCCGCATGCCTGCTTCCGAGATCCCCACCGTCCACGCGTCCCACATCCTAGCCGTAGGCCGACGCATTTTTAGGGTTGTGACCGTACGGACATATAGGTACTTGGGTGCATTAGGGCTACCCATTATGGCAGGGTACACGTGGGTGCCCCGCGGCCGCCGGAGATGCGCTAAAAAAGGTGACAACAGAAAGGGTTCGAGGCCAAACAACTCATAATATAATCCAAACTTTTTATTTCGTTTTTTGAAGTTTGGTTGAATTTTCTATTGTGAAGTGAATGTAAAAGGAGAGCTTGACAATTTAATGATTATCTCTACATTAATACGCGACAAATGTGAATTAGCAAGCCAATTAAGTCTATTATCTAATTGATCTGATATTGACATGGGCAATTACTCTGGTTTGGTTTACTGTGACATAATTCAATGATTGCATAATTTATAACAGAAAGTTGTAGGCCTCACTGAAATAAAGTTGTTCACTTGCAAATGAATTCTATTGCTCATGAGAGATCAAGCAATTTACTTGAAGATGAATTATGCCTCCCGTGTGAAATGAAACACTACACTTCCGAATGCATTTTATAGCTTGTCTTTTTGTAAACCTATCGCAGAGCTCAGTTTATCCATGCCATTGTTTAAAAAACTAGAAGCGAAAATTTTTATTCCAATTTCAATTTTGTTACTTTTTTTAAAAATAGTTATATTTTTTACATCTATAGGTAAGTTAGGTGGTACTAATGTTAGCAAACTTACAACTAAAATGTGAAATTCTTGCTTCCAATAGAGAAAAATCACCTTTACTTAACAGGTGAATGTGGTGACTTTAGGTGGGGAAGGTTATAAGAAACCTATCCTTATTGCCTATATAATGACTAGTAGCTTAAAAAATTTTTGTAGGTTAATAAAATTGACTATGAGGAAGTTAGATGTTATACTTAGATTCCTACATAGAAGTTTTAATTGCTTCAAATATATATCTAATCTTTGTACAGCACTTATGCTAATTCCCGATCTTAAAGCTATATACAGAAGGCATGGTGCAGTTTAAGGAGGGGGGGATATCCGATCGTAAAAGAAAGATCGAACAATGTGAGGAGCCTCATCAATTGAGATTCTTTGAAAAGATACTTAGGTTATCTTTGGCTTAAAGAATGAATAAATAAAAAGAAAAATTTTAAAAGATATATTTTTTTATATTTGAATTATATGAAAAATAGGGGGAAAAAATAGTGTGAAAATAATATGTAAAAATTATAGTGTTGTATGAAATACCACTTTCCATTTAAAAATAAGATGAAAATCAAAAGAAAAAAAAAAGAAAAAGGAAACGAGTCTCTTATAATCAGTCATTCAAACTCTTCTCTAAACTCTCTCATCTTCTATGCTCTCTTCTACCTTTTTTTTCCTCACTAACCTCCCATGGTTGATCTTTTGATTATTGGTTTAGAAACTAAAACAGTTCAGTTAAGCACATAAAATAGTATTGAAATTAAGCTTATTAGCATATTAAATGCATGCATTTTTTTATTTAATATTTTTTAGTAATCAAAAAATAAAACTATTTTTCTTAAAAATTTATTTATTTTTCAATATAAATTTTTATAACATCCAAACAAATTAAAAAAAAAATACTTTTCCTTCTTTATGTTTTCTTTTTCATTGTTTCTCCCTACTATTTTTATTGTTATTTTTCCAAAAGGTGGCAGACCGTTAAAGAATACAAAGGCATTAGTTTGATGAAGTTTAAAACTCTATAACAATGTGGGTGTGTAGACCTATAAGTAATAGAGCTACATCATATTAAGATAATCATATGTCTCCCGTATATATTTTTTTAATTAAAGATATTATATTATATCTAAATTAAAATATTATTATTTTCTAAATTAGACTACTATATATAATAGAATATATCTATATAATATCTTTGAAAAATAAGATAATTAATATATTCTAATTTATAATATTTATGCAATTACTATTATTATAAATTTTTTTAAGTTAAGATGTATTATTCTCCTATAAAAAGATGACCCATTATACAGTTATATATAAATTATATAAATGTTTTTCTGTATCTCTCTTTTGATGTTTTAAATAACTTGTAGATGTTTGAAAAAGAAATATTGAAAAAAATTAGCAAAATAGAAGTGTTTGTCATGCTCACTAATAAAACTAGCTTGTTTAAAGAATTTATCAACCTAATTAGATTTATTTTACTTAAAAGCTCAAGAGAATGATAGAAAATATTCTTTCTCCATAGGCTCAAAGCACATGTATTTCAATACCTGTTGAATTTTTCTCTTCAAACCACACACCGATTCCTTCCATTTTTACATTAGTCTTTAAATTATCTCATCTCATCTGTCAGCGGGCACACTCAATACATATAGCCCTAATAATATTAAATTTTACCTCTATCAACATAATATTTGATTTTTTCGTCTGATCTATAATGCGAGTTTCATATCGAAAAGTTTGAGATAAAACCTTCAACTTGTAAATTTGAAAACTTTCTCCCCCATAAGGCGTCCTTTTAGGATGGACTCTCCGCCTAACTAGTCATAAGTTGAAGATTTTATCTTAAATTTTTTAATGTCGAACTTGCATCAATCTATCACATATTCATGCATTTTGAAGACGGGATAATAACCACTTTGAACCCTATAATCATGCAATTCTCAAGCTCCTACTTTCCTATAGCCTAAAGGTTGTCACTTTCACTTTTACATATAAATTATTAATATACCGATTTGGGCATCAAAAATGATGGGAAAAACTGCTAGTGCCTTCCTCATGTTTGCTCCTTTTCATAGTTTTCGATGCCATAACAGTAGTTTAGACAGTATACAATAGGCTAAGGATGTATCAAGTATGTTTTTCTTGTTATAAGGGTTTTATATTATAATTTTTCTTCCTTAAATTTTGTTTTAGTATTACTTTTTCTGACCAAACTGGCAGCATTTCAAAATCATATGACATATACGAATAATTTCAACTACTCCAAAAGTGCAAGGCAAGGATTTATTTAAGACTTTTTTTTTTTTTTGGAATACTTCATGCCGATTTTTGAATTATAATGAATTTAGCAAATGCAAATTAAAACTTACTAAAAAATTAATAAAAAATTCAAAGGAACAAATGTTAAAAATAATATTACCAAAAAGGAAAGGAATTTGGCCTTATTATAAGATTTGTTGTATTCTATATAGACTTACAAGCTAATATAATTTAGATTGAAGGGGCTCCATCACTCTCATCCTCTGCTAATACTCTCTTACCCTCTTAATCTTTCTTATATTCTAGTATTTTAAAAAATATATTTTAATTCTTTCATAATTCTCATTTACAGTTATAATGTATAATATTTAAATAAAACAGTTAGATAAATAAATTTAAATTTTTTTAAAATCAAAATTTAGATTTTAGGTACGCATAAGACTCTTTTATAACTTTTAAAGAACCCTTTTATATATTAAAATTATAAAAAATAAAAAATTAAATTATTGTTGATTTGAATGTTATAGGATAATTTAAAATTTTAATTTTGATTATTTAAAATCCTCTTTTTAATTTATAATGTATATAAGTTGAGTTAAAATCTTTAAAAATTTATCTAAAGCTAAAATTTAAATGTTTAAAAGTTCTAAAAAATTATTTAAAGCTAAAATTTAAATTTTTAAATAGAGATAAATATATAAATTAGAGGAATATATTGTTTTTCGTGACAAAAACATGAAGGAAAAGCATAAAATATCGTCGAGTCATTTCTCTCTCCCTTCGCTATCCTAAGATGAGTCGCGACACGTGGCGATAACTGAATGGGTCGTGCGAGATGGAGCCCACACGAAATTGCCAAAAGGAACTAGACTAGTCGCTTTCTGGGAGCAGAAGGTGTCGGCTGCTCGCAACGATCTCAAGGTTACGTTGCCAGCCGCTTCGATGGTCACGTGTCACTGCCAAGGCTCGCCCTGACCTCTCTTACGCGAGGGTCGTTATCACCTTAAACGACTCAAAATTTAAAATTAAAAATAATAATAAATAATATATTTAAATAATTATTTAAATATATCTGTGTAACCCTTATTTTAAAAAAATTTTAATTATCTATTATTAAATAGATAATTTGGATTTAATAATTATAATATAACTAATTATAGTTAATTTATAATTTTAAAAATATATTTAAATTAGGCACTATATAAAAATATATATTAAGATTTTTAGAGATGAATGTCTTTTGTCTTTATTGAAGGTAGGACTATTTGTGGTCCTTTTATTAAAATTCTCCCTTCTGATCTAAGAATCCAAATTAATTAACATAAAAAGTCAGAATAAAAATTAGAATAATATATTAAAATATAAATTGAATAATAACCATTTAAATTTTTTGTCAATTAGTCCGATTCTTTAGATTGACTATGATGGCCTTACTGAAAGAATTTTAATATAATCATTAAAAATGTAGTCCCCTCATCAACCTATTATTTTATGTGTCAATTAATCGCTAAATATTATTTCTAATAAATCTGTTAAGGATAATTATTTGATTTATATTGCCTCGGTAAAAACAAATATTTTCAAGTTATTACTATTTATAAGGTAATAAACTCATTTTTTGGATTATTTTTGATATAGAGTGACCTGAGCTTGGTCATATAGATGGTCTTATAGATACAAGTTGCTCGATGACTTTGTCTGAGGACACAAGATCTTCATTTTAACTCGACATATGAAGTGCTTTTTGGTAAGTAAATAAGTTATATAAATTAAATCTATAAAAATACTATAAACACTCATGTCAAATAGAAGTCAGCTAGAAACAAAAGAAAAGCCACGGTATTCAAGAAGACTAAAAAGGATTAAATCAAATACCATCCAAATGCCATCACTCGGTCCATCGTTACCAAAAGCTTGAATAAGAGAATAGTTCATGTCCAATCTCCCGAGAATAGTCCACAACATGTTAACATGATAAAAGACTATCAGATTAATCTCATCATGACTCTAGCAGTAATAGTTTTTGTCAATCTCTTAGAATCAATAATTGTTTTTCACTAAAAAAAAAAAAAAAATACAAGCATTCATCTCCTAAGATGTGAAGTTAGTGTGCGATGATTTTGCCAAGTCTTTTATATAAGCCAAATTACTCACTCCCAACAAATGTATTGCTTTAATTCAAATGTTTGATTCTACTTAAAACAAGGCCTCACAACATAACTACGATAAGCTAATCGATAGTAGAGACATAATTAATTATATAATACGGCCTCTATCATTGGGCTTGAACTTATGATCAAATAAAAAAAATTAATGGTTAAAATTATTATTAGAATGGGGAAAGCACAGTATTCAAACTTAAGATCATTTAATCACTACTACTTTAACCATATCAATGAGCCAAGTAATATATCACTAACCTAAGCTATATATGTTTAGATACAGGTCTTGCGTCAAGGGGGGGGGGGTATTTTTTAAATGCCTTTGGGGCATCACTAAAATAATACAATATCTCAATTATTTATTCATAATAATAAATTTATATAAATATAATCGATAAATAGATATCTATAAAAAATATGTATAAGGACAGTATGAACTAAACAGGCCCATATGAAAGTTCTTCAGGCCCAGATCAATCTGTTTTGGGCCTTTGAATGAATATCTTGATAAACAAGGCCCGGAAGCTGGCCCAACGTCTTATTTTCGTGCAATGCAGTTGATAATAGTAACGCAGATTGTTCTCATCAATTATAACTCACTCTCTGTATTCGAAATATATTAAAAATAAAAAAATAAAAAAATATTATATAAATAGGCCATAAATCATAGATAAGTTGTAGGTGGGAGGAACGTATACCATTTTTCAGTTGGTAAGATTGTAAATTTTAATTTTTTTTGTTATTTATTGTAATTTTTAATTTTTTTTTCAAATTTTAATGACAGTTTTATTCTTTTTTAGATAATTGATGGAAAATACTCTTAAATTTTATTTTTTGGGTATTTTTATAATTTTTTTATCATATACATATTATTTATTATGCAGTTGGTCGATTTGAGCTTACTTTATATAGATTAGAAATGACATTAAAATAAAAATAATATTTTTATTCTAAATAAACACAAAATTATTGGTTTAAATGAAGGTAGAAAGGAAATGTAAAACGCAGTGTCGCAGCCCCCTGCGACACCTTTGGAGCCGTTAGATCTATATCTAACGGCTCCCTTTTTTTTAAAAAAAAATCTTAAAATTAAAAAAAAAAATTAAATAATTATTTTTAAAATTAAACATAAAAAAAATATCAAAATAAAAAAAATAACTAAAAATCTTTTTTTTAATATATATCACCGATCATTGATTTTTTTAATCCAACGGTCAAAAATACATCGTAGGGGCTGCAACGTGACCTCGCAGCCCCACTGGTTCCAAGCAGGGGAGACACTATCTTCACGCAAAGAGATTGCTTAACCTACACGTAATCTTATTCTGCGTTCCACGGTGGAACAAAGTTCAGTTTTCTTATTCAGGCGATCGGAAAATTCACCCTCGCCGATATTCCGCGGAGGCCAAAGCTAAGGAGCCACCGCCCACGCTGTTCCCAACGTTCTTCTTCGCTCGATCATAATGATGCAACGGAGTCGAGTTGAAATCCAGGGTCCAGAGGAGCAACACCATGACCGCGGAGGATGTAAACATTGGAATCGGCCCGAAAAACCACATCATCAAATCGAGGGCGAAATAGATTGCCCTTAATCCTAAAGACCAAAATTCATTGCCCCTGATGACGGGAGTCTCGACATATTTGATCGGAAAATTGCTATTCGGCATGCTGATGAGGTAATTAGCGTGGACGAATTTCCTCGTGGAGTGCATGAAGCACGAGAAAGCGAGGAGGAAGCAGATGAGGATGCTGATGTACTTGAGAGTCATGGTCGATGTGCTCGTGTCTCCGTAGACTAGAAAGCTCTTGAAGACGCTGGAGTTGCTGGCGATCCAGGTCCCAATCAGGGAGCTCAGAGTCAGGGAAACTGTTGCTAGGTAACTTGCGGCTGAAATGTTCGACGAAATGACTTTGAGAGGTATTTCGTTCTTGCTGTTGTCCTGCACGGATGTTATCAAGATTTAGCAACATTGAACACTCTAGGCCCAGTTCTAGGTTAAATGGTCGAGTTTCTCAGAGAAAATGATCTGGTAATCCGTTGACAAACGTGCCTAAATGTTAGGTAATTATATATAGTTCAATTCAGTAAGTGAACCTTAAATTCAGAACTAGGATTTATAGTCAAATTAGATGATCTGAGTGATAGATTGAAGAATCATATTTAGATAAGAGAGATTGAGAACAAAGGACAGTGACAGGCCTGCATGATCTTCTCAATCCAAGCTTTGGTGTCATTGTTCTCGAAACCAATGACAGTCGTGTGAGGGAGATGGAGGTATCTGTAGAGGAGGAAGATATGATAAGCAAACATGAGAAGCAGCCCACTTGGGACTAAGATCAAATCAAGGTCTTCCTTTCGGAAAACCACCATTTTTGTTGGGCCGGGGGGGGGGGCTCTCTTCCCTCTGGGAGCTGAAAGCTAACCAGCTATAATCTTAGATACTCGGCAGTACGGACGTGTTAAATTCTCTGTTTAGGATAAGACTAGAGAGATTTTCTCGCATTGACTTCCTAGTTATCTTTTGCTATTCCTACTTCTCAGACAGCTTGCTATTTTCTGTTGTCTTAATCTTTTGGTGTTCTTATTTATCAGGCTGTTTGATAACTCTTCTTTTCTTTTTATGGGATATTATTTTGTAAAAATTTTGTTGGATTTTTCTGTTAATCTATAGTGTTGAGTGCCAAACACAAAATATTTCCATGCACGTGAAATGAAGTGTCAAAGCTTCAGAGTTGGCATTATCGTTATATGCCATTCATGTCATTAATTAGATCACGCAATTAATACTCAACGTGCAGATGCAAATGGGTGTTTGGTGGCTTGTACAAGGAATTGCACATCATCAATGCTGTTGCGTGTGAGGAACTGTTAAACGAGGATGTGAAGTCATAATATACTCCCTATGGATGGGATATTCCCTTACCATCTTGGTATCTGTTAACCAAAAAATCAATTGATTTGAAAGCTTAGTTATTTTCCCGATAATAATTTTCTACTTTTGCATATCCCTTTATGGGAATGTCCTTTTGGAATTGGAATGGGGTTCAAATCTATGCCTATTTTAGATTATGTGCTTAGGAATAATATATGCTTATTTAAACTGTTAGATGGAGGGTTGATAATGATTTTCTATTCTAATAGTTCCACGTCACATCAGAAACTTGGTGAGCAATTTTCATACTTGACTTGACGGACATTCAGTAGTTGAGACTGTTCAATTGGGTCGAACTTCATTAATTCAACAGAGTTCAATAACGCATAATAGTAATAAAGACAAAATCGGTGTTCATTGCTTAAGTTCCAACCAATAGAGGCTTTGGAAATCACCCATTTGGCAAGGAAGGAGATTGATTACACTCGGAGGGCATTTAATCAAGGTTGAAGGTGCACAGATACTAGGCCTACATTGATTAGTTTGAGACAACTTGAATTTTGATAAACATTTTTTGAACTTCTTATCTAACTCTAAAATCAGTTCTTAGTGAATTTCAAGTCAATTAGATTTTGATGGATTGTGAATCTATTATATCTCTTCATAACTTATAGCTCTTGATTTTCAATAATTAACCATCATATTTTTTCTTGTTCTAAATCCTCTCAAAATCCCGTTACCCCATTTGAACGGTACAAAAAGTTAGGCACTTTTGGGAGCTTAAACTTAGGCTTTGAATGGTCATATACTGTGACTCAATGAAATCACAGATAATTTTGCATTGTGTACCAGTAAGTCAACGGTAAATGCCAAACATTGTATGGATGCGCGTAATTTACAAGCCCCATGTATTAGAAAAGGTATGCTATCCAGGTCATGCCCGACTACGGACCCATCATACTCTCAGCTGAAGTGCCTTTGTACATAAACCATCATTCACTGCCTTATGAACTACAGAAAGGTTCACTTGGTAAGGTCAATAGCTGGTGAGTTCTTTACCGTAAATGACCCCAAAGGCCTGTAATACGGGAGACCGTGATGGGTTTTGGGTCATTTCTTCGCGAAACTCTTTGGAAGTGTTTTTGACCTTCGAAACCGTGAGATATTTTCATCTGAAGTTCTTGAGGGGTTCTCTCAAATGACACTATTCAATAAAGGTTTGCATGAGGTTCGTTTGAATGAAATCTAGCGTTGAATGTGTATATAAAAGGCACTTGTGTACCTCCTATATATATTCATGTATGGTGAGTGCACGAAGAATACTCATGTGCGACATTTACTACTTCTCGGGCATGATTTATGCCTGATAGGTGCATGTGCATCAATGCTATTATAAAAGGGCATGCATGATTTTTAGTGTAAGCATTGAGAAGAGGAGTGCATGATGGGCACGTGTGCTCAGGTTGTGCTAAATAAGTCACATTCATGTGTGCATGCATTGGGTCTTACCTCTTATGGACATCTGATTGACACTTGGACAATAATTTAGGTATTCAAAACCTTTCACCCATTTTTGGGCATTTTGCATGGAAAAAAGAAGAGAAGAGAGAGAAGACGAAGGAGGGTGATTTCAAGGTTATTTCGTATCAGATCGGATAAATATTTGGTTTAAGATAAGTCCATTTAAGTCCATTTTTTGATTTATTGTTGAAATTTCAATATCTTCTTTAGATCATTATTTAAATATATAGTATGTTTCCATTTTCACCCCTTCTAAAAATTTATTACATGTATGTCCCTTTTTATGAAGATTCGGGCATTTTTAAAGATTTATGTTACACTTGAAGCTATTGTTATTAAAATTATAAAATCTTTGAGTATTTGATTTTATATATTATTTTCATACAAATATTAGATGAAAACTCTACTTTATAAAATGGAATAAAGATTTTACTTAACCCCTAATTTGAAAAAATTTTAGATATGTGATACAGAGTTTTTTATTTTGACAAAATAAGAACTATTATAAATATAAATAGATCATATTTGGATATATTTTAATATATCATGTGTAACTTAGATATCACCTCTATTATCTATTGGTGAAAAAAAAGTGGTGTTCGACCTAGTATATATAGGGTATTGTAGACGTTCAGTATATGAGTTTTAAAAGTAATATATTACCCTCAAGTTATTCGGAATATATATAGCTCATTCTTTAAAGTTTGTCATTCGATTTAGTTGATGCGTGAGTGACCGGTTCTTGATTCATAACTTTTCACATAATTTTCAAGCTTTTTGTATTTTCAATACACTTTCATATGTGTTTTATAGACTGTATACCTTGTATATTGTATGTGTTGGGTATTTTATATGAAATTATATTTTAGAACATGTTTATTGAGAATCAAACGTTTTGAATTTTTACATGTGATCATAATTTACTATTCTTTACATCTGTTTTTTTACTTATATATGTTCATATATTGTATATATGCTTTGATCAACGTTATGCTTACATTTGAAATATTTTAAAACCTTTCAAATTAACGGGTATTGGATTCTTGTAGGTTTGGACGGAGGACCCTTAAAAAATAGAAATTTTATTTATGATTTTGGGCTTATTTTAGGATTTTTTTATAATAGATAGGATAAATTTTGAGCATTTGCTGTTTAAACTTCGGCCGAAATGCCATTATAAATTTATGTATGAGATTTCGCTATTCGTATATTAGGATTTTGATTACATGCTTATTCTTACAATAATATATGGATTGAGTAAGTACAGTATTGTTATTTGGGTGAATGGGGATAGTTTGGTGATTCTTAAAACTGCAATATTTATATCATAATATCTTTCTTATGGATTTTGGAATGTAGTGTTGGAACCGTTTAGGTTGGACAAAACATAATTTTTGTTTTGTTTTAATTACGACATTATTATTATTACCTATTTTTATAGGAGTTCTAAAAGTAGCAAAAATAAACTCTCAAATTTTTCGTCAATCGTCAATTATCAAACACAATTAGATTACAAAGTATCAAATCACACAATTAAACATATAATTTATATAATAATATTTAATGTGAGAAATTTTTTTAAATTAAAAAAAAAGTCCCGAATAAATTCACTATAATAGTGTTCAATTAAAATATAATCCATCCGTGCTTTCTTCACTATAACCTGAATAAATAATAGTTGAATCAATCCCTCAATACATCTCACAACCTATAAGAAAAAACTACACTAAGAAAGCAAGCAAGCAAAGTGAAAATATCACGGACCTGAACCAAAAGCAGGTAATATGATAATCAATAATAAGAATCCATAAAAATAAAATTTTAAAAATAAAACAGTTTCCACACCGCATCCAAATCTAGGCATAACTTGAGAAAACATTCGTACAACCCTAATGACAACAATAATAACATCAACCATTACAATATTTCTCCAGACTACTTATCTGGTCAATAATACTAACACAATCTGCTTAAATATTCGTAAGTGAAGTGTAACAAACCAATAATATCGACCACTTTACCAATCCAATATAATTAGATACCAGAATATCCAAATATTATTATCATAATACAATAAACTAGTATCAATGTAATATATAAACCAAATGACATAATAACCAAATAACTGGATAATCCAAGTCCTAATTTCATAACAATACCATACACCGATATCCGCCATCCCTCAATACCAAAATACAACAAATATAATTTCAGCTCAACAGCAGAACAGAATACTCACAAAATATGAATAAAGTCTCTAATGGCAATCATGTTCGAGCTTCTTGCAAGATGCCCGTAGCCCTCTAATATAAATGGATAAAAAATAATAAAAATGTGAATAGAATATTCAGCAAGTATCAATATTTAGTATAAATATAGCAAACCATATGTCCAAAATTAGAACAAAATATGAATCAATAAAATAAAATCTATAAAAGTTGAAATCTAAATATTCGATATGTCAAATCAATAAAAGTTCGAATGTGGTCTCATATTCAAAAGAATAATCCAAAAACAAAGGCTAAATGTTCCTAATGTACGAAACCAACTAAATTCTAATTATGGGTGAAACTTACAAATCTCAATATCAAAATCTCAAATATCTAAATCAATATTGGTAAAACATATTAAAAATCTAAAATATGTTCAAATCAAAGAATCAAAGATTGAAAGATTAATTTTGAGGAAAGATTTACTTATCAAAAAAAAAAAGATTTTGAGGAAAGATTACTCATACTCCCCGTAACCTTAGACTATATCACTACTATTTAGACTCGTAGGCTGGCCATTTACATATTTTTCACTAAAGACGGGATGAAGCCACTTTATTTTGCCACCTATGGATATGGGGTGTACTGCTCAAGTTTGTCTGAACATATTAGGATATCCAAATATATTAATTTCGTTCAATTATTTACAATGGCTCTCATAAAATACAATCGATGAGGATTTTTATATCACAAATCCAAAACATTTCCTCTTTGACGAAAAAGTATAAAATTTTCATTCAAGAATGTCAATCACAAAGCTTTACATTACTGAAAAAAGTACACATATCGAATTGAATATGTAAAGATAGAGCCCAATCCGAAGTACATTACATAGATATCACATGTAAGGCTTATATGTAAGTTTTCGTGACTTTTTCTTGACAAATGTACTAATAAATAAACAAGATACCTCAAAATATTTACCTTTTTTCTATAAAATAAATAAAATCATCAAATATTAGTAAAACCAAAATAAAACCTCAAATGCTTTGATAAATCTAGGTGCATACAAGAATAGAAAAAGTAGGGCAAGTAAAAATGTCATGCATGTATACCAAAACCACCAAATGAAAGTAAAACTAAATGAAAATCGAGATAGACTAAGAATATGGTATAAGGATATTTGCTTCAATCTTCAATTTAACAAATCTGACTAAATGATGCTTCCAAATCCTCTTTCTCTTTCTCTCAATTCCTTCTCTTCTCTTTCTCTCGCCTTTCTCTTCCTTCCCGCACGAAATGACCGAAAATAGTGCCTGTGTCATTTATATAATTGAATATGTGTATGAGTGCCGCTTTAGGCTTGTGTCAAGTGTCACGCACAAGCAATCTGGAATTCACATCCGAGCACCATCTCAGGTGTGCCCAATCTGCCAAATGCGCATGAGCGTACATTGGGCGTGCCCTAGGCGTTGATATAATTTGTCTAGGGTGGTTGCTCTTAATGTGCGTATGAAGGGTTCCCGTATGCTTTTTTGATATAAAGTTGCATTAGACACGATTTTAGGACATTCTAAATCATTTTGCAACATAATGAGCACTGCACACAGAGAGAGAAGAGAGAAAGAGAGGAAAGAAATAGTGTCGGCATCTTTTTGAGGCTCAATTGGAGTTTCGTTTTTCATCAAAATTGGGTGCATTACTTTGATATTATTATTTAGAATATATTATCATTTGATTATTCTAATTCTCAATGTTTTTTTTTTGTAAGTTGTTAGGTATGGTAAAAGTTGTATTAAACCAGTTATCCACTCGGGTTGTAGCTATGGCATTTCGGATGGGGTTATATAGTAGATTTGTTTAGAATTTACCATCTAATTTTTTTCTAGTTAAGAAGGATTTTTTATGTTAAAAATTATTGTATAAATTGTGGTCCTTGTGGTCTTGAGTTTTATGATTAATGTTTGACGGGAGTTCGGGTTTATTTTGCTATATTTGTTTTACATGTTTTGGCTGAATTTTAATAAGTGGTATCAGAGAGTCATTTTTTCAAGGTCATAAAACAACAATTTGATGATGTTGATATCAATGAGCTTGCCATTCTGCGTTAAGTAATTTAATCAACAAAATGATTTTATCCTTTGGTAAGAAAAATTGAGGAAGATTTTGTCTCAAAAAGGAACGGTAAAAGTATTTCGAAATAAGGAGGATAAGTTGGAGAAAATAAAGGATAAGGAGTGGCAAGATGTAAGTGATCTTGCTAAATATATGATCAAATTAAATCTCGTAGACAATACTATTCAATAAGTCATTAGCTTGTCGAAACTAATGAAAATTTGAATGAAGTTTAAGGGCCTATCATGTTCAAATTCTTGACAACGAGATTGTATATGAATAAGAAGTTCTATGGATTTCTATTGTAAAAAAGGGGAAGCTTTAAAAAATACTTGGATGAGCTTAATTAAATTTTAACACAGATATCGATACTTTATGAGAAGATCAATGAAGAAAACAAAGTGTTGGTGTTGCTAATTTTTATACCAGTCTTGTATGATCATATTGTTACAGTACTGCTGGTTAAGAAGGACATGTTCAACCTTGATGAGGCTATTGTTCTTTACTTATGAATGAATCAAGGAGGAAGATAAGTATTGAGCTTTTATTGGAGTTAAGACTTTTGGCATTCGGTAGTCATCGGAGGTAAGGAAGATTTAGGGACCGAGGTAGCAAGTTGTAGAGGAGTAACGATTGGTCTAAGTTTTAAGACATCAAATGCTTTCATTGTGAGGGAAGAAGAGTTATATGAAGTGAGATTATTTTGAAAGGAAGTAAGAGAAGGAAGGCGATAACAAGCAACAAGAGAGGAGGATTATGACGGACATAATCAAATCTCTATTGTTACATGCGGAGACCTTCTAGTTACCAATGCATGGAAGAGGTAGAGTTTTACGAGCCACAAGACGAGTTTGGTGATATATAATGGTTTCTCACAAAATGAGAAATTGAGGAATATCCCTCTCATCTTCTATATGCCCGGGGACTATTGAGTATTAAAGATAGATGGTGATAGCTCATTGAGGGTAGTTAGTATTGGAGATGTTAGCTTGCGGATAAATAATAGAACAAAACTTGTGTTGAAAGGTGTAAAACATGCCCCGAATACATGATTGAATGTGATTTCAAATGGGAAGCTTAATTTGGAGGGCTTTTACACGATGTTAAAAAACAACCCATGGAAGCTTATCAAAGGCACCCCAGTTTTGACAAAGGGAAAGTAAGCATTTGAATCAGTATTTGGTGGAGATTTTGGTTGTCAAGAATGATGCCAATGGGATCAACAAGGGTATTGGTCAAAGTGGCAGGAAGAGAAGGTCGAGGAGGAATGCAAGTGGAAGCAATTCTTCCATGGAAAAGAAGCTGAAGAGGAGTAGGAATACTCCAAGTTTGGTGGAGTGAAAGAGGGTGTCATTCAAGTTTTGGAAACCTGACATAGGATCCTCTTGGAGGGAAAGTTGTTGAATGGTAAGAGATGACAATCACCGGTAAAGTAGAGGGTCCTTAACAAAGTTGTAAAATGAAGTTTATTAGGTTTTAATCACTCAATTGTAGATACCACAACAAACGGACGAATCATCGTGAGGACGTGCGATGTTTGTATGTTGAATACTCAAGTGGAAAAATCAAGCAAGGGTCTCACGATACTCGTTCGTGGGTTGACTGAGGGTCAGTCAAGAATCATCTGAACGATAAAAGACACTGAAGGGCTACATGATAATCATGCGACGATGTAACACCTGGTTTCTACTTAATTTATTTGATATTTTTAATTTATTTTAGATATATGAAAAATAATTGTACAATAAAAATTTAAAAAAGGAAGTAGGCTTGGCATTTGAGGCATGCTTGATGTGCGCTCTTACAAACTTTTGGCAGATTGGGCACGCCTGATGAGCCTCTTGGAAGTTCCAGTGTGATTTTGGCAAATTATTGTACCTGAGCCACAACTAAGACTTGGCATGGTTCCTAATGCACGTATGATTGGCGTTTGTGTGCTGATTTATGTATATAAGCACGTTTGTTACTATTTTTAGGCATTTTTATGGGAATAGAGGAGAAAGGAGAGAGAAAGAGAGTATAAGGGAGAGAGAAGAATAAAAGAAGATGAATTTTAAAATATTTTTTGGTCAAATTTATTATATTAAAGGTTAAAGAAGTATTATTAAGCTCTATGTTTGGCTTATTTCCATTTTCTTCTAGTTTTACTTACATTCAGTGGTCTTATTATGCATGCATGCCATTTTTACTTACACCAATTTGATTATTCGTGCATGCATGTAGTTTTACTAAATGGTTTGAAATTTTTATTCAATTTTATCAAATACTTAAGAAATTTAAGAATTTGAAAAAAAAAATAGATAATTATTTTGAAATAATGGACTTACATTTGAAATATTTGTAAAGAAAAGTGTTGAAAACTTGCATATAAGTCTTACATGTGGTATTTCATATATGTGCTTCAGGTCAGGTTCTATTTTGTGTTCATTTCGATATTTGTACTTCCCTCTAGGATAAAAAGTTTTACATTTATATTTTTTTGGATTGAGAGTTTTATACTTTTCTATTAAAGAGGAAAAGCTTTAAATAATTGTTATAGAAACCCCCCAGTTTGGGATTTTATTGAGAGCTATCATAAAAATTAAATAGAATTAATATATTCAGACAGATTTAAAGATTACACTTATTATTTATGGGTAGTAAAATAAAGTGGTGCTTGTCCCCATCTATAGAAAAAAATATGTAGATAACCCATTTATGAGTCTAGTAGGGATTCAGCATATGGTTATTGAGAATATGTATAACATTTTCTCAAAGTCAGTATTTTGGTCTTTAATTCTCTGATTCGAGTATGTTTTGAATTTTTGCTATGTTTATCTACATTTGATTTATATATTCGAGATTTTAATTTGAGACTTGAAGCTTCAATTACCGTTTGGATCTGAGATATTGAATTTTGGTTAGTTTTATGCATTTAGATTATTTGATATTCGCTTTTGAATTACACACTTTGCATACAAAATCACATTTGGATATTGTTGATTTGTTATATTTGATGTTTGGATTTTCGACACCATCTTCATACTCGTATCATTTACTATGTCCCGTCGCTCTAATTTGTTGATTTGTTTGGTTTGTTATATATATATATATATATATATATATACTAATACTTGTTAAATTTTTTGCTCATAATTTTGTTATTTTAATCCTTCCAGATTAGAGGGCCCTGGATATTTTGTAGGGAGCTCGAACGAGGATGCTGATGGAGATTTTGTTTATGTTTAATGGTTATTGTAGATTTGTAGTTGAGTTACATTTGTATTGGATTTATTCTGGTAATTGAAAGAATGATTAATAGAATGATGTTAGTGTACTGTATCATGATGGATACATGCTTTAGATCATGACATTTTGGTTTAAGTTGGATCTGTGGCGTGGTTTGTGTTATTCGATTTTTATTTTTTCTTACGGACATTTTGAGTTAGTTATGACCAATTTGATATCTAGATGGATAGTTTGGAATGATCATGTGATGGTTATTATTCATATTATTTATGATACTATTTGGTATTTTGTCAGATCTGATCCGAGTTTGGATATTGTACTTGGATGTCTATTTGGTTGAAGGATTTATTTTGTTAGTTTTAATTATTATTCATTATTATTATTGTATGCTTCTAGTTCAAGTTCATAATGGAGGGTCGACTGATGATCGGTTAAAGGTCAGCCAAATGGCACATGATGGGGACTTAAAGAGTGTATGTGCATAGTTTGTTCAAAAAGGTTACACCTAATGTACGGTTAAGGGGCACTCGTGTACCGTTTGTTCAGGGAGGTCGAATCTGATATATGTCTAAGAGACACTCGTGTACCGTTTTTTATATAAATTCACATTTGACGTTGTCTTAGATTATCCAAAATTATTTTTTAATACAATGAACATTACACAAAGAGAAAGAGAAATGAGAATAGGGAAAGTTTCAATATCTAATTGAGGGTTAAATGTCAACCCAATGGAGCATACATGCGTAATTTGTTCAAAAAGGTTATGCCTAGTGTACGATTAAGGGGTACCCGTGTACCGTTTGTTCAGAGAGGTCACACCTGATACATGTTTGAGAGGCACTCATGTACCGTTTTTTATATAAAGTTACGCTTGACGTTATTTTAGAGTATTTAAAATTATTTTTCAACACAAGAAACACCACATAAAGAGAGAGCAAAAACACCACCCAAAGAGAATAGGGAAAGTTTCAATATCTGATATTGAAAAAGACTCTTGAGCCGACTAGATCCAAAAATTCTAGTGTTCTATTTATTGATCGCCATGAGTTAAAAACTTTCTAAATCATCACATCTTGCATCCAATCTTGCCTTCTTTCGATACGAGGGATAATCTTCATTATTTGGTTAACCTAGTCGCTTAATCTTGCCATACAATCCTGAAAAGCTACTTCAGCTATTGTATTCTAACGAAAAAACAGAGTTCCATGCATAATCAGATGCTCAAATCGTCACTTTCATTGAGTTGATTTAATTTTTTTTATTACAATTATTTTTGTTTTTTTGATATAATGAGAGGGAACTCTAACGACAAGATTGTTTTATTATAATATAGAGTAAATGAGTCTGATGAGAGCTCCATGCTTAAGAAGAGCAACCGGACTACTGTGAGAGCCTAGAAGGTCAGCTAGCTGAGGCCGAACTCGAGGCTATCTGACTTATTGAATCTCAATCGAGGCCGGCCCCCCCAACTAGCTGAATCCCAAGAGACCGAGCTAGCAAGAAACGATGCATTAAGTTGTGGGGGCAAAACCAGCCGCGACAAGCTTTGAACCTGAGGACCCTTGTAGCTCAGAAGAACTAAATTATTATGTCGAAACAATGATGATAATATATTAAAATATGTTTAACCTATCTTATAATTTTAATCGTCTAATTTAATAAGACGAAATTCTCGTTATTAAATTATTAGAGGGCTCTTACTACTCTGATCTATCGAACTTGTCATATGTCTTAATATCATATGTTAAAATAAGCTTAAGATAGTTCCATTCTTCTTATATAAAAAATAACAATAATAAGCATAGCTCTAGTAATAATTATTCTTATAATATAAAATTTTAATGTTAAATAGTATATTGAAATATTATTTTAATTTTTATGTTCTATTATTTAGATAATAAGAGAGATGGACGTTTCAAAGTAATCACTTTGTTGTTGGGCAAGACGTGTTTCGTTTTGTCATTCAGCTGCATAATATAATTTCCTTTAAAGTAAAAAAAACAAAACAAAACAAAACAAATCCTTAGACCTTTTTTAAGTAATTGATAACTATATAAAAAAAACCAAAAGATTTTGTTAAAATGACATTATTTTTAGTTCTTAAAATAAAGTGTACCATAGTAGCTAAGACCAATCTAAAAATCACTCAAGTAGGATGTGTTGGGATTGGTCACTTCTTTGTGGATGACTCAATAAACGGACACATTATCGGAGGATCATACAGATTTTGTGTAATATTTAGAGTGCTATAAATTGGCTGCAATAAAGACCTGCAAGACCATTTGCCGGAGTTGCAAATGTCGGAGAGGGCAAAATGCCCGGTTACGCCAAAGTGTCAGATTGGGGCGAAATTGCCCGGATGCGGCAAAGGGGCAGGTTGGGGCGAAATTGCCCAGTTGCGAAAAATTGCCAAGTTGGGGCAATTTCACCTAGTTATACCAAAATGGCCTGCTGCGTAGGAAATGCCCGGTTGCGTGAAAATGGCTGGTTGCAGCAAATTGGTCGGTTGGGCGAAATGACCAGTTGGAGCCAAAGGGACCAATTTACCAGTTAGGCAAATCGCAGAGTGGCCAATTTGCGGGAGTGGTAATTGCCGGTGTAGCCATGCAATGTAGGAATTTACCGGTATGGTTTTGCCGGTTTGCTTTTATCTGTATGGAATGCCGGTATGGTTTGATTGAAATTGTTGAAAATTTTGAAAGTGATAGAAATTTCGGAATGCAGAAGGCTGGAATGGATAAAGTGCGGAATGGAATAGCCATGAAAGAAATTGGCTTGTATGAAATTTTTGGACTGGAAATTCTAGAATGCAGTTGGCTGGTTTGAAGCAAATGTTTGGAATGGACTTGGTCAACGTCTGGGAATTGCAACTAAAATGTTGGTCACCTATAATAATTACGTAATCAGCTTTTTCAGAAAAGGAAGTTGACTCTCAGAACTAGCAGTTGATTGGCTGAGTAGGTCAATTCCTCCTGACAGAGTGACGATTAGTAGAGTTGGTGGGCAAAGCTAGTGGTAGGTCGCAAAGTTGGTGACAGGTCTTACAACACGAAACCTGCCTATTGAGCAGATGTTTTCCAGTGGAAATTGTATATATATGTTGAGAGAAGTGATAAGGAGAAAAATTTAAGAGAGATCAATGAGTAGTCAGACTTTTACCCTTATATTCTTGCTTTTAATTTTTGTTCTCATCTCTCAAAGGGCTTCTATAGCCAAAAAGGAATTTCTGTAGCCATATTCACATGTGTAAGACAACAAATCAAGTAGCAATGTGAGGATTGCAAGGAAAGAGGTGAGCGGCTTGTGGCTGCGGCTGCAACCTTGGGAACGGTAGACGGAAGCAGCGATAATAGCTATGGTAGAACATAAAAGAAGAGTGGACCAGAGTAGGAGTACAAAAGGAAACTCTCATCGTTCGCTATCTACTGCTACACTTGTAAAATCAAAGATAGTAGAGTGCACCACTAGTGATAAGAAGAAGAGAAGAAAAATAGAGATATAAAAGGGTAGGAGAGTTTCCTAATTCTGAAAATTATTTTTCTCGTTCTGTCTTGGGTGTTTTATGGGTATTCTATTTTGGGATTTTTAAACCGATTTTACATAGTGAAAGCTTCATTCAGAATTTATCCCGTGGTTTTTTCCTTCGACTTAAGAAAGGTTTTCACATTTAAAAATATTATGTATCTTTTTATTCTTTGTACCCACTAAATTGGTGATTGTCGAATGACGGGAGGATTCGAGTTTCCGCTACGTCGGATTGTGTGTGAATCCGAATTCTGAACCCCAACAAGTAGTATCAGAGGACACGACCCCAACAAGTGGTATCAGAGCCAGCAATACCAACAAGTGGTATCAGAGACTGGTTACATCAAGTCTCTTGGGGCTTGATGGTATCATCGTCGAGGAGCTTGCCATTTAGTGTGACGCGGGAAGGAATGATAAAAGCACTTCGACGGGCCAGGGACGGAGCCAGTAGAGCTAAGGGTGGAGCTAGCAGGGCTAAGGGTGTAGCTTAGTAGGGCCAAGGGCGGAGTTGAGGTGGCCAATGTAGAATATATGGGTAAATAATTAAACCACGAAGAAGAAGCTGAAGGAGAGTTGGATTACTCTAGCTTCAGTGGAGCGGAAGAAAGTATCATTCAAGCTTGCGGAGGCCAACGCCGAAATCCCAATTGAAAAAAAGTTGCCAAAAGATAGTCGATGACGGTCGCTGAAAAAAGGTAAAGGTTTTCCCGCACAATGTAGTGAGGGGAAGTTTGTTGAGATCGGTAACTCCCTTATGGATAATTCAACAAACGGACACGTCATTGGAAGATTACACATCTTTTGTGTAATATTCGGAGTGTTGCAAATTGGCTGCAGTAAAGACCAGCAATATTGTTTACCGGAGTGGCAAATGTCGGAGAGAAAAAAATGCCCGGTTACGCCAAAGTGTCAGGGGTGAAATTGTTCAGTTGCGGCAAAGTGCCAAGTTGGGGCAAAATTGCCCGATTGCAGCAAAGTGCCAAGTTGGGGCAATTTCGCCCAGTTGTACCAAAATGCCCGGTTGGGGAAAAATGGTTGGTTGCGTAGGAAATGCCCGGTTGCGCGGAAATGGCCGGTTGTGCCAAAATGGTTGGTTGCAGCAAATTGGTTGGTTGGACGAAATGACCGGTTGGAGCAAAGGTGTCCAATTTGCCGGTTGGGTAAATCTCATAGTGGCCATTTTGCTGTTGTGGCAATTGCCGGTGTATCCATGCAAGGAAGGAATTTACCGGTATGGTTTTGTCGGTTTTCTTTTATCTGTATGGTTTGCCCAGAATGGTTAAAAATTTCGGAATGGATGGAAATTTTGGAATGTAGAAGGCCGGAATGGATAAAGTCCATAATGGAATGGCAATGAATGAAATTTGCTGGTATGAAAATTCTGGAATACAGTTGGCCGATTTGAAGCAAATGTCCGAAGTGGACTTGGTCAACGCTTGAAAACTGCAACCGAAAAGTTAGTCATCTACAACATCTGCGCAATCTGTTTTTTTCAAAAAGGAAAGTTGACTCTCGAGTTGGCAACTGATTGGTTGAATAGGTCAACTTCTTTAGACAGAATAGCAATTAGCAGACTTGGTAGTCAGAGTTGGTGGCAAGTTATAGAGTTGGTGATAGATCTTGCATACACGCAACCTGTCTACTAGGCAGATGGTCTCCGGTGAAAATTATATATATAAGCGAAATATGTTGAGAGAAGTGAGAAAGAGAAAATTTTAAGAGAAATCAAGGAGTAGCCAGACTTTAACTCTTATATTCTTGCTCTTTGTTTTCGTTCTCAACTCTCAAAGGGCTTTCGTAGCCAAAAAGGGGTTTTTGTAACTATATTCACATGTATGAGACAAGGCAAGAAGCAATGTGATAGCTGCAAGAAAAGAGGCGAGCGGCTACGGTAGCTACTGTGAGAGCGGTAGACGGAAGCAGCGATAATAGCTGCGGTAGAACGTGGAAGGAGAGTGGAGTGGAGCAGGAGAGCGGAAGGGAGCTTTTGTTGATCACCGTTTACCGCCACACTTATAAGATCAAAGAGAGCGGAGTACAACACTAGTGAGAAGAATAAGAGAAGAAAAACAGATATATAAGAGGGTAGGAGAGTTTCCTAACTCTGAAAATTATTTTTCTTATTCTGTCTTGGGTGTATTACAGGTATTCTATTTCGGGAGTTTTTATAACCAATTTTACATAGTGAAAGCCTTATTCAAAATTTATCCAATGATTTTTCCCTTCAACTTGAGAAGGGTTTCCATGTTAAAAAATATTGTACATCTTTTTGTTCCTTATGCCCACTAAATTAGTGATTATCGATTAACGGGGAGGTTTGGGTTTTTACTGCGCCGGATTGTATGTGAATCCAGATATTGAACCCCAACAGAATGCTTACTGAGGTTGGCCCTGACTGATGCCTTGCTCCCAGATTAGGGTGCGTACTCATGCAAATGATGCTCTATACTTCATTCGAGAATCGATATTGAAAGAACAAGTATCGATCATTTTACTTCAGCACTCAATCTCTTCCTAATGGTGAGCGGTCAGAACTTTATAAGTTGCTGAAACAAGGTGGTATCACTGGTCTTTGGTCTCCTCCGGTTAAAAATCCTCTAGATAGATCAAGCAATAAAAATACCAAGTGCACCGGGCTCCCAAAAAAGGTGTCCGACTTACTTAGAGTCAAGATTGTAGACAAGCATATTCGCAATGAGTTTGCCCATTGAAGAATCATGCTTATTAGGCGAAATGTTGACAATTTTTAAAAACAGTAATTGCCACTATAGACTAGGGAGAGAGAGGATAAGCCGACATTTGGAAAATGTGGTCCTAGCCCATAGGGATTCTGAGAGGATGCCATCGGTAACTTAAGAGATGGGCGGCTAATCCGTTCCCAATCATGCTAGGAGGTGAACGGTTTGATCATATCACGAAGGCTCAAGATCTTCCTGAAACTCCGAGAGATGCTCTGGGGGTCTTGAAAGTCCAAATGCATCTGCCACGGAAGTGATAAGAGTCGGCTCATTCGATCCAAATGAACTCTAAGGGGGCTGTGATCAGACGCCCAAGATGCCGCAACACCAGGGATTTGTTCTAGGAGTACAAATCTCTAATGCCCAAGCCTCCCTCTTCTTTGGCCTTACAAGCAAACGCCCAAGCAGCCCTGGAGGCAAAACAACTACAATTCGACCATCCCAGATAAAGTTGCAAATGAAAGCCTTTATCTGCCAGATCACACTTTTTAGAAAAATAAAGATAGACGCTCATTTATTATATTGGAGAGAATCAACTTGACAAAAAGAGACCTACTCGCATTAGTCTTATTCCTCCAAGCCGTTGTTGGGTATGATCACTTCTTTGTGAGTGCTCAATAAATGGACAAGTAATCGGAGAATCACACAGGTTTTATGTAATGATTGGAGTGCTACAAATTGGTTATAGCAAATTGACCAAAATGACCATTTGCCAGTGTGGGCAAATCTTGAAGTGACCATTTATCAAGGTGGGAAAATCTCAGAGAGTCTGTTTACCTAAGGAGTTAGATTTCGGAGTGGACTTCTAGAGTAGAATTTCGGAGTGGCAAATGCCAAAGTGGCATTTTGCCGGAATGGAAAATGTTGGTATGCATTTTCCAGAATAAAAATGCCGGTATGTATTTTACAAAATGAAAAATCCTGGAATGCATTTTTTGGAATAAAAATTTCGGTATAGTAGGAATGGCCAGTATGGAATTGACCGATATGCAATTATCGGTATGGAAATTTCAAAATGAGTTTCTGGAATAAAATTTCGGAATGGGTTTTTCGAATGGCATTCTGGAATTTCGGGGCATTCCGGAATGAAAAGAAAGGCCGGAATGGAATTCCAAGAGAGAAATTCCGGAGTGAAATTTCAAAATTAAATTTTCGGAATGGACAAAAGCCGGACGGTCAGAAAGTTATGTTGACCAAAGAGACTAGTGAAGACTGAAAACACTAGGTGATGGTCAAGGATAGTTTGTCTGTAATACTGATAGTTGACTGTACAGAGTAGTTGACTTTTCATAGTTTGTAAGTTTCATAAAGTAGGTAATTGTCACACAGAGCATGCGTCGTCTATGCAGAGAGTAGGTTGACTTGCAAAGCATGACCATTTGAGTAGAGCAAGTTGACCTGCAGAGTATGCGCAGTGTGAAAAAGTGTGGGAACTAAAAAAGTCACAGGAAAAGATAAAGTTGGAGTGACAAATTATCTGTAAGATCAGTTAGGTGAGCAGATAGGATTTGGAGTCGGAGTCTTTATGAGAGCATACCAGGCGCTTCAGAATTAGAGTACGGCAGGATATGGAAGTGGAACGGAGTAAAGTGCGGAAGGGAGCTCTTGGCGTTCACTGTTTGACGTCACACTTGTAAAATCAATGAGTAGAGTATATCACCAGTGAGAGAAAAGAGAGAAAAAAACTAGAGAGATAATAGGGTAGAAGAGTTTCCTAACTTTAAAAATTATTTTTTCCTTGTTCTTTCTTGGGTGTTTAATAGTTATTCTGTCTCAGAGGTTCTTGTAACTAATTTTACATAGTGAAAGCTTATTTAGAATTTATCCCGTGATTTTTTTCCTTCTCCTTAAAAAGGATTTCTATGTTAAAAAATTGTGCATTCTTCGTTTCTTATGCTTACTAAATCAGTGCCGATGGCTGTCAGGGGGTTCGGGCTTTTTGCTATTTTTGTGCGTGCCATTTTGTCTGACTTAGATTTGTTCGACCAGCGTTCCGGAACCCCAATAAGTGGTATCAAGGACAGGTTGTAGACCTTCTGCTCTATGGCATCGTCGTCGAGGAGTTTACTATTTAGTGTGGAGTAGTTTAATAAGTAAAATAATTTTATCATTTGGCAGAAAAATGTGAAAAATATTTTGACACAGAAAGAGACAATAAAAGCACTTCGGAGGAAGGAAGATAAGGCGGAGAATATGATGGAGGAGGAGTGGCAAGACAAGAAGGATCTTGCTAATTATATGATCAAATTGTGTCTTACGGATAACACTCTTTAGGAGATCATTTGTTTGTCAGACCAAGCAGAGGTTTGGGAGAAGATTGAGAGTCGGTATAAGTCCAAGTCTTTGACGACGATGTTACATATGAAGAAGCAGTTTCATGGCCCGTGTCTATTGAAAAGAAAAAGTTTTGAGAAGTATTTGGACGAGTTTAATCGGATTGTGATGCAGATGTCAGCCATTGTGTTGGTATGATCAAGGAGGAAGACAAAGTGTTGGTATTGCTCATGTCCTTGTTGGCCTCGTACGATCATATTGTCACGATACTACTGTTTGAAAAAGACGCGCTTAATTTGGATGAGGTTATAACTTCCTTACTTATAAATGATTTATGGTGGAGGGGAAGCAGCGAGGTCTTAGGGGAGCCAAGTTTGTTTGTGGCGACCAGTGATTGGTGATGAGGGAAATCGAGGGAACGAGGCAGCAAATCGGAGAGGAGTAACAGCCGATTCAAGTTTCAAGAGAAGAAGTGCTTCCATTGTGGTAACAAGGGCCACGTCAAGTGGGACTACCCGCAGAGGAAGCAGAAGCAGGAGGGCAGAGGCGATCGTTAGGAGAGACAGGATTATGATGATGATGATCAGAATACTATCGATTTCTTTGGAGACCTCTTGGTTGTCTACGTAGGGAAAGTACAGAGCCTACCATATCAGGAGACGAGTTGGGGTGATGGACAGTGGTGCCTCACACCATGTGATACTGAGAAAGTCCCACTTCATAAACTATACGCCTGCAGATACGGGGTATTAAAAATGGGTAACGGTAACTCGTTAAGGGTTGTTGGCATTGGGGATGCTTATTTGATAACAAGAAACGAAAACAAGTTTGTGCTGAAGGCGAGCGACATGCCCTAAATTTGATGTTGAATGTGATTTCAACCGGAAAGTTTGATGAAGAAGGCTTTATGACAACATTTGGAGACGACTGGTGGAAACTCACTAAAGACACCTCAATTATGGCAATAGGAAGTAGAAGATCAGGTCGGTACCTGTTGAAAGCTTTTGTTGCTAAGGATGATACCAAGATGACCAATAGGGGTATTGGTTAAGGTGGCAGAAGGAGGTGGCCAAGGTATAGTATAAGAGAGAATGATTCAACCACGAAGGAGTTGAAGGGGAGTGGGACAACTTTAGGTTCAGTGAAGCGGAAGAAGGTATCATTTAGGCTTACGAAAGCCGACATGGGGATCCCAATTGATGGGAAGTTGCTGAAAGCCAGGCGACGACGGTCACTGGGAAAAGGTGTAACGTCCCCGGACACCCGTTTGTGAATATTGTCCGCTTTACTACACAGGCGTACGGTTTTATCTTGATAGACGGCCTCCACCGCCCCCAAAAAGCGTCCAAATGGGATAGGTATCCACGTCCTTATAAGGCATGCTTCGTTCCCCTCCCCATCCGATGTGGAACATCACAATCCATACCCCTTGGAAGCCCAGCGTCCGCGCTGGTACATCGAATCGGGCCCCATTTTTTATACCATTTGTAACGTTCCCGGGTCACCCGCATATGGACATTGTCCGCTTTGGGCTGAGAGAACTTCTCGACGTATCCAGCCATTCACAGGCCTCAAGGTTTTCTCATGGTGAACTTCCCACAAGGCTCCCGGACGCGTCTACATGGAAAGGTCTCTACATCCTTACAAGAGCATGCTTTGTTCACCTCCCCATCTGATATGAGACACCACAATCCACCCCTCTTAGGGGCCCAACGTCCTCGCTAGCACACCGAACCCGAGTTCCGGCTCTGATACTATTTATAACGTCCCCGGGCCACCCGCATATAGATATTGTCCGCTTTGGGCCGAGAGAACTTTACGGCATCTTAAGCAAATACGTGGCCCGCACGGTTTTGTTCCTGGCAAACGGAGTCCACCGCCCCCAAAACGTGTCTCCTAGAGTGGTGTAGCGGCGGCACAACATGGCGAGATATTGTCCTCTTTGGCCTGGGAGAACTTTTCAGCGTCTCCAATCATACACAGGCCTCAAGGTTTTCCCCTGGCGAACCTCCCACAGGCTCCGAGGACTCGTCTCCATGGTAAGGGTATCCACGCCTCTATAAGAGCTTACTTCGTTCCCCTCTCCATTCGATGTGGGACATCACAGTCCACCCCCTTGGGAGCCCAGCGTCGGCGCTGGCACACCGAACCAGGCCTCGTCTTTGATCCCATTTGTAACATTCCCGGGCACCCACTTGTAAATATTATCCGCTTTGCTACATAGGCACACGGTTTTGTTCTTGGTAGACGGCCTCTACTGCCCCAAAACGCGTCCACATGGGAGAGGTATCCACGCCTTTATAAGGCACACTTCGTTCCCCTCTCAATCCGATGTGGGGCATTACATCCCACTCTAGTTGGAGCCGACCCACTACTGTGACTGAAATCCGAAGCTTCCTAGGTATGGTTGGCTATTATCGACGGTTCGTGGAGAATTTTTCTAGAATTGCCATGCCTTTGACCCAGCTCACGAGAAAGGAGACCAAGTTCATATGGACCGAGGATTGCGAGCGAAGTTTTCAAGAACTTAAGGTTCGACTGACAACCGCTCCTGTCCTGACCATTCCTGAAGGTTCCGGAGGATTCGTGGTCTACTATGATGCATCCCAATCAGGGCTAGGCTGCGTCCTGATGCAGCATGGAAAGGTAATTGCCTATGGATCTCGACCGCTTAAAGTTCATGAAAGGAACAAAACTGTGCGGGCTGGTTTGGCTTGAGACGCCGTGAAGTTCCCTGACCCAAAGCGGACAATATCTACATGCAGATAACCGAGGACGTTACAAATGGTATCAGAGTTGGGACCCGGGTTTGGTGTGCCAGCGAGGACGTTGGACCCCTAAGGGGGGAAGATTGTGGTGTCCCACATCGAATGGAGAGCTGAACGAAGCATGCCTGTATAAGGATGTGGAGACATTTCCCACGTAGACGCGTCTTGGGATCCTGTGGGGGGTTCGCCAGGAGAAAACCTTGAGGCCTATGTACCCCGAGAAGTTCTCTCAGCCCAAAGCGGACAATATCTATATGCAGGTGACCCAGGAATGTTACAAATGGTATCAAAGACGGGGACCGATTCGATGTACTAGCGCCGACACTGGGCTCCCAATGGCTGGAGACGCTGAGAGGACAATATCTCGCCACACTGCGTTGCCGCTGCGCCACTCTGAGGGACGCATTTTGGGGCGGTGGAGGCCGTCTATCAAGAACAAAACCGTTCACCTATGTGGCAAATCGGATAATATTCACAAGTGGGTGCTCAGGGACGTTACAAAAGAAAAAGTTTTTCCTCACAAGGTCATGATGAAAAGTTTATTGGGTTTGATCACTCTCTTATGGGTGGCTCAACAAACGGATACGTTATCGAAGGATCACATAGATTTTGTGTGATGATCGGAGTGTTGCAAAATGGTTATTGCAAATTGACAAAAATGACCATTTGCTAAGGTGGGCAAATCTCGGAGTGACCGTTTGTTGAAGGAGGAAAATCTCGGAGTGAAATTCTAGAGTAGAATTCCGAAGTGGCAAATACAAGAGTGGCATTTTGCCAAAGGGAAAAATAATGGTATGTATTTTTCAGAATGAAAATGCCGATATGCATTTTTCGGAATGGAAATTTCGGTATGGTAGGAATAGAATTTTCGGAATGGATAAAAGTCAGACGGTCAGAAAGCTGTGTTGACCAAAGAGACTTGTGAAGACCGAGGACTAGTGAAGACTGAGGACACTAGGTGATGGCCGAGTACAACTTGTTTGGAATGTTAGCAACTGGCTGTGTAGAGCAATTAACTTTTCAGAGTTAATAAATTTTACAGAACAGGTAACTGATATGTAGAGCATGGGTTGTCTGTACAGAGAGCAGGTTGACCTGTAGGGTGTAACCATTTGAGAAGACTAGGTTGACTTGTAGAGCATGGCAATCTGAGTAGAGTAAGTTGACCTGCAAAGCATACGCAGTATGAGAAAGCGTGAAAACTGCTAAAGTTGTAAAAAAAGATAAAATTAGTGTGACAAATCATCTACAAGATCAGTCAAGTGAGCATATAGGATTTGAAATCGGAGACTTTATAAGAGCACATCAAGTGCTTCAGAATTAGAGTATGGCAGTGGAATGGAGCAAAGTGCGGAAGGGTGTTCTTGATGTTCACTATTTGCCACTACACTCGTAAAATCAGTGGCAGAGTGAACCACCAGTGAGAAGAATGAGAGAAGAAAAACAGAGTGATAAGAGAGTAGGAGAGTTTCTTAACTCTGGAAATTATTTTTTTTGTTTTGTTTTGGGTGTATTGCAGGTATTCTATTTCGAGGGTTCCTGTAACCAATTTTACTTAGTGGAAGTTTGTTTAGAGTTTGTTCCGTGATTTTTTTCCTTTCAGCTTGAGAAAGATTTTTACGTAAAAAGTATTGTGCATTTTTTGTTTCTTGTGCCTACTAAATTGATGGTTGATGGTTAATAGTTTATGGGGGTTTCGGGTACTTCGCTGTGTTTGTGCATGCCTTTTTGTCTGACTTGATTTTGTCCGACCAGCATTCCGCAGCCCCAACAGCAGCAATCCTTTCTGCAATCTTATCAACAGCAGATGATAATTGGAGGCCTTGGGCCGAGAGGAAGTGTGTGGGACTCCGAGGTATCTCGCCGGCAGGCACCCAATTTTACATCCAAAGATTGCACAGGTAGGCTCCGCTCTGGAAACGGAACACCACGAATAAAAATTTCACTTTTAAGGGGATCAAGGTGGAGACCCAAAACCTTGGAGAAGAACGAAAGACTCTTTTTCATACAAGGAAATAGAGTGGATATCCACGCCATCAAAGAGGATATCGTTAAAATAAGACCAACACGATAGCCTTGGTCTTCTTGCATTTGAAATTCCTATCAGTTTTAGTCTTAACATGAATAATACCATGAATATAACAACAGTGAATAAACAAAGAGACAACAGGTTTTCCTATCCAAGGCCCTGAGCTCCACGGAAAAACCTAATGGCTTCCCCATTCAAAGAGATAGAATAAGATGGAGAGAAGATGCATTAATTAATCATTTCTGTAAATATGTCCGGAAACCCCATCAATCGCATGGCCAAAAGCAAGAAGTACCACTCTGTCGGAAGACAGGAACGGAGCCGTTCAGTAAGAACCTCCAACATACTCCTCCCGCGGGGGAAGGAGAGGAAAAAGAGTTGGGTAGAAAGGAACGAGATGGACCAGAAGAAGGGTGAGGACACAAGGGTAAGGAAGCCGGCCCGACCATCCGGCCGGAGACCGCGAAGGAGCCAAAAGGGAAGGTTAGGTTTCGACGGCGATGAAAGCTTCGAGAGAGAAAAATGGGCTGGCAAAAAGTCCCGATAATTCTCATACGTTATTGTATTTAATTTGATAAATCTTTACTACCGTAATTATTAGAAATTAGATTAATTTCATTAATTAAATTTATTAAAGTATAGGTTTATAATAATAATCCTTCATAAAAAGTTTAATAAAATAACTTATAATCGTAAAAAAAAAAAAATATTTTATTTGTTTTCATAGGAGAAATTAAATAAACGTGATTCTTTATAAAAATTTATGCCTTTATATATATAAAAGTACAACTCTATTTAAAAAAAAACATTATTATAGTCAGAGTACATTATACATATTTTAACCCTACTATAAGTTATTAGAAAAATTATTATAGATGGAGATATATATCAATCTTTTTTGATTAGATGCTAGAGGCAACACAAACTATTTAACCCACAAGTAAGAAAGCTATTTAAATGTAACTTGGGCAAGTCAATTATCCATATCATCTTAAACTTTATGGTAAGTAAATTTTATATAATTTTTAATCGTTTATTCTCTTAGAATAAATACATCTCATAAAGTTGTTCACTAATTTTTTTTACATGCTTTATCTTTTTTTGAGCTTCTATTTTATTGGGCGAGAGAGTGATATAATTTTACTGTTGGGTTTCAATGCCTCAGGCCCATAAAGTACGGCCCAAAAGGATAGACGCAAGGCCCAAAAGGTCTAAAGAGCTAATTTGACCGAGACCCTATTCTAGCACAAAAAGTCCGAGGATATCAGACACTCCTATGAACCTATATTGACCTGAGAAGTTGATATTTGACACCTCATGCCTGAAAACATTCCACGAGGAACTAAAGATCCTTCAAGGGTGTAGCATACACCCGAGAACTATCTCATGATGGACTGTATCTCATAACGTCCGAGAACTTTCTCTCTCAGTGAGTCCGCGGACTTGTGAGAGGGCCAGATATGCAGCTTAAGGACGAGGACTATTTCAGGAATGGCCGAGAGTGCCAGCTCAGAGACTTCACTGTTACCAAGGAGCACGCAACATCTGCGACACGTCGCTTTCGCAGTTAATAATGACGCTCAGGGCATGCCTTGTCATTTTAAGATTGACATCAAGGGCTAGCGCGCCTGACATAGAAAGGCCCAATCCCTACACACGCCAGCGTGCCTGACACAGCATGGCCCATTCAGCAGGTAGGTAGACAGCCTACCAGCATGCACCAGCAGCCACGTAGGCTTTTCTCAAAGGAAAAACCTCCCACTATAAATACCAAACCAGAACACTGAAAAAAGGATTAGGAAAAATTCTCAAAGAAGACTAAGAAAGAAAGAGAGAATAATCCTCAAAATTGTACTTGTAATTCTTCCACCATAGTGAAGTGTTGTCCAGGCCTTGATCCTCGTAGTTTTTCCTTATCATTTAAGGAGAGGTATTTCACGTAAATTTTGGTATTTCTCTCTCTCTCTCTCTTCACCTTTCCACGCTCAAATATTTGTGTTGCATCGGTTCCGTCCGCTGGGGAACTCCGGTCGGTGCATGGCGTCATCACACACCGTCGTTGTACGGAGGTTGGAATCTGGAACGCAACATTGGTGCCGTCTGTTGGAATGTCGTGACAAAAATTCCGTTGCTTCCTGCCACCACAAAACATCTAGCACACCGAAATAGTAAACAAACGGGCCCAAACCAGTGTGTCAGCCTGAGACATGGCACCCTTCAGCAAGTGCCTCCCAGCAAATAGCACGGTGAATGACAGTCCGAGTCCTTGTGTAAGGACACTGCTAGAGAAAGTGGACGGACTCTAAACATCAGTCCAAACTCTCTGCACAAAATTGGACGAGCAGTCGAAGGGAGCGCGTCCCGAAACCTCTGGACGGCAGCACCCCAGAAGAAGGGGAGAACAAAGAAGCATCGCAAGGAGCAAGCTTGCCAGTACGATACCTTAGGGATACAGGTTGCCTTGAATAACGAAGTCCCACTGCGACCTGGAGGTCACTTGGACCCTTAAATCCAAGGACGCGGCCCAGAAAGGTTGAATCCTCGTCACTTTTGCTGCAATAGGGAGGAGCGGGAAGTTGCGCAGACTTCTTGCGAACTAAGAGATTACCTCAACGGAAAGAAGGCCATGACCCAATCCCCGACGAGGAGAGAGCTCAAAAGGATCTAAAAAACGGTCTTTGGAGCCAAGGCCACCGAAGCAGGGAAGCCAGAAGGTGGAGAAGATCCTGACCCGAGAACGGGAGATGGAAAAACAAAGGCTGGCAACTAGCCGAAGTCCCAAGGACCGTCCAGGCGATACAAGCTTGAACGGATTATCCTGGGGTGAAACGAGTCATCGGACCCGATTGCTTTGAATGAGTCGCGCACCAACATCCTAAGGCAGATCCGAGACGAAAAATTCTTGAGGTGGCCCAAAGCATTGAAAAACTCAGATAGAGGTGACCAAAGGAAGTATTGCCGTTACTACCGCCGCCGTGGCCATGACACCGAAGAATGCAGGATACTGCGGGCAGAGATTGAAAGACTATCAAAGGAAGGCCATCTCGACCGTATCCTGTAAAGATCCAGGCAGGTTCCTGGAACAGCAGTACGCGGTGGGGCGAGTCGTTCCAAGGTTGGGACATCATAAGCACAGAGCACACATGACCAGCCCTGGGAGTTACACATGAAGGCTTCACGAAAGCCAGCTCGAACCAGGGCTGCCAAAAAGCAACGCCCTCAATGGGCAGTAGCCAGAAAAGAGCGTAGAAGACCCGAGGACTCGAACCCGCAACATCTAGGACGCAGGGCACTAGTTTGACGTGAAGGATTAAGCTAGCCTTAGAGGCTACCCAATGTAACACGTTACAGGAATAAAAAGGTCCCTTCAATGTGTCCATTATTGTGCACTCTCATGTCACGCCATTAAGACCAAGGTTGCTCTTAGGTCAAGTAAAAGTAAGCCTTCCCTAGATCTAAAAAACTTGGATCCGTCCGAGCTGCCCCAGAGGTTGTATTCTAAAAACTCGGCTCCGTTCGAGCTGCCCTAGAGGTCGTATTCTCAAAAACTCGGATCTGTTTGAGTGAGCCCAGATGTCGTATTCTAAAAACTCAGCTCCGTCCAAAGCGGCCCCGAGGTCGTATTCTTAAAAACTCAGATCCATCCGAGCGGCCCCAAAGATCGTATTCTAAAAACTCAGCTCCGTCCGAGCGGCCTCAGAGGTCGTATTTTAAGAACTCAAATTCATCCGAGTGGCCCCAGAAGTCGTATTCTAAAAACTCGGCTCCGTTTGAACGGCCCCAGAGGTCGTATTCCTAAAAACTCGGATCCGTCCGAGCGGCCCCAGAGGTCGTATTCTTAAAAACTCAGATTCATCCGAGCGGCCCCAGAGACCGTATTCTTAAAAACTCGGATCCTTCCGAGCAGTCCCAGAGGTCGTATTCTTAAAAACTTGGATCCATCTGAGCGGCCCCAGAGGTCGTGTTCTTAAAACTTGGATTCGTCCGAGCGGCCCCATAGGTCGTATTCTAAAAACTTGGCTCCGTCCGAACAACCCCAGAGCTCGTATTCTAAAAAATTGATGCAGTAACAGGCAACCTGAGAGGTTGAACGAAACGAAGAGACTCAAGAAAGGCAGGCCTAAAACAACCCAAGGCAAGAGAATTCTCAAAAGTTCACGCGTTAGGCTAAGGACAACTCACTTAGCAACACTTTAAGAAAGGGGCAAATACTTGTACAACCCACGCGAAAAATCCAATGTTTCCACTCAGAAAGTATATGTTTTATTTACACGAGCAACGTACGTACAAGTGTTGTACATATAAAAAAAAAAGAAATATGTTACATTTCCTCTACAAAGACCCCTCCTGGCTCCCTTGCCGCTGAACTTCCAGAGCTTTAGAGGGCCCCACATGGTCCGTCGAACCTGGCCGCCCAGGTGAAGGAGGATAGCCTTGAGGCCCTGGCCGAGAGGACCCGGGAAAAGGCCTCCCAGCAATGCCAAACAAGTCTTTTGCGCATAAAGTACTGGCATTCCTAGGATCAAGAACGGCTGTGAAAAACCGCGGACGTATCGATCGTAACACTCGGTGGCACAAGTGAATGCCCTCCCAGTATTTGCTGTCCAGTAACGATGCAATGTCCGCGGTCTACACGGACGTCCTCAGCCTCTCCTCTAGACGAATGGCCCTATCCCGGAGAAATCCCTGCTGAATCCGCTGAAACTTGACGGTATCCTCTAAGGAGGCGACCTTCCTTTCTGCCTCAGCCAGCTTTGCTTCTGCGTGGTGGGTAGCTTGTCCAGTGACCCTCAGGGCCTCCATTTGCGAGAAGCCCAGGGCGACACCTCCAATTAACCGGTCGAGATTTTCGGCCAAGCCCCGAAGCTGCAATGAAGAACAGAAACGTTAAAGTTTGAAATAAAAGGGGAGACTAAGGGACTCAAAGGAAAACGTGAGATACCTCAGAAATGATAAGGTCGCTGCTTGTGGCACCCCCTCCAGTGACCTTAGACGCTGGGGGCTCCGCGACAAGCGCCACAGAAACCTTAACCCTGGTCTCGGACGAAACAGCGCCGCCATCAAAACTGAGAAGTGAAGGCTCCACAACTGTAAAAGGTGCTGCGGCCCTTGCCCTAACCTCACCAGGGTCTCGGACCTCCTCGACGTCCTCGTCACAGGACTCCTCCTGGACCTCAGTCGGATGCCCTAACGGACATTCAGCTTGGACTATATCGGGATGCTCAAAAAGCTCGCTGGGGGCCAGCCTAGCAATGCCTAACTCCTCGGTCTCTGCGACCTCTGGGACTGGCTTAGTTGTCGCTACTCCCTCAGCCTCCCTTATGGAGTTCCCGCCGCCTACGTCCTCGAAAAGATCGCCAATCCTGTCCGAGACTTCACCAGCAAAATTAGCAGAAACACTGCGAGTTGACTCATCATCGGGAGACTAGGCGTCCGAGAGTTCCACAATCTGCACGATCGTCTCGCAAGGCCTGCCAAGAGGAGCAGCAGAGGAGGCAGGAGCAGGACCTTCAGCCCCTGAGGATCGTTGTAAAGGACTAGTCCTCAACCTCTTGAAAAGGAGGGCAATCACAGCATCATCATCATCATCGTCGTCGTCATCCTCGTCATCGGATGAGGGGTACTCAATAATGGTCGCTGGACGTTTGGAGCTCTCAACCAGACGACTCTTTTCCGAGCGCTCTGTTGACCCCCCAATCCTCAGAGACTTTCCTTTCCTCCTCAGTCTTTTCTTCCTCGTCTTCTTAGAAGGAGTCATGGTAGAGGCCTCGGACTGCGGCCCCCACTTGGCCTTTGTAAAGTTCTCAAACGACAACCAAATATTGCACTTATTTTCGTGAAAGCCCCCGAGATTGGCCATCATCCAGGTCCAAGAACTCCCTCACGTCCTCCCTCTCGTCCCTTGTGGGATTCGAACAGTACTAACTGGCCACATTTTTCCAAAGAAGGGGAATGGACCAATTCTCCCGGATGCCCAGAAAAAAGAACTTGTCTTTCCACCTCTTGGTGGAATCAGTGTTCCTCCACACATTACGGAGAAATCCGGACGAGGGGTTATTATTATCCAGTCAAGGTTATGTGTAAAATGAAATATAACCTTGACCATGGGAGCCTCCAAAAATTTGTCATGGCAGCGAGCAAAAATGCACAGGGAAACCAAATACCTGATCGCGTTGCATTGCAACCTGGCGAGAGGAACGCCTAGCGCCATCATAATAAGGTAAAACTCTTCTGGAACAGGAAAACGAAGCCCACCTTTGAGATGGACTTCATACAGAGCAATGAAGCTATCCGGCGGACAGCACGCCCTATCACTGGGCTCTGGTAGCACCATGGCCATGGAGTCTGGGATACCATATCGCCTGCAGATATCCTCAAGCCTCCCGAGCGTCAGTGAGAAGGCAATCTTTTTTACTCTTGGAGCCATGAAGAACATAAGAAGAGAAGGCGAAGGGAAATCGAAGAACGAAAGTTTGAAGACTTGGAAAAAAAAACGCCCAGAAAGGAAATGAAAGCAAACGGCAGAAATGGGGTTTTCTGGAATGAGAAGGGTAATTTATCGCTTTGAAATTTAAAAAGGCGTACCAGCATTACCCCACGCCATGTGTCACTTGACCGTTCGCTGTAGGAAAATCATGGGTTTTGGCTTCCCGAGGCAAGTGTCAGCCCGTCAATCGAGCAATAAATGCTCTGCAGAAATCCAAAACGACGGTGCTGGAAAACTCTCGGACTCAGAAGAAGCACTGGGACACTTCTTCACTAGGCCTTGCACCATGTTTCTTTCGAGGACACACGTAGTCTCGAACTAGCGCCAGGAAAAGCCGAAACCCAAAAGTGGACAACCATTTTTTTACTTCCTCGGACGTTCTTCCCAGGCCATAGCATGCACACGGACAAACTGTCAAAGGAAAAGGCAGCCTTCCAAGAGGAGCAGTGGCATCATACCAAACGGACGAGGATCTTGAACCCTTTAGCATGGAGGGCTAGTGTTGGGTTCCAATACCCCTGGCTCATAAAGCATGGCCCAAAAGGACAGACGCAAGGCCCAAGAGGCCTAAAGAACTAATTTGACCGAGACCGTATTTTAACACAAAAGTCCCGGGACAATCAGACACTCCTATGAACCTATATTGACCTGAGAAGTCGATATTTGACACCTCGTGCCTGAGGACATTCCACGAGGAACTAAAGATCCTTCAAGAGTGTAGCTTACGCCCAAGAACTATCTCATGACGGACTGTATCTCAAACGTCCGAGAACTTTCTCTTTCAGTGAGTCCGCGAACTTGTGAGAGGGCCAGATACGCAGCTTAAGGATGATGACTATTTTAGGAACGGCTGAGAGCGCCAGCTCAAAGACTTCACTATTACCAAGGAGCACGCAACCTCTGCGACACGCCGCCTTCGCAACTAATAATGACGCTCAGGGCATGCCTTGTCATTTCAAGACTGACATCAAAGGCTAGCACGCCTGACACAGTTAGGCGCAATCAGCGTTGTCGGCAGCTGACCTCCCTGCACACGCCAACATGCCTGACACAGCATGGCACAATCAGTAAGGTGGGTGGACAGCCTCCCAGCATGCACTAGCAGCCACGTGGGCTTCTCTTAAAGGAAAAACCTTCCACTTTAAATACCAAACCAGAACATTGGAAAAAGAATCGGAAAAAATTCTCAAAGAAGACTAAGAAAGAAAGAGAGAATAATCCTCAAAATTGTACTTGTAATTCTTCTACTATAGTGAAGTGTTCTCCAAGGCTTGAGTCTCGTGGTTTTTCCTCATCATTCAAGGGGAGGTTTTCCACGTAAATTCCCGTGTTTCTATCTCTCTCTTTTCACCTTTCCTCGCTCAAATATTTGTGTTTCACCGGTTCCGTCCGAAGGGAAACTCCGGCCGGTGCGTGGCGTCATCACACACCGTCGTTGTACTGAGGCCGGAATCTGAAACGCAACATTTACTTTTTAAAATTATCATTGTGTTATATTACACACTTAATTTGTCCATATTTTTACTATTGAAATAATAACTTTTTGATTATAAAAATAAATTGTTCTGCTGTGTATATATTTTTATTCATTTGTCATATAATTTTTATAGAAAAAATTAATACTGACCAGTGCTAAATAAAAGAAGAGGCGTGAGGATGTTGGAGGCACAGTAGAGTGGGGGGAAAGAATGATTGCTGAGAAAGATGGATAATCACAGGGTGTGATGGTTCATGGCTTCGTGCAAAAACAAACAGTTTACAGGTGTGAAAGGATGAGCAGGGGAGGGAAGGGTGACGGGAATTTTGCAGACGCAGGCAGCAGCAACCACCACCTCCACCGTCATCATCGTCGACACATCACAAATCACTCGCCGTCTGATCACCCACCACCTCTCCCTCAGCTCGATCAGTCACTCGACTAATCTTTTCTCCTTCCATTATTTTAAAAGGAATTTGAGTATATGCGAGCTCTATCAATCAGTCCGTCCGAAGCATGCCTCTTATCTGTACATTTACATTCATTTCATTTCACGTAATAAGGTTTACTGTTGCCGCCATGGGACACGTAAAATGCCTTGCACAAGACGAGAGAGAGAGAGAGAGAGGGGGGGAGAGAGAGATGAAGAGAGAGGCTCATCATTAAATAGATGACGCTTCGTGTATGAATATATAAATCCTGTCCTCCCAAGCTCAGAGCCCAGAGGTCTAGTCTTCTTTAAAGCTGTCTGCAGCCGTAACGTAATACATGTGAGGTCTGCTGACCCTCTACTCCAGTGGAGAGTGAAAAGAGGCACCGCCGCAGATAACTCCTAAGAAATATATAATAATTATTAGACAAATTGTATATTTAACTAAATACAAGAAAATTAGATGACAAAATTATACCGAAAGTATAAAATACTAAATTATGATAACCTTAAGCTTAGAAAAATAATGTGAGAAAATTACGTGTAAAATAATTCTTACTCTTAAAACATATGAAAAATTCAGCAATGTGGAAAAATTTTAAATTATTTATGGTTAGAGGATCCTAAAAAAAAAAAAAGACAAATGTAACTAAACAATATGAGTGAAGGAAACATGCATGGGATTTAAATTTGAACGTCTTCATCTGCCTCATATGCAATCACAAATGACAAGTAAATGAGCGCAATAATGTTTCTTTTTTTGAAAAAAAATTTATCCGATAGTTAAGTCAGTATGTGTTTAACCCGAATAATGGGCTAAAAAATTACCGGTCCATGGGAATCGAGCTGCGAGACTTTTATTTTATGTTTTGATAGAGAGGTTTAGCTCATTAAATTAAGTCGATAGGAAATAACAAGCTTGTGAAAGAAATATCCATGGTCATATATAGAATTTAGAATCTTTCGATCTTTGAATGGGGTAAAAGACTTCCTTATGGTGCCAATTACTTGCCAATGAAAATATCAGATTCCAGTAACAGGATAGCTAACTCTCCTATGAGAATTAATGCTTTCCTCTCATAATAATTCAAAGATAGTCAAGTCTCCTATGAATACTTTAATAAAGTATAACTTCTATTAATAGATTTTTCTTTTTGATCCTTTCAACAAAAAATTGAAATATGAATAGCCAAAAAAGAGTCATTGAATGTTTAACTATTCTTGATTAGTTGCATATCTAAATTAAGAGGCAAGTATACCTTCTCTATAATTTGTATCAGGTGACATTATATTGGCTAATAAATTTTTATTTCATCAATCTTCTTTTTATTTAAGTATGACAAATATCATTTTGCAAACCCAAGCATCGTTGTATGTTTAAGGCAAACATACCACATGCTAGTTAAAGGAGTAACCAATGATCTTTGTACATAAAAAGATGTTTAAGTGTTGCCCAAGTCCGATGACTTCAACCTCTTATTGGTGAACAAGCTTCTTAGGATTTGCAACCGCATTTAGATCATGTAATATTCAATTGGACTGAGTCTACTTAGATCAAAATGTGCTTCACATTTGTCTTTATTTTTTGTTAGATTTGAGATGCATATGATCTAAAATTAGAAAAGGTTATAATGATGTTAAGAAAATGATCTAAAATTTATTTTACTATAGCAAGATAAGTTAAGAGAATAGATAAATTAGATAGGTTTTATTTATGATCACTAAGCTTCCTAAATGGATCAATTAAATTCACTTAGTTGTGATGAAGGATCAAAAAGGTCAATTATTAATGTAATTTTATTGAGCTCTACATGAAATACTCAGTCATATAATAATTTTCATAAAATATCAAATCCGATATAATATGCTATCTACTTATTTTTATATGATCTACTAATACATATAGATAGAAAAATATATCACATTAATAATAGCCTAACAATATTTTAAAGATATATGCCTAATATTTTAGTGTCACATCCTATCTCACATTTGAACCCAATTCGTAGATCGCAGGGTGGTTGAATCTTGTGATATAAAAAATTATTTTTGGTGAAAAAAAATATAATTTGTAAACATTTTAGGAATAGAATATCAAAGAATATATATATATATATAATTATTGATTTTTAAAAACCAAATCATTTTATAATATATGATATTCCTATATCATAAAAATAGAGAACAACCCATTATATACAATTTTGTTTATGATATAAAAAATATCTATTTTTATAATTTAAATTCATAATTTTACATTAAGAATTATTTTTTTAAAAAAAATAAATTATTTCTTCTATTTTTATATCACCCCCGTTTAATGTAAGAGAGCCTAAAAGCCGGCAGAGATTAAGAAAGGATATTATTATATCACCATGAACGTCGGATGTTGACCATTGCAACTGAACATATTGAGGAATAAATACATTCATATGCATCATCATCATCATCGTGCTTTCCATCCGTTAAAATTAAAGGAGAATATTACGATAGAAACTTTACACCACAAGATTGAAATGGCAATCACGAAACATATAAATATTTATATTTATATTGATATCTGTAAGTAGACGTAATCCCATACATTTTCATATGGCCACCACGCATAACACTGACAGAGATTGATTTCCTTCTCAAAACCCGCTTTTCAACTTTCATTTCTCAGCAGCTCCACCCTTCTTCTAGATCTGCAGAAATTACAGAATTGTTGCTTAATTGAGTTTATTTAATCATTATTTAGAAAAGATATTGTGCCTGATCAGTTGAAATAACTTCGAATTATAAACAGAAAATGAATTAATTCGTTATACCTGGTAAGGGAATTCGGAAGCAAGGAGATCGGAGGCGGTGGTGTCGCGCCTGTCAAACGGCGGAGAAGCCAGCGTACGCATGAGGTAGTAAGACGCGCCGCTTTGGAGGGGATGAAGGGTGACTCCCCACTCATCGGTGAGAACGGGATAGCCGGATGGGGTGACAAGCATGCAGTCATCGCCGAACGCCTCTCTCAGGTTGAAAGGGCCCACCGGGGCCTCAAACGCCACATCGTTGATGAAGACCGTCGATTTTGATCCGGCCAGCTGCCCCGCACCTGCAAACATCGGTGGATCAGTTCTCTCACCCACAACCACCACTCCATCGTGCATGAATTCTCGTGTGAAAACAACGCCGTGGTCTACGGCGCTGGCCGTCGCCCATGGCCATGCACACGTCCGTCTCCCAATAAAATGGGTCGCGATGCGAAGTAAAAGACAAATTTAACCTTGTTTTCCGTCAAAACTGCACGACAAACTCGTCCCTCCCCACACGATCATTTATGCATGGTGAACTAATTATACGTTACAATCATCAGTCTCTTCGGTCGATCAGGTTTCTAAGTCACACCTACTCAGACAAATTCCAAATCATTTCTACGCGCATTTTACTTGATTTTGAAGCTTTTATCTGCAGCTTAATTTACTATGGACATAGTAAATCACGAGACAAATTAGTGATGGAGCCGTAAGCTACTATGGTTGGACAGCAATGAACACAAAATAATACTGCAAATTACTTTAAAGTCAAGATATGAGTGCATGGATGTTAGCGTCAACTTCCAAATAAGGCCTATAGTCTATTATTATTTTTACCTTGAAGTGGGGGAAGAGAGGGAACAATCACAGCAGAAGTAGGAGCAATGGTGGTGTGCGACGGATTTGCAACAAAAAAACTTAGCTCTTGCTGAAACTTCAACCTCTCCTCTTCCTCTTGCCTTGAGCCAGAACCAATCATCTCACCGAGGAAAAGAGTAGAAAAATTTCCCAACGTCTGATTATCTACGATTTGATGAACGCCATTGTTGATGAGCCCGTTGAAGCATAGACCTTGGACACTTGCTCCGCCACTATTCTGTTGCTGCGCGGGAAAGAAAAATGGATCTTGCAGGTACTCATTAGGGGACTGAAAGTAAGTCTGGTTAACGGAATCAGTAGGAGAATGGGACACATCGATAACGTTACTGGTAGCATCTGTTGGGCTAATAATGTTAAAGGTCTTACTGTCAGACCCATTGGTGAAGGACTTTCCGGACGACAAGGAAGAGGAGGAGGATGGCGCGATGGCGGCTGCGGTGTCATGGGCTGTGGCGGCTGGAGGATTTCGCTTGGAGTTTTGGAGGTGGCGCTGCTTGTGTTTGCTCCTCGATTTCCTGTTCTGGAACCAATAGAAGACATTAGCGTCACCGACTTGGCCGTACTCTTGTAGCTGGGCCCTGATTTTCCTGATTTCATCTCTCGGCGGATTCACCATTCCTGAGTTGAAAATGGCTTCCAGGATCCGAATTTGCTCGGGTTTCGGGTTCCATCTCGGCTTCGGCTCAGGGCTCCTTTCTTCGCCAACTGTGTGAGAAAACAAGAATCCCGTCGAAAATGGATAAAAACACCCAGAAAAGGTATTTCCTAAGTATAGCGTCGTAATTAAGTCGCTAATGGAATTGCCGCCGACGACAAACAGAGAACTGAGATAATTCAGATGATTAATGGATGTAGAGATGAGTTACCAGAGGAGATGGGAGAGAGCCTGCAAGCGTTTGACATGAGAGAGGAAGAAGAGTTGATGTCATGCTGCAGATGGTGGGGCTTGGATTTGAACATACTTGGCCAGTGCCTGTTTGACGAAGCCATGATTGATTGGTAAATATTCACTCGGCTGCTTCTGCTTCCGCTTCCGATTGACGACGCCGACGACGAAATGTGAAAAGAGAAGTTAGCCAACCAGAACGCTTTCTTCTCGAGCTTTGAGGACCGAACCACCCCTCCTCTTTTTATATAGCCTCTCTTCACCTACTACTGTACTCCTGTGTTCAGAAAATAAAAAAAATAAATTGTCAATTGATTAAAAAGAAAAAAGAAATTCCCAATTAAATTTTAGTTAATGTGGAGATACAAAATAGACAAAACCCACAACAGGAATCGCCTGTTAGATGATAAACAAGAAAGGAAAGCAAAATAAATAGAAGGATACAAAGATTTTTTTTTGGCCCGGGGGATGGTTTGAGTGCAAGTCCCTCTTTTGGCCTTACAATTTTGCATTAAAATTGGTATACCTGAACGGGGAACACTGCTTAGTGAAGCTGTAGCATCGTCTCATTTTTTATTTTTTATATGTTTTTTATATAATAATATATATGGGGCAAAGATGCTGCTTCCCCCACTCCACTTGGGAACTTCTCCAGATACAAAGCCAGTTTCCTTTCCTTTTGTGATGAGAAGCAAATAAAGCAGGGAAATGAATTGGTGTTGGGAGCTTAACTAGAAATCTTTTTCATCGCAAGAAATGGTGAGAAAGTACGAGTACTAAGTGAGGGTTTTATAGCTTTGGGAGAGCGGAAGAGAGACAAGAAGAGTGGTGCGGGAGTTCTGTCATTTTTTTTTTCTATCATTTTTGTAATGTCATATGGATATATTTTAAATATATCTGTGTATTTATTATTTATTTGGACATAATAATTTTTTTCAACTATATGTCATTATATAATCACGAGTTATAAAACATATCATCGTTATCAAGGATATCTAAATTGACACAAAAAGTTCATATTATGACTTGATATAAATTGTAGGCTGATCAATATTTTTGATATGTTCTAAAAACATAATTTTGAAACTGTTAGACTCTTCTTCTAATCTTATTTTATTGAAAATAGTAAAACATATCATTTTTTGCATGTAGTTTATTCTCTTTGAAAATTTTATGTAACTTTGATGTTTTATTATATAGTCATTTGTTAATTTTATTGTTACTAATCTCCAAATCCTGTTTCATTTTCCTGCCATCCTTGAAGAAAAGCAATTCCTCGACTATTTCCGTCGATTATTCAAAGTACATAAAGATCACACACACACACACATATATATATATATAATCATAATAAATTTCAATAACTAACCAGACTTAGCAACCGGTATATATTTCAATATCAAGTTTATCAAAAAGTTTCATATTTATAATATTTTTTAAAAAACAAATTGGGGTTGTTGTTGCAGAGGGTTATTAATGAAGAGAGGGGGGGGGGGTTGTGGGAGGAAGCTATTATGGTGGGGATTATTCTAATTGAAGAGGTTGTTGCAGGAGAATAAATATGGCGTGAGGGGGCGGTCTTCGAAAGTCATCAGGGCATGAATGCATGGTTTGATTGGAAATTTGTGGAAGGAATAGTAATTGCAAAGGTGGACTATTTTGGGCAAAGGGTTTTTCTTTTTTCAAATTAAAAAAAAAATTTCATTATATTAATTTATTTCATTCTTGAGAAGTTACTTTGGACCCTTAAATTCATTTATTACCTAAATTACAGTGACCAGATAAGTTCTAATTAATTACTATGGCCACTGAAGAGGTCTCTAATTTCTAAATCATAGTAAAGTTTCTCTAAAAATTTTCAAATTTCCACATTTCGTTCATTGAACAACATACAATGGTTTGCCATTTGCATTAATTATGATGATGATAAGGATTTTGCACTTAGATAAAAGGGTTTTTTTTTTTCTTTCTTTCAATTAAGGCTGTGTGTATTCTTATTCAAATTTCTGCTGCTTTTATTTGTTATACTGTCAAATGAAATTTTAAAGTGTGAAGAGAAATATCTAACATTCTCTTTTCCTCTAAGCAAAGCCCTAGTAGCTCTGATCTTGCTCTCAGTCCACTTCTTATAGATACTTATATTGACTTAATAAATGGCATTTATAAAGTTCAACATAACTTTTTTGAAAACTACAATTTAAAATTATACTTAAATTGTTGTTAAATTTCTATGATATTTTAATAAATATTTTTTTTCAAAGTGTTCTAAAATATTTTTTGAACAATTTTATGGGTAATATTTTTTTTTGAAAGAAAAAATAAAACAATATTCGAATTCAAAAAAGTTTAAAATATCTAGATCTTTCAACCACAGCATGCATGGAAGGAGCGAGATCATCAAATTAAAAAGTTCACGATCAATATACCTAGTATAGACGTGACACTGCCACACCTATTTTCTAGCTTCCCTGGTGTACGACGCTACTCCTGTACATCTTAAGGCAATATATACATTTCTAGACAGAATTTATGAGTAATATATAACGTTTATGACGTATATTTTAATTAGACAAGTACAAAGGAGAGAAATGAAACCATTTGGCCAGTACCACGATCAGTGATACCTCGTGAAAATAACTAAACGCATCCATGCATGTACAGTAACGATATGGATAACGTAAATCCAAATAGCCCACTCATTAGAAATTAATTTGAAGACTTTTATCATTTGATTATAATAATCTCTATAATAATTTCAGATCTTTGTACTTTATTAAAGGGCTAAGAATTCAATAAATTTGGATTTGTGAAGATCGATACTATAACTTTCGGAACACAATGCCTTTCTTCCCCCTTTTTAGAATTTTTTGTAGGCCACAATAAAATAAATAGCCTTATTTATACATTTTCAAATGTGCGATTATATTATATAGTATTATATAGCCGTGTGAAATCATTAAGATTGATGGATTTCATGTACATGTACATATACATATTAACTATTTGAGACTTACTAATTATTTTCATATTAATGGGTTTCTAATAAAATAAATTGGGTAATTACTTAAAGAATTGCTTGAAACAAAAACCTCACAAAAATTGTGGGGAAAACAAATTAATAAAAAATATGTTAGATTGAGGGAGAGGGGTGAAGAGAAATCAATTATGGATAAATATTTTGCATCAAATTTTTTTTAGATTAAAAAAATGGCAGTGGTACATTCGTAATATTGTTCCTGTCTTATTGTGGCTCTAGCTTGCAAATATATTAGTTTTGAGCTTTTCGAAGTCTGTGAAATGTGAAGGCAAGTGCTAGAGAAGTGATATTGAATTTAAAGTAGCAAAGCATTTAATGTGATTTAAGAATAATTTTTTAAAAAATTATTGGAAGTAATTGCTGAGAAATAATATACTATTAACCAACTCGATGGGATGAATAATTAATATATCTAAGTATAATGAAATAATTTTTAATGGTTTTATTAATTTATTTTGATTTATAATCTAATAACTTAGATTTTTATACCAGAATATAAAATTAAAGAAGTAAAGTATTACTATTTTTTTGCTACAAGACTAAGAACAATAAAAAAAAAAGGATGAGACATGAACCCCATAATTAAGGGATTTACAGAGAAAATTTACAAGATTTAAATGATAATTGCGAAACCATTCTCCTCAAAGCATTACTTCATTCCTTATAATTATTAACTTAATCCATATATATATATATATATATATATATATTTATTATGGATAGAGACTATCGATAACAATAACTACGTCATAATTTTTATTAATTTTAAGCTCAATTTGTGAGCTGATTGTTCACAGATTATATGATATTTGCACCTGTCATTTCTTTTTCCAGGGTCAAAATCAACAAAGCAATATGACCAATAGAATCTAATCCACAGCAATGGCTAAGTGATTTGATAACCAAAGAAATTTTTTGAGTTAACCAACTAAACACGCTTATTTTAATTTGCATCTATTCAGACGTATCTCTGTCAATTAAATTTGGTCATCCGAAAGAAATTTGACGAATCTGCTGGCTGATTAACCTGTCCTGCTCCCTCACTCCTTGGAGTGTAGTCTTGACTGACACAAAAAGCAGAAGAAAACGATGATCTCATCTCTCATCAGACGACTCAGTGAGTGAAGTCGACTAGGGTACGGATGGACGAGACTACAGAGAAAATAGAAGACGACTCATCAAATCCCTCCATCTATATCTATCCTTTTACATCAAATCCAAACGTGTCCACATTCATGTTTACATAGATAAATTATTTAATCAGGCTTTGCACTTCACTGTAGTCCTTGCCCGCCGCTCATGCCATTCTGCCCATTCCTCTAGAGCTCCCCTTTCTGCAACAGCAGAAGTGTAATAATTGGGATTCTCTCCCTCTCCCTCTCCCTATCTACCTCACAGTGCTTTCACCTCACACGTAACATTTATTGATCCCCCTTTGCCCTTTTTGTGTCTTCTTTTCGATTTAGACTGGCCTTCGTCTTCTGTTTTCTCTCATTTGTCGCCAACCAAAACGGAATATATACACCAACAAAAACCTAAATGGACGTATACTATCTTAGAAATATAATATCATTGTTTGACATTATTAAAATACCAAAAAAAACGTAACATTGGTAATCGTATAACATTTATATTTGATAAGTACTTAATATTTATTTTAAATAAAAAAGAGATTAAATAAAACTTGATATGATACAGTCTTAATTAGTTTCAAAAAATTAAGTACTAAAAGAGTGAATCTATATAAATCGAATTAGATATCTTAAACAAAAAATGTGCTTCCAACAAATTAATGTAAACGTGTCCAGTAATAAATAACATTTATATTAGATCATATCCTTAATTTTGGGGTATTTGCACCAGTAAAAGGCTGTTAAAACATTTAGGTCCATACTCTACTTTATTTTCCAGTGTTGTAGTTCGTTTATTTGCTGAATATTGAATGGTTATCTAATTTTATGGAGAGAAAAACAACATCGATGATAGCAATAAGACAATTATTTATAATTTGGGCCAGTGGTTATTAATGGGTATAATACTTATGAGTTCAAATAGGAGGCTCAATACAGTTACAAGCTTAGGGTTTAAGGCCCAACGATCCTTAAAACTTACGTCCGAACAACCATAACATCTGAGCAATTGTTAAGTCCGAGCAGTCTATCATATCTGCTCGACCCACAATATCTACACAACTCATTTAAACTATTATGGCCGAGGACAGTGTAACAGACAAATGCGGTTATTTAACTGACGACAGCGGTTATAACCACAATGGATGACGACAACGGTTAACTATCTTAACGGTCAACCACCCACTGCCTATAAATACAGATCCTCGCTATTCAAAAAGGGGGTCAAATCTTAATTAAAAGGATAAGAAACCTTTTCAGGCAAAATACTCAGAGACGCCCAGAACGCAACTCTCTCCCTCCAACTAAGACGTCAAGAGTGCAATTCCTTGAATTTATTACACTTTAATATTTTTCATTTCATCCTTTACATTTAGGAAAAATATTGACTTGAGTATCAAAAGATATATATTGGGGAGCGAGTCCCGCCTATCTTTTGATTGTTGTTTGTGTTGTACAGGATTTGGTTAAAAACTTACGGAGAATAAAGGTTTAGATGACCGACGGACGAAAGTTTTTCATTCGTATAATAGTCAGATCATCAGACGCAACAGTTATATAAATATATAAGCTCATAACATATTATGAGTTAATTATTATTACTTATTTGACAATAAATATTATTAATTAATATATATTCATATGTGTTATCTTTCAACCAATAGAGAAAATAAGAATAACACATTATTTTCCCAACCAAACAACATGCCAATATCCAAGTCATGTAACTACTACTTCATAGTGGATTTAATGGTTTTGATTAACTTAGGTCTGCTTTTGCTTAATGATATCATTAGCCGGAATTAAATAAAATATTATTCATTGATAATTATGCTCGGAATAAGTTAATTAGGGCCTTTTTAATTCTAAAAAAGTTTAAGAAAATTCAATTAAAATAATTCCCATGTAATGATTTCATGAAAAATCACATGCAAAAATTTGTGATAGAAAATTTGTATTAAAATATTTATATTATACAAATGATTTTCATTTTCATTTTCATTTTCATTTGCCTTTCCTCTCTTTTCCAGGTGGATTCTATCTAATGTGCGCAACTGCGTGTCCATTTACTACCACAAGAATTATATAATAGTCTTACAATTAATTAATTAATTAACATTATTTTAAAGCTTTTCCATTGGTTGTTTAAATATGCAGTGTGCTTGTTTAAGGATTTAATAAAAATCCCACTTAATTATGAAATGTATATAATACGCAACGTATTTAACCTGAGACATTTTAAAGTTGACTTTTTAGATATTTTGACTTAGATTTTATACACTATAAATTAAAAATAATGGCTTAATAATAGAAGAATAATATTCAAATATACCCTCCGTTGCTTGATGTTGAGAGAAGAGAGGTCTCAGCTCTAAAGAGTAGTCGTCGGTGCCTTTAAGGGAGAACATTATTTAGATGACACGTTCATAATCTTTGAATGATGCGAGTTGTGTTGAATAAGTGTATATGGATTGTTTCCTAAAAGATTGAGTATTAACTATTATATTATCAATGTGGTTCAACTAGGAGGCATGTCCAGATTGTTAAGATCGATAATCCGCCATTCTACATGAGAAAGGACTTTTTGTTCTAAATTGTACACTCAAGTTGCGACCCCAATAAAAAGAGCGGAAGTAATAAAATTTAAATATTCAATACACGTAAAGAATATTTATTTCTAGATGCCAATGATATTAACAAGCATGTAAAATATAAACGAGTATAAATAATAATAAAAAGATACGGTTTTTGGTGACAAATAGAAAACTCGATACACACGGTAATTGAGAAAAATCCTCCGAGCTTCAACGGCCAGAGAAGCAATGCACTATGAAAATCAACTTACAGACTGGGTGGTAACAACGTGCTAACCCAGTTGACTTACTCATGTCTTGTGATTTTTTACCAAGAAATTTCTTGGATTTGCCCGCGGCAACGGAACCGGATACCTTCTGGTCTTCACATCAATCTTTTCTCTTGAGCCACTTGAATTGCCGAACACAATCGGGTATCATTCTTCAACGTCCGACCGTCCCCAACGAATGTAGAAGAATGAAAATGTTTAAATGACAAAGAAAAAGTGTAGAAAAAACTTGTTAAAATATGAAGCTCAAAATTATAGTTTTTGATTTTATCAAACGAAGCAAGATCAATGGAGTATGAATAAGGTTCTTCTCAAGTGGGGCACGAAATTGATCTGCTAAAAGTCCTAGGTTTCAAAATTATAATCCAAGTATTTATAGAGAGTGTAAAAATCGCATTTAAAAAGTTGCCCTTGCCGCGGCGCTCGAGCATGGAGGCGGTGAGTATCGAGCGGGCCATTTCTGGATTTTACGCTCAAGCACATGGTGAGCGCACAGCGAGCGCAGTGTTTTGGGTTTTTGAGGTCGAGCGGGTAGAGAGCGCACGGAGAGCGCGGGGCTTCAGGATTTTGGGCTCGAGTGGTTGGAAAGCACACGACAGGCATGGTATCCATGGAAGTCGGAACGGACAGCAACAGATGTATGTTAATGCAGCACTTCGACAATTCATAACCCAACATTGATGTAATATTATATATTGTCACGAAATGTGCTAATCATAAAAATAACCCTAATACTACATATCTCTCTTAGCATATTAGGGTTCTAATTTGATAAACTTTGTACCTTCTGCCTTCTTGAAATTACCTTTCTCTTATTAGGGTGGTTTTTGTTAAGTTTTGGTTACTTTATTGTGGATGGCGTAATAAATGAATAATTATCAGAGGATCGGGCGATGTTCGTATGAAGATTACAATATTTGCGCGTATAAAGAGCGTGCACACGATGAGCACTTGAGCGCCGAATCTAGGGGCGACCGCACTTGCACCTAAGGTGCGCTCAAGCACTCAAGACAGCGTCGCCCGTGCCCGAGGTGTGCCTAGGGGTGCTCATTTGTAGCCTGCAATATAATCGTGCCTACATAATTTTAGGGTTATTTTGAAACTATTTATCACACAAGGAGCGTTGAACAGAGAGAGAGAAGAGAAGAAGAGAAAAAAGAAAGATATTTGACATCCGATTGAGATCATATTTGAATTTTATTTTTTACCAAAATTGGATATGTTATTCTAGAGTAAATTTCTATAGTATATTTTATTTGGTTGTTTTTATTTCTTATTATACTTTTTCTTATGGGTTGTAAGATGTGTTGAGGGGTTGTAATCAACCATTTTTTATTCAAAATTGTAGCGAAAAGATTTCAAAAGCGGTTCTTAGTAACTGACATTATTATTATAGTGGATTATTTAAAATTTATCTCGAGATTTTACTTTGGTTGAAAATAATTTTTCACATTAAAAATATTATACATTATTATATTTATTATATTTACATGTTTAATGGTTGATATTTGATAGGGAGTTTAAATTTTATTCTGTTGTGTCGGGTTGTATATATTTGAGTTGAATCCCAATAATTTTCTCATCTGACAAATAATCCTTATATTTTGACACGGTGTCTCGGCATCTCGATAATTCAAACGGTTGTTGGCATAGAAACATTGTCATTTGGCCACCCATCAACTTAGCAACTCTACAAATTTAATATTTTTGAGTATGGCATGCCCAAATCTCACTATTTATTTGTGGAATCTATCAATTTGGTCAGCTCTTATTTGAGAGTAGGACACAAGAAGTTGGGAATCTCATTGTTACTTGGTTCTTCGACAAAATTATTAGCTATATGCATTGTCATTGGAATCAAATAATATATAAAAAAAAAATCAAGTATTGCCTATAAATAATGAGAGATGACTATTACCAAGTAGGATAGCTGGTCGGGGCCAATGGATTGAGTGGCGTTATTTGGCTGACTGATAAATAATTGTGATTGTTCTAAAGTTTTAGAATATAAAAATATCAATATTTCATGATATAAGTTATTTTCAGCTGCCACACGTTTAACCAAATTATCAAATATTTGTTCAAATTAATTTTTTCTAAGTTAAACTTCATATTTATCTAATTCAACTAGTTTAAAATAACATTTAAAAGGTAAAGTAAGAGAAAAAATGCACTTCTTTTTGATACGAATTTATAGAAATTTAGATTTGATACATAATTTATACCTAAAAATTAAAGTAAATCATATATTTTATTTCATTGTTTATTATTCATACTTATTATTTCTAATTTATTAGAATCAGATTAATTTAAATATAATTTTTAAAAAAATACATATGTTGCGTTCTGGTTCCACGGGGACAGCTATGGCCGAGAGATGCAGGAGGAGGAGGTGGCCGAGCCGGATGACCTGCTATGGCCGAGAGATGCAGGAGGTTGACGACCCCGCCGGATCTCTCGGAACGGCTCGTTGATAAGGGGCGTTGGACCCCCGACGTTCAGTCCGATCCGTGGTTAACCGGCAATACGAGTGAGTGAGGTGTTGGATACGAGATGAGAACTGAGACCGGATGTTTTAAGTGGAAAACCTCCTCTTAAATGGGGAGGAAAAACCACTAGGCTCAGGGCCTGTAAAGAGCTTTACTATATGGGCTGGAGATTTTATAGAGTACAGTTGTGAGGGTTATTCCCTTCCCTATCTCTCGTTTTGTGTTTATCTCCCTAAGTAAGCTACGCTCTCTGGGAGCCTTCTTCCACTTGTCTGAGGAGTTAGGCGTGGAGAGGGAGGTGGCTTGCTGGAAGCTTTGGGAGTTAAAGTAGCCACAGGAAAGCTTCCTTGTGTGTTTCTTTGGACTAGTCTCTCCCTGGAAAGGAGGTCTTGTTGTATATTTATAGTGGAAGCTGGGCCGTTGGGGAGCGGACACGTGTCGTCCATCCGACGGTTGAGGGGCTGGACCACCGGCTTCCTTTAATGCAGCTGACATGTGGAATTGGCATGCGGACGGCGCCGCTGCAGCCTCTGCGCGTGTCAGGTGTGCAGGATTTGGATATCTTCCTTGATTTGACTAAGCATGCTCTGTTGATGCGGCGACTGGCAGTAGGCGTAGGCTTCCTTGGAAACCGTCGAAATAGGCCAGTTGGCATTCCAGGTCACGGACGGGCGGTTCTCGGACGGCTGTGAGTCTTCTTGCAAGCTCACGGTCTTGAGGGGAGAGAACAGTCCTCGGGGGGTCCTCTGGGAAGTCTGAGAGATTCTTCTGGCTTCCTGGCCGCTCGGGTGACAAGAGACCTCCTGGGCTCTCGTTCCTTGGGCCTTTTGAACTGCTCATGTGGATGCCTCTGGGCCTCTTTTATTTGGGCCGTGCTTTCGTGGGCCTTTATACTGGGGCCCAACATAGCCCCCCATGCCAAAGGACCCGAGGTTCTCGGTCGTTTGGCATGAAGTTGCCGTCCTGTTGGGGACGTCTGTTGTTCGAGAACGCATGCCTTGGTGGCGAGCTTTGTGTTGACTTCGACAGGTAGCCGTCCTCGGACTTTTTCAGGCCGTCGTCTCGCCTCCCTGTTGGAGCATTAAATGCCGTATCCTGCTGACGTGACGCACGATCAGGCGTCTTGGGAAGGAACGACTGCCAGATTTCTGGGGCGAATGGCCCGTTGACATGTGGCGAGGGCAATGAGTACATTTTTTCCGTACTCTAGGGTTTATTTAAACCCTTCGCTGCCCTTGGTCTTCGCGCTTGTTTTCCGTCTCCTTCTTCGTCCAAGCTTCGCTCATTCTTTCTTTCTTTGGCTTTCATGGCGCCTGGAGTTAGAGACATAGCATCCAAGGTGACGCTTGGCAAGCTCGAGGAGATCCGGACCCGGTACCAGATCCCTGAGTCCATGGCTATGGTAATTCCGGAGCCGCACGATAGGGCGCTGTACCCTCCGGATGGCTTCATTACCGTTTATGAGGCCCACCTTAAAGGTGGACTACGGTTTTCCATTCCGCTGGACCTTCATGACATCATGAGAGCGCTTGGTGTGCCCCTTGCAAAGCTTCAGCCGAATGCGATGAGGTATCTAGTGTCCTTGTGCGTCTTCCTTCGATGCCATGAGAAGACCTTGACCCCTCTTACAGTCAAGGTGCTGTTCCGCTTTACGCAGAGCCCTGACTGGATTGTGATAACTCCCCGCCCGGAGTTCTCTTCGCTGTGCGGTGGTAATCCTGACTCCACGAGGGGGTGGAAGGACAAGTTCTTCTTCCTTGGCATTTACGAGCACTGGGCCATTCCCAATACATGGGGGAATGTGGCTAGCCGGTACTGCTCTGACCCTTCCAGGGAGGAGCGCAAGGAGGTGAAGGCACGCACGGACTTGGTGCTGGCCAATATGTGGACCTTCCATCTGAACAAGCGCAATATCTGGCTGGGCGCTGACAAGGTCGAGGAGGCCAAGTGGGTACCACGGGATGAGACTCCTGATCCAGCTCCTCCGAGGATTGGGGGACCCACTTCTGAGGGCTCCTCGGGTGATGACGAGGATTTTGACATCGAAGGCATGAGCGACGATGACGTGGCTGCTTCTCTGCCCGCGAGGTTGGAAGCTGGCTCTTTTTCTGAGTCCTCGAGACCTGGGGGTCTCGTCCCTGCTTCCACTGCGAATATCTCGTCCGGGACTCTCGGAGCTGCCGAGCGGAACAAGGGACCCTCTGAGTCCCAGACCTCCCGTGATGATGATAGTGATGACGACGTTCCTCTGATTAAGAGGATGAGGACTGGAGGTTCTTGTCCTGGGTCCTCGGGGTCTGGTGGCTTCGCCTTCACTTCCACTGTTGATCCACCTGCCACATCCGCAGAGGTTTATCCTCAGGGTGCGCGGCCTTCGGACATTCAGCCCCCCAGTGATGACCCTGCTCCCGGAGCTCTCGTTACTTTGCCTGGTGGCGTCTCGGGCAGGATTGATCATCCTCCCGAGGACATAGGATGCGGGAGTGCCGCTGGGGACTCTGAGAGGGGAATGTCAGCTGAAATGGTCCGGGAGATGGTGGAGGTCGTGGATTTAAGTGTTGACGATCCGGCGCCTCCCGGCCCTCGTTCTGAGCGCCCGACTGTTACGGAGGCCGAGCGGTTGCTTGAGGCTTCTGGGGGTGCTGTCTTTGGGACGAATCTTCAAGCGGCACTGTTAGCTGAAGAGTCCGTGACTGAAGTGTCGCCTGCGGGGCCCAGGAGCAACCCGCAGGAGTCCGCGTCCCAAGTGGAGTGTGGCCCAGGGGATGACCCTCTGGTTTCTGAGGTAGCATGTTGCTTCTTTTCTTCCTTTATCCGTCTTTCGTTGTTCATACTTTGACGAATTTTCTTGTGGCAGCTTCAGCGTCTGATAGCTGGCCTTAACGGGTTGGTGGGAGCGATCGCCCAGTCTCGCCTGGAAGCGAGGTCTTCGAATGCCGCCCGTGAAGCCATGCAGCGGGCGGAGGCGGAGCTGGCTGGGGCCAAGGAGAGGATCTCTTCTCTCGAGGCCAGCAATAAGGACCTGCGACTCAGGCATAGCCTCCTTCGGGAGCGAATCCTTACTTTAGAGGAGAGATTGAGGACGTCCGTGCAGATCGCTCAGATGGCTCCTGTGCTGGACGGCAAGTTCCGGGACGGCGTTAGCATGTGCCGCCGTGTGGCGCGATTGATCCGTCCGCGGTTTCCTGTGGCCGTCCTCGATCCCAGGAATGCTGGTGCCTTGAGCATGGAGGACTTGTACGGCGTTGATGGTAGGCCCTTCCCTGGTCCTCCTCAGGCGGGGCCAGACAGCGGACCTCATACGCCTGAAGAGGTGGTTCCGGCGGAGCAGACGGGGTCTTCGGGAGCTCACGAGGTTTAGAGAAGAAGAGACCGTGGGGCAGTCTCTTGATGCGCCGCCCACTTGCCCCTTTATTTTGCTTTTTATTTCTGTCATACTTGTACAGGAGAGCTCTTTCTTATGAATAAGACTTAGTCCTTTTTGCCTCAAAGCTTCGGACATTCTTTTTGTGTCTTGTTTGGCGCGTTGCCAAATTTTTTTTTTTTGTTCCACGTTAGGCTGCTTTTTCAGATCTTTTGCCCTCTCGCGGGCTTTTGGCGTGCAGCCTTTTCAAAGGCTTCTAGCTCTTAGCCCCCCGGGCATATCTTAGCCTTTTGATTTCTGGGGGTGCCTAAGTCGTATATGAACTTCCGAGTTATGGCCTCAAGGACCCGGCCTCTGGGACCGCCTGGTCACAGCCAGGTTTTTATGACCCTAAGGGGCCCGGCCTCTGGGACCGCCTGGTCACAGCCAGGTTTTTATGACCCTAAGGGGCCCGGCCTCTGGGACCGCCTGGTCACGGCCAGGTTTTTATGACCCTAAGGGGCCCGGCCTCTGGGACCGCCTGGTCACGGCCAGGTTTTTATGACCCTAAGGGGCTCGGCCTCTGGGACCGCCTGGTCACGGCCAGGTTTTTATGACCCTAAGGGGCCCGGCCTCTGGGACCGCCTGGTCACAGCCAGGTTTTATGACCCTAAGGGGCCCGGCCTCTGGGACCGCCTGGTCACAGCCAGGTTTTTATGACCCTAAGGGGCCCGGCCTCTGGGACCGCCTGGTCACAGCCAGGTTTTTATGACCCTAAGGGGCCCGGCCTCTGGGACCGCCCGGGGTCATGTCGCCGGAGTTTTATGACCCTAAGGGGCCCGGCCTCTGGGACCGCCTGGTCACAGCCAGGTTTTTATGACCCTAAGGGGCCCGGCCTCTGGGACCGCCTGGTCACAGCCAGGTTTTTATGAACGCCGTGGATTGTTGGCGGCTTCCTGCTGCTCCGTGGCCGGGCCCGGGTCTTCGCAGGAAGTGGTTGAGGAGAGATCGTGAAAACACTATGTCGTGAGGGGAAAAAATGCATATTTTATTAATGCATGTTTTTCTTACATGAGGTGGCCTCGAAACTTTTGTCCCTCTTTTTCTATCTCTCTCTTTTTTTTTTTTTTTAGTCCGCGTCCATCATGGCCTTGTCCCTTGAGCGGCGTGACCGGCTGCTTCCCGCTGCTCCGGGGCCGTGCCCGGGTCTTCGCAGGAAGTGGTCAAGGTATCCCTCTGTTGCCAGCCGCTCGAGTTCCGCCTGGAGCTTTTTGCATTCCTCGGTGTCGTGGCCGCGGCTGCCATGGTAATGGCAGTACTCCCATTGGTCGCCTCCCTCCGGGTGTTTCAACGCCTTTGGCCATCTTAGGAATCTTTCGTCCCTGATCTGCCTCAGGATGTTGGTGAAGGAGTCAGTGAAGGGCAATGGGCTTGAATATTTTTCTTCTGGGTCTTCCGGTGGGCGGTCGCCCTTCTGCTTCCTTCCCCTGTCCTCGGGGGCAGGGGGTCTTCTGGTGCTTCCGGCCGAGTTGCTTCGCCGGCCTTTGGTCCGAAGACTGTCTTCCAGAGCCTTTGGAGCCCCCTTCTTGAAGGAGCCGGGCTCATGGACTTCTTTTTGTTGAGGTAGTCCCTCAACTCGCCTGGAGACCGCGCCGACTGTAGTCGTCGGAGCACCGTGGGGCGCGGGCTTTCGGAGCGTGGGCTCCTAGGGTGTCCGCCTGGCTTCTGCTAGAGGCTGCGGACAGCCCTTGTGAGGCTGTCCACCTTTTGCGCCAGCTTGCGCACGCTGGTGCCGGGGCCGACGCTCGTTCTGCCGCCCGTAGGGAGGCACTCGTCGTGGCGGTCTTCTCCTCGGGTGGACGTGCTGTCTTGTCTGCTGAACATCCTTGAGGTGTTTGCTTGTTGCTGGGAGGATGGGAAGCCGCTAAGTTTTTTTTTTTTTGTTCTTCCTTTTATTCTTCCCACAGACGGCGCCAATGTTGCGTTCTGGTTCCACGGGGACAGCTATGGCCGAGAGATGCAGGAGGAGGAGGTGGCCGAGCCGGATGACCTGCTATGGCCGAGAGATGCAGGAGGTTGACGACCCCGCCGGATCTCTCGGAACGGCTCGTTGATAAGGGACGTTGGACCCCGACGCGTTGATCCCGATCCGTGGTTAACCCGTGCAACACGAGTGAGTGAGGTGTTGGATACGAGATGAGAAGCGAGACCAGGATGTTTTAAGTGGAAAACCTCCTCTTAAATGGGGAGGAAAAACCACTAGGCTCAGGGCCTGTAAAGAGCTTCACTATATGGGCTGGAGATTTTACAGAGTACAGTTGTGAGGGTTATTCCCTTCCCTATCTCTCGTTTTGTGTTTATCTCCCTAAGTAAGCTACGCTCTCTGGGAGCCTTCTTCCACTTCTTTGAGGAGTTAGGCGTGGAGAAGGAGGTGGCTTGCTGGAAGCTTTGGGAGTTAAAGTAGCCACTGGAAAGCTTCCTTGCGTGTTTCTTTGGACTGGTCTCTCCCTGGAAAGGAGGTCTTGTTGTATATTTATAGTGGAAGCTGGGCCGTTGGGGAGCGGACACGTGTCGTCCATCCGACGGTTGAGGGGCTGGACCACCGGCTTCCTTTAATGCAGCTGACGTGTGGAATTGGCATGCGGACGGCGCCGCTGCAGCCTCTGCGCGTGTCAGGTGTGCAGGATTTGGATATCTTCCTTGATTTGACTAAGCATGCTCTGTTGATGCGGCGATTGGCAGTAGGCATAGGCTTCCTTGGAAACCGTCGAAATAGGCCAGTTGGCATTCCAGGTCACGGACGGGCGGTTCTCGGACGGCTGTGAGTCTTCTTGCAAGCTCACGGTCTTGAGGGGAGAGAACAGTCCTCGGGGGGTCCTCTGGGAAGTCTGAGAGATTCTTCTGGCTTCCTGGCCGCTCGGGTGACAAGAGACCTCCTGGGCTTTCGTTCCTTGGGCCTTTTGAACTGCTCATGTGGATTCCTCTGGGCCTCTTTTATTTGGGCCGTGCTTTCGTGGGCCTTTATTCTGGGGCCCAACAACATAGATAATTTGATTCAATATAATTATCCATTTTTATAATATAAAAATAATAATTAAATAATTATCTTAATTTCTATTGTTTATTGATTTAAAGGTGAACTTAATCATTTGAATATAAGGGAATTTGAAGCTTAAGAGGACTAAAAGGGAACTCTTCCATTTTATCAAGATTATTTATTACTCCAACCTCTTGGTCGGTATCGCCAAACTCAAAAATCACTTATTCACGTTTTCAGAGCCCCTTAGTCTAAGCCCAAATGACAATGGATTATAAGGGATTTGGGATTTCTATTTCACTAGAAGAAAGGTTGATTTAAAATTTTTAAATCATGACTGTTTGATTAATATTTGATAAATAAGATTAATATTTTTTAATAATAAATTAAAAGAAAAATTTATTTTTTAAATATTAAATAATATAGTCATTTAATCAATATTAAACGATTGTGACTAATAGAAATTGAATTAACTCCTTTTTTTTTTACGGGGTAGGCTGCTCGAATCCAGTTATAATGGGCTCATCTATTGTAGTTGTTGATTGTTAATGTGCATAATCTTAATTAAACAGCCGGCTGTAACGAAAAAAAGAGATACTTTCCGTTAAGTCCTTATAACCTTTTTTATAATTTGATTTTCGTGTGTGTGTATATATATATATGATCTAATTTAATATTTTAATTTTTAAATTTTAATGTCTCCGTCATATTAAAATAAGTTATATTGGATATAGTATCAATTAGACCAACTTAATTAATTATTAGATCAATTCATGAATAAGTCTAGAAAGATAAAAGTATTAATATGTGAATTAGATCTAATCTTAAATAACATAGAGTCAGATTTTGATATAATTTTAATTAGAATGAATCAAGATCAGACGAACAATTGAATGACCAAGTGACTAGATGGTTATTAATATATTGGGTCGTAGGCTTGAATAGTTGAATATTTAAATGTCTAATTAAGCGGTTAATCAATTTGAGCAATTAACCTAATCGAGCGGTTAACCGAGTGGAGAAATTAAACTAGCCAAGCAGTTAAGCTAAGTGCATTGTTTATATATTCTGCAATTAGCCCAGAAAAAGATCTCATAATTGATCAATATCAATTACTCATCATTATCGGTTGAATTGCCCCCAGAAAATCCAATGATTATATCTTGCAGAGTGACAGTTGAATTAATTAGTTTTCAACTAATCTAACTACTCAGATTGTGTCTAGTTACTCCTTTTTAAAAAATCACTGTCAACTAGTAGGGTGACTATAAATATGTTACACTTTTTTTGAAAAGGGTGAGATTTCGAAAGGCAAGGAATAGAGCACAATTCTTTAAAATATTTCTTCTTATATAAAATACAGAGTCGAACCCTCCATTTTTAATTCTCATCCTCATAATCTCTCCTGCTCTCTAAATTTTCAAAAAAAACTTATTGATTTGAGTTGTAAAAGATATATCGAGGAGTAAGTTCTAATTATTTCTTAATTCTTGTTAGCCATTGTGGTTTATAGGATCAGGATATAAGGTCTAATTGTTTAAAATCAAATTTATTTGAATCATAATTCAGATTCTAGATAAGTGTTATTAGCACCATCTATGAAAAATATAGTTAATGCACTCAGTTTTACCTAAATCAGATCATACCCACAAAATCTATGAACCAACAATTTTTGATGAAATTGATTGACATAGTAAATAAAGGGCACATGTACAATTAAGTTAGCTATCGAAGGATGCCTCCCCTCACTACATCTTCTTTAAAGAAGGCACCTAAGAAAGTGCTTACTCATTGGTCATTCCACATATTAGAGCTCTGGTTACTCAAATGTGTGATATGTCAAATATATTGATCTCCGTTTAGAATATGTTTAAAGATCATACTCATTGGGTCGAATTCCTTCATCCAAAAGCCATGACCCCAAAGAAGATGTAGAAAAGTAAGAAAGTTGTCTAAGAGAGGGAGTCATTCTTGGCCAAAGACACCCATGACTTCGGAGGCTCAAAAACAAATTATTCTCTCCTAACTTAAAGGCTGTCCTAACTTTAAAGTAAGAGAGAAAGCCCAAAGAGATGGAATTCCTAGTATACTTAGGATTTGGGCGCAATTGTACCTGAAATAATGGGCCATGCAATAGCATGCCTTGAACCCTCCCAATCAGGTAAATATTATACGTATCTACTAATCATTTAAAATTGAAGATATTTCTCAACATAAAAAGAATTCTCTTCACAACTAAATTGGAGGAGAACATCCAAAAGGATAGAACAATTAGTCTTTTGAGGAAGTTTTATTGGCTAGATGATTCAATTGGATCGTAAACCATTCACGTTGGAGATCAAGAGGCATAGGCTCCCCCGTAAGTTCATAATGACCAAATTAGAGCCATATTGTCACTTCTCCAATCAAAAATCAAATCTATTTTCATTATCATCAAATTTAGACTTCAATTTAATACCTATAGCCATAATGGCATGCTCAAAACCCAAATTTTTATTTTATAACGTGATATTAACCAAATGCTAAATTAGATTTCAATTTAAACCCATAATTAAATATTTAATTAATCAACTTAAACCAAACCAAATGTTAGGATGAAATCTTATAACAATATGGTTAAATGGTCAAATAATATATATATGTCAAAACATATGATTAAATAGCCATACTTAAAAATAGCTTTAAAAACTCGTTACTTATTTGACTTAAATTATAAGGATGGAAAAGTATCTTATATGCAAAACTCGAGCATCCAACAATATTTTCAACATTATACTAAAGTTGAACAACTCTTGGCTCGAAGGCAAATACAATATTTTGAACTTAAAACAACAAATTGCTAATTTCAATATTTAAAATACATTTAAAATAACTAAAACAAATAAAATTATTTTCTCTAAAAAGCCTTTCCACAAACCGAAATACTTGCAAATATATTTTAACTCATTAATATGAAAAATTAGTAAATATGTAATAAGAATGAGCTCAATATTAAATAAAGTATGATAAATTATATATATATATTGAATGAACATGCAAGAGACAATATGTATGATCAATAACTGAAACGTCGATAATATCAAAATTTGGATAAAGCATGGGAAGACTGCATAAAAATATCCGAATATCAAATATGCTAAAATCATGCAAGCGCTGAAAATTGTATGACATATAAAAGTTGATCAAAACGTATAAAAACATATAGTATATGAAAATCTTCCAAATATATAAAAATCAAAGATCGGTAATTATCTCACTAATGATGGTTGAATATTAAAATTTGGGATGCAGTTATTTCTATATAATCAAAGGTTATATGTCATTATTCATAATATATAAGTTGGCCAATTACATATTATTATCTATAGTTAGGGTCAAACATGAGTTTTTGGACCCGTATATATTAGATTTGACATTTAATTTATAAATAATATATTAGAATATATCAAAATATATTATATTTATTGGGCTATGGGTCACTTTCGTGTGAGTTTATATTTATTTGACATGCTCTTTGATGGTTTGGACGAGAACATACATATGCTGTATTGATATGGATGATTGCTTCGCATGCGCAACCAAGGCCTGAAGCACCAATTCTAGAGGGAGAGTGCTCAAGGTGCGTTCGAGATTCCGAATCTAGTAGACTGGCACTCGAGGCGTGCCCAAGGGTGCTAGAGGCGTTATTCCTAGAGAGACCAACGTGTGTCTGACGGGCGCTTGAGGACAGTTGTAGTATAAAAACCTGTTGACGCGTTTTTAGGATTAATTACTTTCAATATTCAGACATAGGGAGCGCAGTCTTTGTCATCTCCCAAATCTGGATTCCGTCATTAAGATATAGCCAATCATTATTAATTAATCAAATTATTATTTAATTAATAGAAAACAAATTATTACAGGATCCAAATATGTGTCATGTTACTATGTGGCTTTGATACCAACTCAAATCATGACATCAAATCTTATATAAGGAGTTATGATTGTTCAATAACAAAATCAAAGTATACAAATCTACGAAAAATATAAACCATAAACATGTTCTGATAACCAGCGATTAATCATCGAACAATCAACATTCCGAAATAATCATAAGACTACAATAACGGTTAATTATAACCTCTTGCTATCTTCTACTGGATAGCGATTGTCCCGAAAAATATAACTGCAACCACATAATACTAAAAACTATATCATTCATCCCGAAAATAGCACAAATTGTTAGTCGTATTTTATATTGGCATATTCCGTGACAATGTCGGATTGTATATTTAGTCTCTTGTCGATGCGTTCGGTAATTGCAATAATATATCAGCTTTGACGATTCTCATCAGTCTTATGCCCGAAGGCCGTCATCGTCACATCTTAGCCTTCCCACCTCCCTATCTTCTGTTCTATCCTTCCTCGAAAACTGCGCCTGATTGGCGCCAACAAGGCACGTTGTGCTCGATGCACGCCCAAGATGCCACCGAGGCGCGTTTTCCAGAAGCGCGCACTCGAGGAGCACAAGAGGTACACCCAAGGTGCCAATGAGGCCCGTTTTTCAAAACCAGGGCTCTCGATGAGCGCCCGATCCCCGCTAGAGCATCGGGGCACGTTTTCTCCAAACCCTAACCTGCACCCACAGCGCGCTCGATGGGCGCTTGAGCAGCACAACCCTTTTGTCTTTAATGGCTCTATTTTTTAAACCCTATTTTGAGACATCTTTATATTCTTGACTTATGTTTTGAACCCTAAAGACCTTGGCAGACTTGTGAGGTGACTTTTCTCTTAAAAAACCTATGGTTTTTAAGCTTTACTTTTGAGAAAATTTACACTTACAATTGTGCTCCATTGACAAAGTATTCTTCACATCGTGCTTTCTCATTTACATCACTTCATGCCTGTGAACCTTCGTGGTGACTTCGGTGGCGTGGATATTGGGCTTCAGTGGTGTGCGGCAATTCAAGTGATTCGAGAGGAAAGATTGACGTGATGATCAGAAGGAGTCTGGTTCCGTTATCATTGGTAAATCCAAAGAGTTTTTTTATAGGGATTATAAGACGAGAGTAAGTCGGTTAGTTTAGCGTATTGTTACCATCCGATCTGTAAGTTGATTTTCATAGTGTATATATTTCTTGGTCGTTGAAACCCAAAAAATTTTTCTCGATAGTTGCGATTATCGAGTTTTCCTTCGTGACAAAAAATTATCCATTTTCTTATTACTATTTATTACTTTCATTCATATGCTCGTATTGCTCATATCATCTAGAATTTAAATATTCTTTATGTATATTAAATATTTAATTTTGTACTGTTTTTGCAAATATATTGTGGGGTTAAAATTTTGGTATGATTTGAGACGAAATGTTCTTTTCCAATTGGCATTAAAAACTCATCCAGATCCGCGACCCCAAAATCTAGATGTATACAAGCGGATCTTTATCCGTGCTTCCCTTCTTTGATGAGAGTAATTATGTGTATTAGAAGGTTTGTATGAGAGTCTTCCTCAAATCGATAGATAAGCGAGTGTGGGCTAACATTCAAATGGGATGAACACCACCTAGAAGTTTAACTACCGATGAACTAAAAGTTCTGTCTTTGTTGTTAAAAGAAGAACTTGATGCATGTAATTGGAACAGTAAGAAATTGCATGCCATTTTTATGCCTGTATCTCTCAAAAAGTTTAAATGTATATCAATGTGGGAGACCTCTAAAGATACATGGGACATTTTTGAGATTACCCAAGAAGGAATGAAATTAGTGAAAAATTTAAAATTACAAATGCTTACTTCTAGATTTGAAGAAATCCGTATAAAAAATGATGAAACATTCGATGAATTTTATACACAATTAAATGACATTGTAAACTCTATGTTTGATTTAGGAGAATGAATTTCTAAAAATAGAATTATTAGAAAAATTCTTAAATTACTCCCTGAATATTTTAGATTTAAGGTCACTGCTATCGAAGAAAGTAAAAACCTTAATATAATAAAGATCAAAGAACTTGGAGGGTCTCTTCAAACTTATGCGTTCCCACTTTCGCAATCAAGGAAAACTAAATCGATTGCTCTAAATTCTGTTAGGGAAGACAGAGACCGTGACTTTGATATAGAGTCAAATAGCGATAAAGATTTTACCCTATTTATTAGAAATTTTAAAAAATCTTGAATAGAAATAAATCTTCATCTGACAAACCAAATAATGATTCAAAAAGATCTCTTAAATTTGATAAGAAAGATCGACGTGAAATTAAAGAATCCAAATCGAAAAATGCCCAAAGAGTTCAATGTCACGAGTCTAAAGGTTTTGGCCATTATCGAACTGAATGCCCAAATTTTAAACGTCAGCAATATTAAGCCTTAAAAGCTAATGCGACCTTGAGCGATGATGAAGAAGAAGATGTTGGAAGATGTACTGAAGATGGTGTTATAAAGTACATGGCTTTTATGACCTCGATGTGTGGAAGTGATGAACATTTAGAAGAAACTTATAATCAATCTGATAACTCTGAAAAAGAGTTAGAAGCTGAATTTTGTAACCTTCAGGATACTTATGATAGATTGTTTAAGGAATGTCTACAAATCAAGAAAACTAATTTGTCGTTAAAATATAAACTAACAAAAATAAAAAAAAAAGCTCTTAAATCTAAATTAGACACAAAAAATTAAGAAGTTGAAAAGTTGAATAACTCATTTACTGAAAAAATTGAGACTCTTGAATCAATCTTAAGGCTGCTCGAAATGATTTAAAATAATTTTTAAATAGATCCAAACAACTGGACCATATGCTCGGCTTGGGAAAAATCAGAGGAACTAAAATTGGTTTGGGTTATTCGGATAAAGCTTTAAAAGCCATTATTAACTCTAAAACTGTATTTGTCTGAGCTTCTTCCATACCATGACAGAGCAGCACTGTGTATGATCGTATTGATCAGTCGTCGAGAGTTTCTCTCATGAATTGGGTCAATTTTCAAAACTTTATGATGAAGTCATGGGTGCAAAATTATTGGCCATATTCGCCTCTACTGCCCCGAAACGTCATGGAAAAATAATTTTCGGCAAAATCCAAAAGTAGAGCTTCTCCTTCATTGTATCAACCTTCTAAATGATCAAGTGACAAATTTATTCAACATTATAAAACATGGTAAGAAAATATGGATCAAGAAGAGTGAGCTTCACTACCCTTTGTTCATTCGTAATTAAAAGGGAGAGTAGATGTCTTCCTTAGAGGAGGATGTTCGTGTTAGGGGGAGACCATATGTTTGCTATTTTGTGAAGGCGAGGTTTTTATTGTTAGGGAGAGTTTTCTTTTTAAGGTAATTTATTACCTTTTATGATTATTTTTATTTATTTTCTACTATTATATTACTGCTATTATATATGTTTGTTCTAACCATGGCTGTCCAGAAATAGCAGTTCTCAGTTCTCCCTTGGCGCACAGCAGCTCAGCCGCTTCTGAAGTTTTTTTATATACTTTATTTTATATTGTGTCAATTGTATCAAGGCATTTGTTTTACTGTACGCAGGTTCTATCTTGGTGGTGTTTGAACCCTGATTCGCTTGTATTTTACTTTATTATTTTGTATGGATTTTTGTAACGGAAGTGTTAAAAGGGGAGATTGTGAGTCGATTTTTGTGTTGACATATTCCGTGACCATGTTGGATTGTCTATTTAATCTCTTGTTGGCGTATTCGATAACTGTAACAATATATCAGCTTTGAAGATTCTCATCAGTCTCACGCTCGAAGGCCATCATCGTCACGTTTCAGCGTTCCCGCCTCCATATGTTCCATTCTGTCCTTCCTCGGGAACTGCGCCCGATTGGCGCCTGAGGCGCCAACAAGGTGTGTTGCTCTTGATGCACGCCTGAGGCGCCACCGAGGCACGTTTTCCAAATGCGTGCATTTGAGGAGCACCCGAGGCGCTAACGATGCCCATTTTTCAGAACCGGGGCGCTCGATGAGTTCCCTATTTGCGGTTGTGCACCGGGGTACGTTTTCTCCAAACCCTAACTTGCGCCCGTCGTGCGCCTGATGGGCGCTCGAGCGGTACGGCCCTTTTGTCTTTGACGGCTATATTTTTTAAACCCTATTTTGTGACCTCTATATATTCTTGACTTATGTTTTGAACCCTAAGGACCTTGGTAGATTTGTGAGGTGACTTTTCTCTTGATAAATCTATAGTTTTTGGGCTCCACTTTTGAGAAAACTTTACACCTACGATTGTGCTTCATTAACGAAGTCTTCTCCACATCATACATTTTATTTGCACCTCTCTCCGCCTATGAACCTTTGTGGTGACGTCGGTGTCGTGGGAACTAGGCTCCAGTGGTGTGTGGCAATTCAAATGGTTCGAGAGGGAAGATTGACGTGGAAATCAGAAAGAATTCGGTTTTGTTACCGTGGGCAAATCCAAGGAGTTCCTTGGTAAGGATTATAAGTCGGAAGTAAGTTGGTTAGGTTAGCGTATCGTTACCATCCAATTTGTAAGTTGATTTTTATAGTGTATATCTTCTTTGATTGTTGAAATCTGGAAGATTTTTCTCGATAGTTACAGTTATCGAGTTTTTCATTCGTCATAAAAAATTATCCTTTTTCTTACTATTACTTATTGTTTTCATTTATATGCTCGTATTACTCATATTATTCAGAATTTAAATATTCTTTATGTGTATTGAATATTTAATTTTATACTACTTACACTAATATATTATGGGGTCGAAATTTTGGTGTGATTTGAGATGAAACATCTTTTTTCACAAACTAATATCCAACTGCATAGACATATAAATTATTATCTGAAAACTAAAATACAACACTTAAAATATTCTAAAACTTTCCAAAACGTAACATAATATATTAACGACTCTCCAGAAATGAATTATAGTAGCACAACTTCATTATTTCAAATTTTACACCATCTAAACATTAATATTCTTCAATCTTGATCTTCTTAAATGTACTTGAGCCTCTCATCTAAAGGCGATTAGTATAACAGAGTGATGAATGAGTTAAAAATTTAGTAAGGCGTATATTATAATAAAGGATCATATATAATTTACATTTAAAATATATGCGAATGACAATGGATTATAATCTAATGTAATGTATAAAATTTCCAATTACTCATGTAGGAAATTTAGAATTATGCATTTTTAAATTCTTTATCATGTTCTTATCTAATATTTATTATCAAAACATGCTAAAATCTTATTTTTTTAAGGATTAAAGGTCAGTAGGCTTTATCAACTAAATGAGAGAATAATCAAAATCCAAATTATATTTATTTTCATACAACCAAAGGTTGTATGTTATTATTTAAGAATTGAAAATGGACTGTGATATAAATAATTCTATAGATGGGGCTTAATATCGCTTCTTACTCATGAATGTTAGGTTTAAATCTCGATATACTATTATAATATATTAAGGTATGTCATAATATATTACAACTAAAATATAACCATGGTCCAATACATAAATTTAGAAAACTCTATATTTCTCTTTATTTTTTTAATTAAAAAAATGATCATAGTTCATGACATAATTGTAGAGTTCTCTCTTTAAATTTTATAAATTCTTAGCATGAAATACTAAACTATAATTTTCTTAATTATGTAGAACCATTCTCAACAAATTAATGTAGCAAAATTTTGTACAAACAGTGCAGAAATCAGCAGCAGTACAAAGTTTACAATCATTCATTTTATCAATAACATGTAGAACCTTTATGTAAAATTTCAGCACATACAAAACTTATACTTTTTGAAGATATTTAGCAATGTAGACTTTTAAAGTATGGAATGTTAAATTCATATAGTAGTGCACTAAAAATTCAGCATATACTAGAAATCAGTACGAGCAGAAGTTTATACTATAAACTAATTTTCAGAACATGCAGCAAAATCTATATATATTTCTAGCACATATAAGACTTATACTTAACAAATAAAAATATGTAATATCTCATGCACAAATTTAAGACCTGCAAGAGTCATTGAATTCGCAACTTTGACGTGCAAGTATAGTCTAGAGTTTAGCTCATGCAAATCGTATACATAATTTGGACATGAAATTCATGTGTATTTTGTAGATAAATTAATAAAATTAACATATATACTAAACATAAACATCATAACTTTAAATTCATATAATGTATGAGTATTTTAATAAGAAATACTCAAAGAATTATAAAAGAAACAACAATAATAGAAAGAGTGGTTTGAAATACATTTGTCATAATTTAATTCTCACCAAAATCTAGCTCGAATTCATTTAATTTGAGTTTCTTTGGCTTATATTATCTTCTTCTCTTTCTTCTCCTCTTCTCTTTCCCTCTTCTCTCTCAAAATTTGTTGAAAAAAAAAACAAAAATTAGCGAGAGATTCTTTTTTATACTAAGTGGTGCTTGAGTATCACTCGGGTGTATGTCAGGTGCCATGCCTTTGAACTGTAGTGCTTGAGTGCTGCTCGAGCATATATCGAGCACAGAGCTACTGCTACAGTGCACTTAAGCGTTCATTGGGCGTGCATTGAGGGGGTACATTCTGACAATGAGAGTTCAGATATCGATTAGGAGTCCCTCAGGTACCGAGTAACCTGGTCCAACTTTGATTTTTGACCCAATTTTTATTATATTTTGACCTTAATTTTATTTATAATAATTTAATTAATCAAGCTTATCTTAATATTTGGACTCGGGCCTTACAGTCCTTGAGGGAGAAAGAAAAAAGATAAAAAAGGAAGAAGAAGAAGATTTGAGTATCTGGTAGAGTTTTGAATCATGTTTCAATTTCTACAGACTTTGGATATACTATTCTTGGAGTTTAGAAGAATATTTTATCGATTATATTTTATTTTCTTTTGTCTTGATTCTCTACTGTTTGGGCTTGCTTGTAACAGTGTGTTATGACTTTACATTTGATGGTTTGTATAACTGGATTTCTTACATAGTGGATATATTTCGAACGAAGTGATTTTTTTTCCTCATTTTAAAGGGAGTTTTGCTATGTCAAATTATGCGTACTTCGTTATTTGTGATTGTTATTTCCTTATTATATGTTGTTGATTGATTTATCATGGTTTAAATAAACGGATCGTATCCCAATACTATTAATTATCTATAATGATTCTTATTTAATCAAAATTAAAAAACTGTATATGAAAATATAAATATTCATATATTTTCTCAAGATGGGGAAATAATTTGTTCTTCAAAGTCAAGGAATGGTTTTCATCAATTTTTTTTACAAATAGAGAACACATAGAAACAAATTTGTAAATATTGATGACATGAATAAAAATAAGTATGAAAAATAGTGAAATGTAAGAATATATATACTAATAGTTTAGAAATTCAACATGGTTTGTATGACTATAAGATATAAGCTTTATGAAATTTCATGATATGGGAATAAATTGACATATATATTTAGTAAAATCCAATAGAGTAAGTAAATATTACTTGTGTGAGTGTTTGAATAAGAAATGTTTTAAAATTCTAGAGAAGATCAGTAATAGAGAAAAAAAAATACTTAAATTTACTTGCCTTCACTTGAAATTAACTAAAGATTTGCTATAATTTTCTTAAAATCAACATAGATTTATTTTCTCTTTCATTATCTCTATTCTCTCTTTCCTTTTTTTTTATCTCTTTCTTATCTGAAAATCCCGTAGGAAATGAGTTGAAATCGACCAGAGACTTTATTTATAAACTAGTGTATGTGTGTTGATTAGGCACAGGTGAGGTGTAGGGACAAATTCCAACCTTCCCATGAGCGTTTAACAAGTATGTAACGAATGTCGATATTATGATTTAAATGCATACAAGTACCCCTCATATGTATATCAAGCGTGACTATTCTGTCAAAAATACTATTATGCGTGGATTAAGGACACAATAAATACCACTTGGGTCTATCTCATATCAGTCTAGCACTTAATTTTTAATCTAAACCCACAAATAACATAAAAAATTTGTCAATTTATTTAAATTTAACATTATTAAAATAATTTTGGATTTTGGATCCTACACATATTACGGAAGTACCTAGCCGATAGATTATCTAGACCACTTTTGCACTTTGTTTGGCTTCAAAATATAGAGGACTCAGTGTTGTGCCTTTGTTTCTCTTTAACTTTAAAGTGAAATGCTTGAATTTCTTTCACAAATTAGGATCAAATATTAAGACTTTTTACTAACTAGCCAAATAATTCTTGTCCCACTTCAATTTGAGTCAGAGGACAAAAAACCATGACACTTGGTTAGGATAAGATAGGCTCTCAATGAGAGCCTAAAATGCCTTTTGGCTTGATTTAATTATGAGCTAAGGGTATATCGTAGTTCACTGATGATGTGAAATTGAATGTCTATGTGGTTATCATTCAATTGGGTGACTTTTTAAGTCATTGGTTTTGTAGGATCCCAATGCATTCATAGAGGAAGAAGCAATTTCTTGGGTCTACATCGCCATAGAGGAGGAAAACAACATGAGATAGCCAGAATGCTTAAATCATGAGCAACATTTGGGACATTTCTAAAGTGGAAAAAGGATAAACGATGGCAATTAATATGCTCGGAACCATAATAAGTAGTAGAGGACCGTACCAGGTGTTCATGGAGAGTTCAGGTTGCTACATCTTATACCCTTACTGACACCTGGACGAATATTTTGATACAAATTCAGACTAAATTTTGATACAAATAGAGGAGATTAGTTAAGGTATTGCCTCTATTATAAATCTTCGAAGTACAACATTAAGGAATGTAAGACATTTTAGAAGAAGATTAGTACCATTATGTAGAAAGGGTACTTCAAATAAGATTGATAAAATTTTAGGAGCACTCTAGATAAAGGTAAGGATAATGAAAAGCCGTTTGAGAAACCACACAATAGGGTAGTTGTGGGAATTATTAATATGGTATCCACTAAACCCACCATTGTGGTAGTTTAAGATCATTTGAAAGAGGCTTTTTTCAGTAGGAGATAGGGATTAGGATAGAAAAAGAAGTCATTAGTTTTAATGATGATGATATGATACACATAATTACTGTCATTCTTACACTCTTGTTGCAACTATACTCATTTTAGACGAAATCCATGACATTCTAATGCTAGGTTTTTGTTCTCTCTCCAATTGTAGCCAACATCGTAAAACCAACTTTCAATGTTTGAATTCCATCTCTCGGTATTCTCATAAATACAATGAGCGTTTGAACGCTAACTTCGACCATTTAAATGCCATATTCTCTTTTAAGAATAATTTGCTCAAATTTTTTTTATTGTGAAAAGGATAGTTAAGAGATTATGAAAAGTGATTCTTTAGTGAGAGTTAAAATTGGAGAGTGAGATTGTGCGTTTATTTAATATATTTTGGGCTTTGAGTAAAGGGAGATTTTGTCATTTTTTGGGCTTCTAACATATTCTCTTTTTTCTTTTTCATAATTTTTTGTTTTCTTATTAGTCAAAGGCCGATTTTTTTAACTTTGTCATAAATTTGGTGGTGGTTATGAGAGATGTTGATTGTAACTGAACTTACAGATTACAATAAAGATTGTTTCTCCAATGAATTTTTTCTTAATTAAGAAGAATTTATATATAAAATTGAACACTTCCTTTCATTGTATGGTTAGTTTCTTATAAATACATGTTATTATCTAATTTTTTCATAGACTTTAAATAATAGGGTTTAGTAGTCAATCTTGTTAAAGTTTTTTTCTTGCCTTTACAAGAGACAAAATTTGTTGTCCATTTTTGACACCTAGATGGAAAGGATTGAGTACTTAAAAGATGTACGTACGCATTTTAGAGTATGGCTCCATGCATAAGGGAGGCATAAAGGGCATGCATGAGCATTTTACAATGGTTACATGCATCAAACATGCATGAAGAGTGCACGTGTAAAAAATAGGGGCTCTATATATTGCACATTAGTATTCAAGTTAGTACTTGAATGCTTGCGCTGGATTTTTTTCAATTTAGTGTGTTAAACCCTAATTTTCAGCCATAAATAAATACTCTTTTTTTTTTCAATTAACCTAAGTATCATCTTGGTCGATATTGAACGAAAAGAGAGTTAGAGAAGTGTGGAGAAAAATAAAAAAACCTCTTTGACTTTAGGTAATCTAAAATATTGATTTTCTCATCCTAAAATTATTCTTCCATCAAGTAATTATTTCAACCAATGAGTTTTCAAAGTTTTATTGGCGGCTTGGGTATTAGAGTTTTAGAAATGTTACATGTTCTCAAGATAGTGTAGTAAAGTTAATGAGAAAATCGCAATGTCTCTGGTTTTGATGCTAGGGAGCACATCTGAGTAGTAGTTACAATTTCGATATGAGTAGGTAATAATAATGACGTTAAATATAATAATTACCTATAAATAATCACCTTTAATAATTAAAGTTGGGTTGGACATTACATATTAACGCTATAAATAATGTAATTAAAAAAAATCACAACAATTATTACATATACACTACATCTTCTTCTTCTTCTTTTGAGTCGCAGCAGCGTCAAGTCCTCGGCTTGAGTCCCGCACTTGGCTTTCGTCAAGTTCTCGGGCCTCAACCAAATATTCTTCTTATTCTCATTGAAGCTGCCAAGGTTGGCTATCACCAAGTTTTTGACCTCATTGGCTGCCTCCCTCTCTTCCTTGGAGGCGTTCGTGCAATGTTTACTCGCCATATTTTCCCAAATAAGAGAGAGCCTAGTTCTCTCGAACACCCAAAAAGAAAAATTTGTCTTTCCACCTCTTGGTAGAGTCACAATTTTCACCACTCATAACAGCGAATTCAGGACGTGGGGTCATCATAATCCAGTCCAGGTTATAAGTAAAGCGAAACATAATTTTCACCACAGACACCTCAAGCATCTTCTGGTGGTAACGAGTAAAAACACAAAGTGAAATGAGATACCTAATAACGTTAGGCTGCAATCTCACAAACAGAATACCATGCTCCATCATGATGTGGTACAACTCCAATGGGACTGGGAAGCGAAGCCCACCATTGAGGTGGACTTTGTAAACGGTGATGAATCCATCAGGTGGGATACACGCCCTATCAGTGGGCTAAGGACCCACCATCGCCATCATATCAGGAATATCATACTTTGTGCGGATGGAATTGAGATTCTTTAAAGACAGGAAAGAAGTGATTTTCTTAACACTAGGAGTCATGGAAATTGGGGAAAAAGCAAGAAGTAAATGAGCAGAAGAGTACTTGAGAAAACGGTAGCAAAGGGTTCGAGAGAAAAATTTTTAGGGTTGCATAGTGTAAAATGAAGGTTGAAATCGTATTTGAAACAGCTGAAAAGGCTTCAAAATCAAAAAGGCACACTCATCATTGCCCTTGCCACACATCAGTCACCCGTACGCTGCTAGAGATCATGGGTTTTGCGTTTCCAAGGCAATGTTAATCTCATTAATTGCGCTTTAATGGTAGAAATGGCAGCGCAAGCCAAGCTATCATACTCTGAGGGAATTCTTGGACACAAACGTGCTTTAACGTGCTCGGACGTCCCTGTGTCAAGGAAAGAATAATCCGAGAACACCTTTGGATCTCGGGAAAATATGCAAAGATGGTGATCATTTGTGAATGCCTAGCAGTGCCCAAAAATCTGAAAAGTCCTTGAACATCATTGTCATGTAGTAGACCCAGAAGTTCCCCGGACGTTTCAGACAAAGTACAAGCTTCAACGAGTTCTCGGATGCTTTAGTCACATGTCCCCAGACTTTTGATTCCAATAATTTCTACAGACATTTGCATAGAGAAAAGGATGCGGACAGATTTCAGTAAAGAACACTTTCAATTGATGCTTGGAGCATTTCCGCGAATAGTAAACATGCCAAAGGTTGAAATCTTCGAACCTGATTTCAACCTTTGGCATGGGGGCTAGTGATGGGTATTGATACCCAAAGCCTACATTAAAGATCCATTTCCTTGAAGTTGGGTTCTGATGCCGCAGAGGCCTAAGAGGTCCAGGCGTTAGAGCTGGCCCACGAAGCACAGTGGGCTTAAAGTCCATTATGGCTCGTGGACTCAAGATGGGCATTGGATGCTACCCTGCCTGTAAAAACGGTGTGGCAGAGATTTGGTGGCTGATCATGTTAAATTGCAAGAAGATTGATGGCCAGCAGAGTACGCGGCCCTCCAGAGAAAATGTCATATCAGGCAGGCGTGTACGCAACCTTTCTGACACGATAAAAGGGATTTGCAGAATTGGTGGCAGGATCCCCTGCATACGCTAATCCCACGTGGACGCCTCTCAATGGGAAGCTCAACCACTATAAATACATTAATTGCCTACCAAACAACAGATCCCAATATTTACTCTTACTTGCCATAATAGACAGAGAATAGAGAGAGCGAAAGAGGGCTCGTCTTGTAAGAGTAGCTCTTTAGAGTTTCCATACACTTAATCCTCAACCTCTTATACTCGAGCACATCCTGTAACTAAACGCAAGATAGTGAAAGTAGTTTTCGGATAAAAATCCCGTGGTTTTTTTGCTCCATTAAAGAGAAGGTTTTCCACGTAAAAACTCTCTGTGTTGGTCTGCATACTTTCTTTCTCCTTCCTCTTCAGACGTGCATTACTTGGTGTTGCTGTCGGATTCTCATTCTTATCAAAGTAAGGATCCGAGGACGCAACAACAATATTTAAAAGCAAATATTTTCTAAAGGTATTAAATATTTGTAAAATTTATACTTTTTCAACGTTAAATGGTCTAAATTATAGTTAATTAAGATTATCTAAAATTTTTGAAAACTAAAAATGAATATTTAAGTGCATAGGGACTCATGATTGATGGGGTCTCATTTGACATGGTTGATTTTAGAAAATGGATAATTATGGTCAACCTTTGAACTTGCCTTATGGGAAACTGGGAATCCTCCTCCTCCCCGTGGTAATATATACAATTATATCACATTGTTATTTTTGTTCATTTGTAAAAACAAACAGCACGTATTAGACTAATTTTTTTTTTTTATTAAAAATTTTTGATTTGATTTTCATAATGTAAAATACGATCAATCATAAAACTATCATTGTATTTAAGAGGAATTTCATATTCAATCAGCTTATATTGTTGGTGGATAAAGTTGTCTTTAGAAAAGTAATGTTAACAAAACACCTTAACACATTTTCTCAGGTGACATGCACTCTCAGTCTTCTATTCCTCTCTTTTCCTAACAATCCATTCATTTGCAACAAATTCCCCAGCTGAATCCAGCAAAAATCATCCGAAAAGAACCACAAGATAAACCAAAACGAAGTGCACTAGTAACTGAGCAGTCATACGACCTAAATTATCAATGAATCATCACGCATGAGGACTACTTACGTGCAAATCTTCCTTATCTCACCCTGCTTACTTCCCCTCTTCACACCAATTGAGCCCATCCTCTGCATTGCCTCAGCAAAAGCTTTAAAGAACCCCTGTTTGTCCTCGCTCATGTCTTTGACCAACGCCTTTGTCCGCGGGTCTGAAAACAAAGCTTGATCAGTGACTAGCAAGCCCATATACTTCTCCAAATTCCCAAAGTACGCATTGTCAAAGGAGAAGGGCGTGGTAACATCAAATGGCACCACGATGTCAGGGTTTCCACCATAAGGCGGGCATGACATTTTTAAGGCCTTCGAGAGCCTCGGATCGATGTTCTGCGAGGGCTTACTCGTTCCCTTGTGATCGTATATTCGGTTTATAATGTGCTCGCAGTGAGAAAATCCTATTGTATGAGCCCCCGAGAGGATGACTAGATCATTGACAGTTAGTCCTTTGGAAGCAAATAGGTTTATGAGCTCATCTACGGTAGAATTCACTCGGGGGAGGTTGGACGTCACCCTAGAAGCCATTGATATCCTTCCATCCCATCTACCTTTCTTCACTTGGTAGTAAGGACCCCCTGCCTGCATCAACCAAACAGAACAGCATAGCAACTTCCATGAGAAAAGCTTTTACCTATTACGGGTGCTTGTTCCCATTTTCCCAAACGATTCCTCTAGTAAAATTTTATGACAACAAAATTATTATTCAAATTGTTGGATATCATGTCATTTTACATGACAATTATGCGGAAATTATTGTGACAAACGTAGGGGAACCCATGTTTATGTCCTTTCAAGTTGATACATGGAGATACACAAAGCAACAATCTAGTGTAATTATTACTCTTTTCTGGAAGAATAAGAGGCTGGTTGATGTCTCGTTATGTCTATCATAATGCGAGTGCACTGCTAAAAATGCCAAGGATCCCTTCAGTTTTATGTCTTAAAAGGTAAATGGCCGGAATGCATAGTTTACGTAAACAACTCCTTCAAATAAGTTTTGAAACTTTTTCTGAAGAGTTGTCCGGTTTAAAAGAGACATCAGATCGGAGATCGGATCAACTTCTGCTTTCACAAGAATGGTCCGCCCTTATGAAAAGCACCTCCAATGGAAGACTTATGATGATAATTAGAACTAATTATATTGTGATAAAATGACCTTTTTTCTGATATTCGAATCTGACTTGTGTCTCAAGAAAGTCTGGATCTTGCAACATACTTTTTAGGCAGTACAAAGACAATCAAAATGTTAGCAAGAAATCATAGATTTGCCCGAGATATCCCTTCCAACACTAAATTAAGCACGGGGCTCAAATATAAAACAAACAGGCAATAGTAAAAATGAAATAAAAATGTCAACATATATGACTTTGGACTAGAATATCTTTTATTGGGAAGAAGATCGATGGCAACTTAGGGGACCGCAATGTCATAATCGGGCAATGAGGTTGGGAAAACAACTACACGAACCTTCTAGAGTCCATGAGCATGTTCCAAACGGAGCTAATTGTAAGGAAACAACAGATACGATATGGCATTGAAATAGGATCACAATGATGTCCCGGCATTGAACGTGGGTAGACAAAACGACTGTTTGCACAATAATAAATTCTACCATTGTAATCATCTTATGGAGGAGAAGCCAAGTTCTCGGAGCATTTAATGGCGTTTTATGCTCATAGAAGCGCTAAGGATATGTACGCTCTTTGTGTTGGGACTTTAGGTCACTATCGTGTGGGAAGTGGCCGGAATGGAAGAAGGTTGGAGTGGTGTTCACTTGGCCGAAACGGAAGAAGTTCGGAGTGGTATTCACTCGACTAGAATGGAAGAATGCCGGAGTGGTTTTCACTTGGCCGGAATGGAAGAAGGTTGGAGTGGTTTTTCACTTGATCGGAATGGAGGAAGATCCGGAGCGAAACTTCCAGAGAGCTTTACAAGGCCAGATAGTTGAAAACTTGCTGAGTGATAAAGTCATAAGGAAGGTCAACTATTGACGCAGAGGACAACCTGTTTGAAAAAAGGTTAACCTGTAAAGTCTACGCAGACAACAGACTTTACAAATAAATAAGTTGACCTTCAGAGCTGACAACCGTTTTGTAGAATAAGTCAACTACTCTTGACAGGAAGGTATCTTATAAAGTAGGTGGCAGGCTTTACAGTATACATCACCTCTTTAAAGAAGCAGGTGGTTACTCGGAGCACATGTATATATATGTGTGTGTGTATGCTGCAGTGAATGATGGTGTGAGATTGTGAGTAGTGAGTGGGAAAGAGAAAAACAATGGGGGAACACAAGGAGTCACCATTTTTGCAATTGTATTCTACTCATACTCTATTCTCCACTCTCTAAGAGTTTGTGTAGTTAGATTTTTTTCTTATTTAGAAGAGAATTTTTAAATAAAAATTGTGTATTTTAATTCTCTCCTATCTCTTTATTGTATGCATGTGCACTTGTCATCTTTATCCTCCTGACTTTTCAGATTGACCGACATTCTGTTCCCCAATAATTGGTATCAAAGTGAGGTTATTCGTACGGGTGTGAAAATTTATAGAAATCGATTGATGTAGGAAACAAGATGATCTGTTTGAATGGCACAAACTATGATACTTGGAAAAGTAAAACGGCTGACCTGCTGTTTGTAAAGATAATGTATTTTTTAGCATTTGTTGTGCAAAAGTCTAAGGTAAAATTAGAGAAAGAATGGGGTTTTGAGTACAAACAGGTTTGTGGCTACATTCAATTGTTTGTGAATGACGTGTATAATCACATTCGAAATGAGACGGATGTGTAGATATTGTGGGAGAAGCTAGAAACTCTTTATACTTCTAAGACCGACAATAACAAGTTATTTCACTTGAATAAATTGATGCAAGTGGATTACAAATAGAATAAAGCCGAGAAGAGATGAGGTGAGAAGAAGGCCTCAATCTCAATAGTCATCGGAGGAGATCTCCTGTTGACATGTGACGTAGAGGATACGGTAAACTTGATCGATCGCAAGTCCAACTCAATGGTGGATTCAGGTGCTTCACTCCACGTCACATCCAGAAGGAAACTGTTCACATCTTATAGTCCAAGAGATTTTGGAGTGATAAGGATGAAAAATGAAGGAACGTCCTGGATCGTTGGTAGAGGTGATGTATTGCTCGTCACCAACAATGGGACGAGGTTGTTGCTGAAAGACATCTGGCATGTACCTGATATTCGATTGAATACAATTTCATCTGGCAAATTAGACGATGAAGGGTATTGTAACACTTTCTGTAAAGGAGTATAGAGATTGACTAGAGGGTCTCTAGTCATTACCCAAGGAAAGAAGGTCTTCGGCTTGTATGTGGTGCAAGCCTCTACTGCGGCCGGAGAAGTGAATGTTGTTAGTAGTGAAGGGTTCTTAGATTTGTAGCACTGTCGGCTAGTCCACATGAGTGAAAAAGGGTTGAGCAACCTAGACAAGAACGACCTTATTCCAGGAGGAAAGGAGACCGGCTTGAGGAATTGTCCTCATTACATGGCAGAAAAGTAGCGGTGAGTCTCATTCTGAAGAGACTCGTCCACCAAGAAGGCGGAGTCGCTTGAACTAGTACACACTGATGTGTGTGGGCAGTTTAAAGAGAAGTCATTTGGAGAAGTACAATACTTTGTCTTGTTCATTGACGATTACTCGAGGAAGTTGTGGGTATACCCACTCAAGATCAAGGACCAAGTCTTTGGAATATTTGAGTATTTTCATACTCTGGTTGAATAGCAGATAGAAAGAAAATTGAAGTACTTTCGAAGTGATAATGGCAGTGAGTACATCGGAGTTTTTGATGTTAGTTGTTGATCTTATGGTATTCGACACCAGAAAACACCGCCGAAGACATCACAGTTGAATGGGGTGGTTGAGCGGATGAACCGTACGTTGATGAAGAGAGTCAGATGTGTACCCTCTGAAGCAAAGCTCATTGAAACATTTTGAATAGAGGCCTAGAGAACCGCTTCCTACGTCATCAATAGATCACCGTCCAGTCCACTAAATGGAGATGTCCCAGAGAGGTTGTGGTTTGGAAAAGAAGCGTCTTATGACTCCCTTCGGGTATTTGGGCATAAAACCTTTGTCCACGTCCTAAAGGATGAAGTTGAAACCAAAGCCAATGTAATGTGTCTTCCTAGGTTATGGGGAAGATGAGTTGGTATTTAGACTCTATAACCCAACTGAGAAAAAGCTTGTTGATCAAGGGATGTAGTATTTATTGAGAACAAAACCATTGATGACATCGACAAAGAAAAGAAGGTCGTGTCTGATATCAGTCGGACTAATAAGGTAAGTGTTGATATTGTTTGACAGACACCTTTTTGTCAACAGGTGGCTGGCCAATGTGTGGCTGGAGAAGACGATGAAGAGGTACTAATGCCGGACGAACATGATCATGACAAAAACGCTATAGAGCAGGTCGAGATCGTTCCTATCCGGTGATCTTTAAGAGAACAACGGTCATCTGTTTGCCTGTTAGCCAGTGAGTATATTTTGCTCACTGATGGAGGAGAGCCGAAAAGTTTTAAAAAAGTTATGGAAGGTGAACATGATACATAATAGATGGAAACCATACAGGATGAGATGGGCTCATTGTATGAGAACTATACGTTTGAGTTGGTTGAATTGGCAAATGAGAAGTGAGCCCTGAAGAACAAGTGGGACTTCCGTTTGAAGACCGATGAGAGCACCTTGCAACCAAGGTATAAGGCGCGGTTGGTGATGAAAGGATTTAACCAGCGAAAGGGCATCGACTTTGATGAGATTTTTGCCTCTATTGTGAAAATGTCTTTTATTAGAGTGGTACTCGGATTGGTCATTTAGTGGTGGAGCAGCTAGATGTGTGGACAACTTTTTTGCATGGCGATATTGAGGAGGAGATCTACATGTAGTAGCCAAATAGATTTCGGGTTAAGGGGAAGGAACACTTGGCGTGTCATCTGAATAAAAGCCTATATGGGCTAAAGTAAGCCCTGAGTCAATGGTACAAGAAGCTTGAGTCTGTCATGATAGGTCAAAACTACCGATAGACTATTTCGAATCATTGTGTCTTTGTTTAGAGGTTTTTTGAAGATGATTTTGTCATTCTTCTGTTATATGTGGACGATATACTGATTGTAGGGCGTAATGTCTCTTGGATCACCGAATTGAAGCGACAATTTGGGAAATCCTTTGCTATGAAAAACTTGGGGCCGACGAAGCAGATTTTGGGTATCAAAATAATTCGCGACCATAAGACAGAGACTGTATACGTCTTAAGAAAACTATGTGGAGAAGCTGCTTTAACACTTCAACATGGATAAGTCCAAACCGGTAAGCACTCCACTGGCGAATCATTTTAGACTAAGTAGTCGACAGTGTTCGACCTTGGGTGTTGAAAAAGTTGCGATGAGAAGCGTACTTTACTCGTCAGTAGTGGGAAGCCTAATATACGTTATGGTCTGACCAGGCCTGACATCGCGCATGCGGTCGGCACAGTTAGCCGGTTTCTGTTGAATCTTGGTAAGCAACATTTGTCAGCAGTGAAGTGGATACTAAGATATTTTCAGAGGACTTCCAAGATGTGTCTGTGCTTTAGAAGTTACAAGCCTCTATTAGTTAGATACACTGATATTGATATTGCCGGTGATGTTGACTCCCGAAAGTCCACTTTGAGATACTTGGTCAAGTTCGTCGAAGGAGCTGTTTCTTGGTAGTCGAAGTTATAGAAATGCATTACTTTTTCAACCACTGAGGCAGAATTCATCACTGTGACTGAGGCTAGTGAGGAGATGATGTGGATGAAGAAATCAACCGGAAACTTGGTTTTGAACAAGAGAAATACGTGGTACTTTGTGATAGTGAAAGTGCTATACACCTCTATAGGAACTCCTCATTCCACTCGAGATCAAAACATATTAATGTTCGATATCATTTGGTGAGAGATGTTATTAACACGGGACTGCTATCATTGAAAAAAGTCCAAAATGAGAAGAATGGGTCAGAAATGATGACCAATGTATTGCCAAAGGGGAAGCTTAAAACTTATTATAGTATAGTTGGACTGATGGATTTAGTTCCCCCACGGTAGTAAGGGAATGTTTGTTGGGACTTTAGGTCACTCCTGTGTGGGAAGTGACTGGAATGAAAAAAGGCCGGAGTGGTGTTCAGTCGGCCTGAATGGAAAAAGGTTAGAGTGATTTTCACTTGGCCGGAATGTAAGAAGGTTAGAATGGTTTTTCATTTAGCCGGAATGGAGGAAGATCTGAAGTGGAACTTCCAGAGAGCTTTACAAGGCCGGACAAGTGAAGACTTATCGAGTGATAAAGTCATAAGAAAGGTCAACTACTGACAACAGATGACAGCCTGTCTGAAAAAGGCTAACTTGTAAAGTCTGCACAAACAGTAGACTTTGTAAATAAAGAAGTTGACTTTCAGAGCTGGCAGTCGTTTTGTAGAGTAGGTTAACTGCTCCCAACAGGAAGACATTTTGCAGAGTAGGTGGTAGGCTTTGTAGGGCACGCCATTACCTTGAACAAGCAGGTGGTCACCCAGAGCACATGTATATATATGTGTGTGTGTATACAGTAGTGAATGATGGTGTGAGATTATGAGTAGTGAGTGAGAATGAGAAAAATAAAGAGAGAACACGAGTCGACATTTTTGCTCTTATTTTCTACTCTTACTCTATTTTCAACTCTATAAGGACTTGTGTAGTCATAATTTTTATAGCCAACATTTACATAGTGAAATTATTTGTAGATTAAATATCACGTGATTTTTTTTCTTATTTAGAAGATGGCTTCTACATAAAAATTATGTGTTTCAATTCTCTTATATCTTTTTATTGTGTGCGTGTATACTTGTCATCTTTATTCTTATGGTTTTTCAGACTCACCGATATTCTCTTCCCTAACACTTTGTTGAGAGAAATCAATGCATGGAGACAGGCGATGAGATGCTGATACGCTGCCAACCGTGAACAATGGGCAGCTGCTTTAATCTTGCCTTTCTGAATGGAAATTATCTTTTCTTATTTCTGACTTTTACCAGTGTTAGAGGCACCCGACACACTTTTTCGAGGACATGATATGATTCGCTCTTTCCTTCTTGTTGCACTAACTTCTATAAACTTTATATTCATTTCTAAGGATAAATCTGTTTCGTGGCTTATGCTCGGCCGCTTTGACCGATTTAGCGAGTAGGCTTTTGCTTCTCGTGAGCTCGGCTGGTCCACAAAACTCTTTGGTAAGTCGATACTCTTTGTCTGGCGGTCAATTGAGTTAGTCCGAAGGTCCACGAATCTTACTTTATGTTGGGGTCACTCCCGAGTGGAATGTCCGCGGACTCCAGAGAAGGAATGGACGAATACTCTTTGCGTCTTTGGGACGAGGACTCTTTGCATCTTTGGACGAGGACTCTTGTTTGGTAATGTCGGAGCACAGTAGACGAAGTGCCTTTTGTCATAGACGTGGACTCTGCTCACGTGGGCCTGCAGTGGCCGTTTCTGCAGACTGCGCTGATTGGATGCCACAGAGGGGGCAGCTTTCCTGGTGGCAGGACTGTCATCTGACACGCAAGCCTGCGGCTGCCATGACAGTCCTGCGCCATTTTCCCACCACCCTGTCGACAGAATGGTGGCTGCAGGGTGGCAGTAGGGTGGCTGTCGTCCTGGCTGGCAACCCACGCTGGCATCCTGGACGTATATATATATATATATGTGTGTGAGCAAGGTTTGAAGAGAGAGAGGCATACACTTGATTCCTTTTCTTTCGTTTGAAGCTTGAGTAGCTAACGATTGTAATAATCTTTTATAGTGTATTTTTCGGTGGTTTTTCCCTTGGTTAAAGGAGGGTACTTCCACGCGAAAATCTCTTTGTGTGTTCTTGGTCTCTATTGTTTTTTCTTTTTTTTCCTTGTTGCCGTCCGAGAACCTTGTCCGCTCGGTCACCGTGACTTCCGCGTGTTCAGCGCCAACAAGTGGTATCAGAGACATAGTTGTTTGCACGGTGATCTTTGCTTGTTATCAGAAATGGAGTTTGGCAAAGAAGATGGTCTGTTTGAACGGTTCAAACTTTGACATCCAGGGCAGAGCAAAATGTCGACTTGCTTTTCGTCAAGTCTATGCACGATCCGGTCTTCGCCTCAGAAAAACCGTCGACGAAAACGGACGAGGTCTGGGCGTTGGAGCACAAACAGGTGTGCGGGTTCATTAGGCAGTTTGTGGACGAAAACGTGTATAACCATGTACGTAGAGAGACAAATGCCAAAGCCCTTTGGGAGAAGCTGGAGAAGCTCTTTGCCTCCAAATCTGGTAACAATAAAATTTACCATTTGATGCGGTTGGTCCATATTCGGTAGAAGGACGGATCTTCTGTTGCCGACCACTTAAATGAGTTTGAGGGATGCGTGGACCAGCTCAACAGTATGGGCATTAAGTTCGAGGACGAAGTGCTGGGACTTTGGCTCCTAGCAACCCTCCTGGACTAATGGGAAACCATGAGGGTCACGATCGCCAACATAGCTCCGAAAAGTGTGGTGACACTGGAGATGGTAAAGGGAGCTGTGCTGAACGAGGAAGTACGACGGCTTTCTCAGGGTACGTCTACCTCTCAGCAGCCCGAGGTCCTTGTCACGGAATCGAGGGGAAGAAGTCGAGGACGTGGCCCAAAGTCTGAAGACAAAGGGCGGAGTAAGTCACGTTCTCGGTACCAAGATATGGAGTGCCACCATTGTGGCAAGAAAGACCACATCAAAAAGTTCTGCTACAAATGGAAGCGTGAGAACGCTGGGAAGCAAAAGGGCGAAAAGAGACGAGGCGAGGAAGAGTCCTCGGTCTCTGTTGTGACAGAAGAGGATCTCCTCTTAACCTGTGAGTCTGAGGACTTGATGGGCTGTGGCGGCTTGGTCCTCGGATTGGGTAGTGGACTACCGGCGCTTGCCCATGTTACCTGGGAGAGGCCCTGTTCTCCACTTATGCCCCTTGTGCCCGTGGAGTACCGAGAATGGGCGATAGCGACGTCCGAGTTCATCGGACGTGGAGACATCACGTTGGTGATGATCACCGAGCCCGGCTTACTTTGAAGGACGCCCAAGACGTTCGACATCAGTGAACATCATCTCGGTTAGGCGGCCCGGATGATGAAGGTTACTGCAGCGTCTTCTCGTGGACGGCAGTATCAAAATGACAAGGGCTCCATGGTCATTGCCCGAGGAACTAAGGCATCTGGCCTTTATATTTTGAAAGCTCAGGCTGAAGAAGCTGAGGTGAATGCCACGAGGAGTGCGGAGTCCTCGGATCTTTGGCACAAGAGGCTCGGACACATGAGTGAGCGTGGCATGGGTCACTTGGCCAGGAAGGGTCTCATCCCTGAAGTGGATGGAGACATGCCTAGGACGTGCCCTCACTGCATGGCGGGGAAACAAAGAAGAGTCTCCTTCTCCGGAGACGTAACTTCCAAGAAGTCCGAGATCTTGGAGCTTGTACACACGGACGTGTGTGGCCCTCTCCGGAGAAGTCTTTTGGAGGTCTGCGGTACTTTGTGACCTTCATAGATGACTGCTCGAGGAAGCTGTGGGTGTTCCCGCCAAGACCAAAGACTGTGTCGCGGAAATTTTTGCTTGATTCCACGTCCTTGTTAAGCGGGAAACGGGAGGAGACTAAAGGCGTAAGGAGCGACAACGGTGGCGAGTACATTGGGCGGTTTGATGCCTATTGCGAGCTCATGGCATCAAACATCGAAAACTCCACCAAAGATGCCACGCAGTGAACGGGTGGCCGAGAGGATGAACCGCGCCCCTCATGGAAAGGGTTAGGTGCATGCTATTCGAGGCAAGGCTGCGAGGATCTTTTGGGCCGAGGCCTCGAGGACGGCCGCCCATGTTATTAACCGCTCGCCTTGAGTAAGCCTCTCGCACGGGGAAGTTCCCTGAGTGATTTGGAGGAAAAGAACCAAGATATCTGATCATCTGCGGACTTTTGGCTGCAAGGCCTTTGTCCATGTTCCGAGAGATGAGAGGACCAAATTGGAGCCAAAGACACTACAATGTGTCTTTCTGGGCTATGGTGAGGAAGAATTTGGGTACATGTTTTAGGACCTAAAAACAAAGAAGTTGGTTCGCTCCCGCGATGTGGTCTTCGTTGAGGACGAGACCATTGAGGACTTTGAGAAAGATGTGAAGTCTCTTTCTAGTACCTCCCGGACAGACAGAGTTGAGATTGAAACTATCCGTCCTGTACCTCTTGTATCCGAAGTCCTCGGATCAAGAGTAACTGCCAACCAGGATCAGGCGAGTACAATGCCTCAGGATCAGGTTGAAGATGTGGCACCTCAGCAGGGTGAGGTAGCCCAAGTGAGACGGTCGTCCAGAGTGAGACGTCCGTCCGTCCGCCTTCCATCCAGTGAGTTTGTCCTCCTCACTGATGCTGGAGAACCAGAGGATTTCGAAGAGGCCATGAGCAGTGCTGAGAAGGATAAATGGTTTGAAGCCATGGAGGAAGAAATGACTTCCCTTCGCGAGAACCATACGTTTGGTTGCGAGAATTGCCTAAGGGGAAGAAGGCTCACGAAAAATAAATGGGTCTTCAGGTCAAGGCGACCGAGGACCCGGCGCCCCAAGACACAAGGCAAGACTTGTGGTCAAGGGATTTGGTCAACGAAAGGGTGTTGACTTTGATGAAATTTTTGCACCTGTTGTGAAGATGTCCTCGGTCCGTGTAGTGCTCGGACTGGCAGCAGCGTTAGACCTTGAGATTGAGCAACTGGATGTCTGGACGGCCTTTCTCCATGGAGACCTGGAGGAAGAGATCTACATGGAGCAACCAGATGGTTTTGAAGTTAAAGGAAATGATGGACTTGTTTGTCGCTTGAAGAAGAGCTTGTATGGGCTAAAACAAGCTCCGAGACAGTGGTATCGGAAGTTTGAGTCTGTTATGGTTGAACAAGGGTACCATAAGACTTCCTTGGACCACTGTGTCTTTGTGCAGAAGTTCTCGGAAAACGACTTTGTCATCCTTCTCCTTTATGTGGATGACATGCTGGTGGTCGGACAGAATAGTGCTCGGATCAAGGAACTGAAGAAGCAACTCGGACAGTTTTTCGCCATGAAAGACCTCGGATCGGCAAAACAGATTCTGGGGATCAGAATTTCTCGCGACCGAGAGGGCAAGAAGCTTTGGCTGTCCCAGGAAGGTTACATTGAAAAGGTGCTTCAGAGATTCAGCATGGAAGGGTCCAAGCTGTCAAGACACCATCGTCGACCATTTTAGGGCCGAGTAAGCAGCAGTGTGTCCGTCCTCGGATATTAAGAAGGCGCGTATGAGTAAGGTTCCTTACTCCTCGGCGTTGGCGACCCTAATGTACTTGGCCAGGACATTGCTCATGCGGTTGGCCTTGTGAGCAGATTCCTCTCAAACCTGTATGGAGCAGTCGGTCGGCGGTGAAATGGATTTTCGAGATATCTACGCGGGACCTCCAAGACGGGTTTGCGATTTGGGGATGAAAAGCCTCGATTGATTGATTGCGTACGAGGACCTTGAGATATGGCGGGGACGTTGACTCCCGCAAATCAACGTCCGATACTTGGTGAAGTTTACGAGGAGGAGCGGTCTCTGGCGGTCCCAAGTGCGAAATGCGTAGCTCTCTCTACAACGGAAGGAGTTCATTGCCGTGACCGAGGCCTGCAAGGAAATGCTATGGATGAAGAGGTTCGTCCAAGAATTGGGTCTAAGGCAAGAGGCGTACGAGATCTTTTGTGATAGTCAGAGTGCCATCCACTTGTGTAAGAACTCCTCATTCCATTCTCGGTCAAAGCACATTGATGTGCGATACCATTGGGTGAGAGAGGTTTTGGATAATGGGCAGCTATCCATTAGAAAGGTCCGATCGGAAGACAATGGCTCGGACATGTTAACCAAGATTTTGCCAAAGGGAAAGTTAGAAACTTGTTGTGACATTGCTGGTCTAACTGACTTTACTCCCACTCGGTCGTGAGGGGAAGTTTGTTCGGGTCACTCCCGAGTGGAATGTCCGCGGACTCCAGAGAAGGAATGGATGAGTACTCTTTGCGTCTTTGGGACGAGGACTCTTTGCATCTTTGGACGAGGACTCTTGTTCGGTAATGTCGGAGCACAGTAGACGAAGAGCCTTTTGTCGTAGACGTGGACTCTGCTCACGTGGGCTGCGGTGGCGTTTCGCAGGCTGGCCCGATTGGATGCCACGAGGGGGCAGCTTCAGTGTGGCGGGATCGTCATCGACACGCAAGCCTGCGGCTGCCATGTGATCTGCGCCATTTTCCCACCACCCTACCGGCGAGAATGGTGGCTGCAGGTGGCAAAGAGGGTGGTCAGTCGTCCCGTGGCAACCCACGCAGCATCTGGGACGTATATATATATATATATGTGTGTGAGCAAGGTTTGAAGAGAGAGAGGCATACACTTGATTCCTTTTCTTTCGTTTGAAGCTTGAGTAGCTAACGATTGTAATAATCTTTTATAGTGTATTTTTCGGTGGTTTTTCCCTTGGTTAAAGAAGGGTACTTCCACGCCAAAAATCTCTTTGTGTGTTCTTGGTCTCTATTGTTTTTTCTCTGTTTTTTTTCCTTGTTGCCGTCCGAGAACCTTGTCCGCTCGGTCACCGTGACTTCCGCGTGTTCAGCGCCAACACTTTAGGCTTGGGAGGGGGGTTTGGCTAAACTTGGCAACACTTGCTTATCACCCAAACCTCACTGGTGTTGGATTGTGACGCCCAGCTCTCTGCGGAGCGGGTCTTGAATATGCTCATTTTTTTTTTTTTTTTTGGGATAAAAAAAAATTGCTCACTTCAACAATTTAAGTAATGGGTCAAACTGTTTCTTACAGGATATGGAGATGGCTAGTTACAGAATTACTAAAATGGCTGTGTCTATCAAACATTGGACCCATTGAGAAAACAAATTCTTTAATAAATTTATATCTAAGTTATAGAGGATTGTAAATCATTTCAATGAATAGATATAAGTCTAACAGCTGCATGTTCAATTCATTGAAAACCTAAGGCTGTTGCTCACACGATAATTTAAGCTTTTGGGATGTGCAGAATCTTAGCAATGACTCTTTTTATGTTAATTGGCTTCTCGACATAGTTTTCTAGCCTCGTTAACAGGTGATGATGTAGAGTTTCGAGCCTCAAGAACCCCCCTTTTTTTTTCTCTTTTTTTTTGACATGTTATATCTGAACAAGATAAGTCGGCTTACATTGTTGAACCAGTGAGAAGTAAACTTACCAAGTGTACGAAATCTCTTGCTGCTAGTGCTAGAATGTCAGCACAAGAGATGAGACCGGGGCACTTGCTCTCCACTAGGGATTTGGCTTTGTTGATGCTGTCAAACGCCTCAGCGGCCAAATTCTTGTTGTCGGGCGCATCCTTTTCCGCTAACACTTTGCTTCCTGGCCTAGTTGATATCAAGATCGATGCGTCACATCCCTTTCATTAACCATGCAAACCAATCAACATACATTTCAACTATATAAACAGAAATCAGTAGAACATCCAAAAAATTATTAGGCAATGATAACACTTGTAATGGTAGTAATTAGTTAACCAAAAAAAAAAAAAAATCTCTATCACCATTTTATCCGGCTACTATGATGTTTCTGTTCGTCATGTTGTCGATATGTTTAGTCTTTTTTTTTTGGTAAGTTTGATAGGTTTAGTTGACGATAAAAATATTAACTTTTTTGAAAATTTTCAGATCTATGTTTACTTCAACTCCCCAAAGCATTTTACCTCGTGGGTTTTGGGCTATATGGGTTATGCTTTGCCTATAATGTGGCAACCCAAACCTGAATTAGTTGACATGATCTGAAATGCTCACACGGAAATCTTAAACAATCTCTTAACCGAAGCCTAAGTATTTTGCAGCAAAACAAATCATTAGCCGCCCATGCCCACCTCAGCAAGCCTTTTCTTCCTAAAAAATTTCTGTATAAGGATCCTTTCCCTCACAAGCTAAGCGGGCCTCAATCGTTTCAAATTCTGCTTTCTATTGCAACAGAATTTTGTTGAGGGGAATTATCCAGTGAGATAGAGAGGAGGAAGACAACAGAGAGATCGAAGGAGAGGACGAGAGGGCCAAAGTCTTGCTGTGCTCTATTTTTGATTACTATTCCTACTGGTTGCTACCATTGTTGGAGCTGTTGTTGGTTGCTCTTTCCTGTGTAGAACTTTTACCGAAGAAGTAGTTGCTGCTGCTGCATCTGTTGAGAAGCTGACGTGTTGCTGCTATGATATTTCTGCTGCTATGCCGAGAAGAAGAAAGAAATCGTTTGTAAACATTTTTCATCTTTTTGATCATGGGCCACTCATTCTTAGTAATCCCATTGAAATCCAAGCTGATTCTCAATATACCAATTTAAACTTTCTTTGGATGCGAACATAGCATGGGTCGGTTTTGATACCAAATTAGAAACACCATTAACAGTGGTAATTGTTTGAATATAGTAGAAATCAGTAAAATTTAGTAAATTAGTCTTCGTTGGATGAGTTTGAAGCAAATTTCGTGCCTCTACAAAATTGTGAACAACAACAGTAGTTTGTAGGAGACAATGATTAGTGAGAGAGAGAGAGGATAAGTTTCTGCCCCACTTTCATGCCAACCATTTATACGTTTAATTAATTAGTTTATATCTTTTAAATTATCATTCTCATACTATTGAATGCATAGTTTAATATTATATTAACAAATCTCATTTTCAATTTCTTTAAATTGTAGAAATTAAGTGATGAATGTAGATTGATAAATATTAAATTTGATTTCAGCTCACCATTGCTAAAGATATATAGGATTTCAAACAAATTTTGGGCCTACCATTTATACTTTTAACCGATATATTTACACCTTTTAAATTCGTATTCTCATACTATAAAATATATAGTTTAATATTTTATTGACAAACTTCATTTTTGATGCCTTGAAGATATATAAATCAAGTGACAAATATAGATTAAAAAACATTAAAATTTGGTTGTTTCATAGTGAGCTGTGGTTTCGAACTATATTTGGGTCAGTCATTTATATGATAACTAAATGTGTTCAAGATTGTAACCTTATCATTTTTATTTTAAGAAATATGCAGTTTAATTCTACATTGCCATAAGTTGTGTTTGATTATCCGAAATGGTAAAAATTGAGAGATGAAGATGTGATGATGATCACCAAAACTGTCTCAATTTATGCTTTACTGAAGCTACTGTGAATTTCGGATTAATCTTGTATATGTTAAATATATGCGTTCATGTGCATATAATTATTGTTCTTTTGCTATAATATGCATAGATTAATATTGCATTGATGGAACAAGATGGCGATTGCCTGAAGTTATAGCAATTGATTGGTAGGTAGGCAACATTTGCTATCTGGAATCCAGCCTTGGAGTCTAAATATTATTTTGCTGGAGCCCGTATTTTCACATGAATTATGTTTTGGGTTAGGTTTGGATAGTAATACCATTTCATAAGTTGTTTGGTGGCGTTAATATAGGGCATATTTTATATATTTATCACTTTATAATTGATATTAACAAATTGATAATTTCAACGATATTTATCACTTTAGACTTGGTATTTAAGTGGCATCGTGTTATGAGTAGCATAACTTAGTGGGTCGTGGTTGACCTAGTAGGATGATAGGAGTCGCATATTTAATATATCTATGAATCTTCTTTGTCATTCTTTGTGATAATGTTCTTTATGCTAGTATTGATTATATGAGTATGGTTATTATTAGTATCAAATGATAAATTTATTATTGTACGTTATGAGTTTCTTTTATATTATACTCGATTGTGTGAATATATTATTAGTTTCTTATGATAAAATAAAAACTGATTATATAAAAATATAGTCTTAAAGAATATGGAACATGTAAAATTTTAATATTATCAATAGCCATCTAATACTAATTTTCATATCATGATGGTGAATAGGTATATTATTTAGTATGAGGGATACTTATGATCATATGACCATCATATGGCATAATATCGAGAAATATCGTGACGAAAGATGTTGGGTTTTGTTGGCCGGTAATGGGGCGGCCGGATAGAATGATAAATAGTGAAAGGAAAGAGGAAAAAGAAGTACACGCTGTTTTAGGTGGAAACCCTTATGAACCAAGGGAAAACCATTGGAGTAGAGTCGACAACAAATCTACTATGTGAAAAATAGATTACAAACATCCTAGATGGGGTATCCGCTGTACACCCTAGAATAACAAAGAAAAAATCTCACCGGAGTAAACGAAAAATACTCCACTTTTTTACTCTCTGTTTTTCTTTCTTCTCCTTCTCACTGGTGGTGCACTCCTCTCTTGTTCCTTCACCATTGGATTTTTCCACCTTACACTTTACCGTACTCGGATGCTTTCTTTCACTCTCACACTCACAGCTTTTCAGCCCAGGATGCCTATATATGGTGGTCTGCCCGGAAGCTTTCAACTAATAGGCAGGTTGAGTGTGGTTAAATGCCTGCCACCTGCTCTGCAACTTGCCAACAGCTTTATCCACCAACTCTACAACCTGCCGCCTGCACAGATGCCGCATGCGCAGCAGGTCTGCCACCTACTCTACTGTCCAGCAACTTGTTGCCAGTTGTCCACGACGTCTTCAGTCGTTGCTGCAGTCAAGTCCCTTGGTTGTTTGTGCCCATTGGCTATCACAAGAGTCTTCCGGTGTTCCTTGGTTGATTTCATACCAGTAATACCAACTGGTAAATTCTTCCTTTCCATCTGGTCAACATGTTGACCGGCAACCCAAAGGCACTCTAGTATTTTCTACTCCGAAAATACTATCAGGAAATCCTCTCCCGATTTCCTTTCCAGCCTTAGCCGGTCAACCTTCCGTTGACCATATCCACAGCCATCCGATCAACCTTCCGTTGATCGGATCCGGTCAACCTCCTATTGATCGTCCTTCATAGCCATTCGGTCAACCTTTCATGTTGACTGTCTTCTGCTGCTATCCAGAGAACTTGATCGTTCTCCACAGTCATCCGGTCAACCTTTCGTTGACTGTCTTCTGCTACAATCCAGAGAACTTGACCGTTCTCCACAGCCATCCGGTCAACCTTTCGTTGACTGGATTCGGTCAACCTCCTGTTGACCATCTTTAGTTGGCTGTCCGCCTGTCAAACTCCGTTGACCATTTTTTTCTTCTAGCCGGTCAACACCTCGATGACAAACTAGTTTGTTGAAATCGCCCACAAGGGAGTGACCATTTTCCAACAAACTTCCCCTCACGACCTTGTGGGGGATACCTTCGCCTCTACCCGGTGACTGCCATCGCCTGCCTTCTGGCAGCTTCTCCTCAACTGGGATCCCGGCGTTGGCCTCCGCAAGCCTAAATGACACATTCCTCTGTCCCGCTGAGCTTGGAGCAATCCCATTCCCTTTTAGCTCCTTTTCCGCGAACTTGTCATCCTCCCTTGCACTCCACCTTGACCGTCCTCTCCTGCCACCTTAACCAATGCCCTGTTTGGTCACCTTGACATTTTCTTTGATAGTGCAAGGCCTTATCAGATACCGCCCTGATATCTTGCTTCCCCTTGCCATCACTGATGCGCCTTTGGTGAGCTTCCACTGGCCATTGCCAAACGCCGTCCTGAAGCCTTTCTCATCAAGCTTTCCGGTTGAAATCACATTCAACCTCAGATCTGGGGCATGTCGCACGTCCTCCAGCACCAGCGTATTTCCATTGCTTGTCCTCAAGCAAACATCTCCTATGCCAACAACCCTAGACGAGCCACCGTTACCCATCTTCAACACCCCGTAACCGACGGGCGTGTAACTCATGAAGTGGGACTTCCTCGGTATCGCATGGTGTGAGGCCCCACTGTCCATCACCCAACTCGTCTCCTAGCATGGCCGGCTCCGTGCTTCCCCTGCGTGGACCACTAGGAGGTCTCCGCAGAAAGCAATGGTCTCCGGATCATCATCCTGATCCCTTTTCTCCTAAAAATTGCTTCTGCCCTCCTCGTCCTGCCTCCTCTGTGGACAGTCCTTCTTTATGTGGCCTTTCTTGCCATAAAGGAAGCTGTAGAGTCCCACATCGGATGGGGAGGTGAACGAAGCATGCCTGATAAAGGGTGTGGATACCTCTTCCATTGGCGATGCGTTTTGGGGGCCTGTAAGGGTCTGCCAGGAACAAAACCGTGAGGCGCCCTGTGACGGCCTTGGCGGTAGGGGACGGTCCAAAGTGGACAATATCGTCAATGCGGATGCTCCGGGGACGTTACAGAAGCAACTCCTTCCTTCAAGCTTGCTCCGGCTGCTGCTCCTCTCCATCCTCCACCCTGTCCTCGATCAGATCTCCCTCGTCCCCGACTGCTGGTGGCCACAAGAAGACTTTCCCGAGAGCTTGAGGCCACACCGCTTTCCCTCCGCCTTGACTTGTTCATAAGCAGGAAAGTTATGACCTCGTCCAACTTCAGCGTGTCCTTCCTGAACAGCAACATCGTGACAATATGATCGTATGGGGCCGGCAAGGATGCCAGCAACACCAATGCTTTGTCCTCCTCCTTGATCTTCTCATCAATGACCGACATCTGCGTTACCAGCCGGTTGAACTCGTCCAAGTGCTTCTCGAAGCACTCACCTTCCGACAATCGCAGGCCAAAGAACTGCTTGTTCATATACAGCTTAGTTGTCAAGGACTTAGACTTGTACCGACTCTCAAGCTTTTCCCAGACCACGGTTGGGTCTAATAGTCGAGGACCTCCTGGAGTGTGTTGTTCGTCAAAGACAACTTAATGGTGGAGTTGGCAAGATCCCTCTTTTCTTGCCACTGGTCCTCGGACAGTTTCTCTGGCTTCTCCTCCTTTTTTCGAAGAGCTATTATTGTTCCTTCCCCGGTCAAAATATTCCTCATCCTTTCCTGCAAAAGGATGAAATTATTTTACTCATTGAACTGCTCCACATTGAATGTCCCATTCTTCGCTGACGATGCTATCCAACCGACGGTTCACGAACCTGTCTCTGATACCACTTGTTGGCCGGTAATGGGGCGGCCGGACATAATGATAAATAGTGAAAGAAAAGAGGAAGAAGAAGCACACGCCGTTTTACGTGGAAACCCTTATGAACTAAGGGAAAACCACGGGAGCAGAGTCAACAGTAAATCCACTATGTGAAAAATAGGTTACAAACCTCCTAGATGGAGTATCCGCTATACATCCGAGAATAACAAAGAAAAAACCTCATCGGAGTAAACGGAAAACACTCAACTCTTTTACTCTCTGTTTTTCTTTCTTCTCCTTCTCACTGGTGGTGCACTCTTCTCTTGTTCCTTCACCCTTGGATTTTCCCTCCTTGCACTTTACAGTGCTCGGATGCTTTCTTTCACTCTCACACTCACAGCTCTTCAGCCCAGCATGCGTATATATGGTGGTCTGCCCGGAAGCCTTCAACCAATAGGTAGGTTGAGTGTAGTCAAATGCCTGCCACCTGCTTTGCAACCTGCCAACATCTTTATCCACCAACTCTGTAACCTACCACCTGCACAGATCCCGCATGCGCAGCAGGTCTGCCAACTGCTCTGCTGTCCAACAACTTGTTGCCAGCTGTCCACGACGTCTTCAGTCGTTGCTGCAGTCAAGTCCCTTGGCCATCTGTGCCCATTGGCTATCACAAGAGTCTTTCGGTGTTCCTTGGTTGATTCCATATGAGTAATACCAACTAGTAAATTCTTCATTTCCATCTGGTCAACATGTTGACCGGCAACCCAGAGGCACTCCAGTATTTTCTACTCTGAAAATACTATTAGGAAATCCTCTCCTGATTTCCTTTCCAGCCTTAGCCAGTCAACCTTCCGTTGACTGGATCCACAGTCATCCGGTCAACCTTTCCTGTTGACCATCTTCTGCTGCTATCCGGAGAACTTGACCGTTCTCCACAGCCAACCGGTCAACCTTTCGTTGACCATCTTCTACTTCTATCCGGAGAACTTGAATGTTCTCCACAGCCATCTGGTCAACCTTTCGTTGACCGGATCTGGTCAACCTCCTGTTGACCATCTTCAGTTGGCTGTCTGCCGGTCAAGCTCCATTGACCGTTTTTGCCTTCTAGCCGGTCAATACCTCGATGACAAACTAGTTTATTGAAATCACCCACAAGGGAGTGACCATTTTCCAACAGGTTTAATATGTTATTGTGATTTCAATACCATTTAGGGTGGAGGAAATCTAAGTGATGATATTCTTGTGTTCTTTTTGGGTAGAGGGAATCTAAGTATTGATATTCTTCTACCATTTGTGAGCAGAGGAAAGTTGAGTGTCGTTATTCTTATATCTTATGTAAGCAGAGAAAATAAGTGCCTGTGAGATGCTATAATTAGTGTGGCAAAGTATCACTAGACAATAAATTTGGTTATATATCTAACTTATGAGTATCGATTATTCCGTGGAACATACCTAATTGATGGGGACAGATATATGCAATCTTTGATTTACAGTGGAAGAATAAAATTTAAAAAGGTTTTGTGATATATTGTTATTATTGATACCTCTTGAATTCAAAATATATTAAAATTCATGAGTTGTATTCAATAGAATATATAAGTTAGATTAAGTGATATTCAAACTCCATGAAATCTATAATGTTATATTATTATCTAGGTTAGAGTATCCAGGTCATCCATAGCGATATTTAAATTTACAAGATCTGTCTTTTTGTGATATTTGGGCTTCAAGGATCCCCACCTCCTGTTGATAAGATATGTATTTTGTAGAATCTTTTTATTTCCATGATAGGTGAATTTGGTGGGATCTTTCATTATTATTATTTTTCAGTTGTAGTTGCGATGAGTTATAGAGTTTTGAATATAGGTTATTGTTGAACTTTATTTTATTATTTTTGAATATTTTGATATTGTTTATCTGAGTTGATGATTGATTATTATCTGTTATGAATTATTATCTCTTTCTGTGCATATGACTAACCGTTATATTTTATTAACTCTAAATTTGAGTTGAGTATATAGCACTAGTAGGGGATTTTGTTGTAGACTCATAACTAGTGAGAATTCTTGAGACTAGTGCCTCTTATTTTTTTAGTGATAGATAGAATTTGTTGTTGTGGTGATTTGATGGTTATTTTTAGGATCATGTCTTTTGGTCTTAATATTTCATATGTTGGTTATTTATACGTTACTTTGATAAAAAGTTAATTTTGTGTTGATGAATGCTTAAAATTATGATCGACATTCGATGGTGTATATAGTTTGAGGTTTTGATGTGAGCTTTTCAGGTTGGGTCAGGTGATTTGTGTTTGAATCATTACATAATAAGATCATATATTTGATAAGCTTAGATAGTTGATGTAATAATTAAAATTGTTGAGAATTTAATCTCAATTAATTAGGGGATTTGAAACTTAATTATAAATGTTAAATATTTTTTATTTTCTTATCCCTAGGTTTTAATCCAATTAATAAAGGAAGTTAAAATATCAAATATCTTTCATTGTCTTATCCCTAGATGATTTAATGTGAGTCATATTTTTGATAATGAACCTAAAAATTGAAGTTTCTTGTAACGTCCCCGGGTACTCGCTTGTGAATATTATCCGTTTTATCACGCAGGTATATGATTTTGTTCCTGGTAGACGGCATCCATTGCCCCCAAAACGCGTCCATAAGGGAGAGGTATTCACGCCCTTATAAGGCACGCTTCGTTCCCCTCCCCATCCGATGTGGAACATCACAGTCCACCCACATTGTAGGGCCCAGTGTCCACGCTAGCACACCGAACCGGGCCCCATCTTTAATACCATTTGTAACGTCACCGGGCACCCACTTGTGAATATTGTCCGTTTTACCACACAGGTGCACGGTTTTATTCTTGGTAGACGGCCTCCACCGCCCTCAAAACGTGTCCACAAGGGAGTGGTATCCACGCCTTTATAAGGCACGCTTCGTTTTCTTTCCCATCCGATATGGGACATCACAGTTAAATCCTTTTCAATTATGAAAGGTACCTTTATTGTTGCTGAATCTAACAACCATAGCCATAAGACTAAAGAGTCAGGCCTCATAGTAAGTCTATGAGCTAGGACCTGAGTTCGGTATGCCAGCATGGACGCTGGGTGTAATATCCCATATCGGATGGGAATGAGAACGAAGTGTGCCTTATAAGGGCGTGGATACCTCTTCCTTGTGGACGCATTTTGGGGGCAGTGGAGGCTGTCTGTTAGGAACAAAACCGTACGCCTGTGTGGCAAAACGGACAATATTCACAAGCGGGTGCTCGAAAATGTTACAAATGGTATCAGAGATGGAGCCCGGTTCAGTGTGATAGCGCAGACGCTGGGCTCCCAAGGGGGGTAGATTGTGATGTCCCACATTTGATGGGGAGAAAAACGAAGCGTGCCTTATAAGGACGTGGATACCTCTCCCTTGTGGACTCATTTTGGGGGTGGTGGAGGCCGTCTACCAAGAATAAAATCGTGCGCCTGTGTGGCAAAGCGGACAATATTCACAAGCAGGTGCCCAGGGATGTTACACTGCGTTTCCAAGGGTGGTGGATTATAATATCCCACATCGGATGGGGAGGGGAATGAACCGTGCTTTATAAGGGCGTGGATACCTCTCCCTTGTGGACGCGTTTTGGGGGCGGTGGAGGTCGTCTATCAGGAATAAAATCATGTGCCTGTGTGGCAAAGCGGACAATATTCACAAGCGAGTGCCTGGGGATGTTACATTTCTAACTTAGTATCATATTATTGGAGTTCTTATAACATAAAAAAATTTAAAATTGAAGACACTTGAAAAAAGATTTTGATTTTTCTTCTCCATCTTTACCATCCTATTTTTTTTTTCATGCCGTATGAGTAGTTTTACCATTAGCTTATCAAATTGGTATCAGAGCAATTAAACGCTTAGCTCTACATACAATTAGCACAAAACTGAGATCCAAGGAGTAGTAGGCATAAATAATTTCTTCTAATTAAAATTTTCTATTTTAGAAAAAGATAACTATGAGAATAGAAGTATCCAAATAAAGGTGCTCCTGGGATTTTAAGACTTATGAAATCTTGTTGATGGAGGGTATGAGGAGCCCAACTCTCATGTAGAAGAGGAGAGCTTGTTGGAGAATCAAAGAAATCAATTGAAGGAAATGAATAAGAAAGGCAAAAATGCATTATGTTTTATTTATGAAGGTATAGAAACAAGCTTTAAAAATTTTTTTACTGCTGCTACTTCTAAGCAAACATGGGACATTTTAAAAAGTTCTTTTTGAGAAATTGCTAAGACAATGAGGGTACAACTATAAATTCTATGAGACGAACTTAAGATGTTGAATATGAATGATGATAAATGCATTGTCAATTGTCTCACAAAAATGATGATGATTGTGAATCAAATTCAAAGATATGATGAAAAACTTGAAAATGTGAGTGTAGTAGAAAAACTTTTATACTCAATTTTAAGTTTGAGCACGTTGTTATTATAATTGAAGAGTCAAATAATAGTAAAAAAATCTTACTACTTTGACTTCTTATAACTTGAAAGTCACACTTAAAGTTCATAAATAACAAATAAACAAGAAGTTTGTGACTTTACTTAAGCATGCCTTCTAATTTAAGCTTTCATTCAAATACGTCAGAGATCAAGAGGAGAACTTTCAAAAAGTAAAGGCAAAGGTTACAGAGGCCGAGGAAGGAACAATAGTAGAAGAGGTATATATAGAGGTAGACAGGATGAAAATTATTTTTGGAGGGAGAAAAAGATTGCGAGTAAGAGGAATAACTGGTGGAGGCTATGGTGGACAATGGCATGGCAAGAAAGACGTGAAGTGCTACAATTGTTAAAAAAAAATAAGACATTATATCTATAAGTATGGATCAAAGGGCAATGATAAAAACAATGAGTATGCTAATCTAGCAGATAAAGATAACTATGAAGTCGGCCATACCTTATTGTTAGCCTAGAATGGGCTTGATGGAGACAAAAGAAGCGCGTGGTTTCTAGGCACAGATACAAGCAATCACATGTGCGATAAAAATGAGATATTTGTTGGTCTTGATGAGATAGCTCAAGGATAAGTCACTTTTGGTAACTCTTCCAAAATTTTGGTGAAAGATAAAAGTAATATTCTTATCAAATTAAAAAAAATTAAAATTAAAATTTTTTGTTTTGATGTCTATTATGTTCTAGACATGGCAAATATTACTTTGAGTATGGGATGACCATTGAAAAAGGATTATACTATTAGCATGAATAATCCTTATCTAACAATCAAAGATATCTCCTAACAAATTAATTGTAGAGATATCAAGTAATAGAATGTTTTCTTTAGACATCAAACGTGATGCAGGAAAAATGCTTGAATGCAATTTTGAAAGATGAGGCGTGGTTATGGCATTTGAGATTCAGTTACTTTAATTTTGGTGGGCTAAAAATATATTCAGGCAATGACATAGTGAGAGATATGCCCATTTAAATGAGATTTGTGAGGAATGTATCTTGAAAAGCATCACCGATCTAGCTTTTCCAATGAAGTGAAGTGGAGACTATCACAACCACTTGAGTTTGTTCATAGCGATTTTTGTGACTATTAAATCCAATATTAAATGGAAAGAATAGATGCCTTTTTATATTTATTGATGGCTATAGTTGGAAAACACAGGCTCATTTCTTAAAAACAAAATTCGAAGTATTTAATGTGTTCATAATATTTGAGATTGTTATAGAGAAGTAAAGTGGACATTATATCAAGCTGTTTCGATCTGATCAAGGAGGGGAGTATTCAATTTTCTGGAAACTATCCAAGAAGAGAAGTGGAGAAAAGCCATGGACGAGGAGATTAAGGCAATCGGAAAAAAAGGTACATGGGAACTCACGATTTTACCAAGAGCCCACAAAGCTATTGTTGTAAAGTGGATTTTCAGTACAATGAAAAATGCAACTGGTAAAGTGCAATAATTCTAGGCAAGATTAGAGGTTAGTTGCCAAAGGTTACAAACAAGTAGCTAGGATTGACTGCGGATAGGTGTTTACACTTGTAGCTTGATTGGAGACTATGACGTTGCGAGTTTCAATTGTCGCTCAATGGTGATGGAAGATCTACCAACTTGACTTAAAATCGATATCCTTGAATGATTTTATTGAAGAAGACGTATATATTGAAAAACCTTTTGGGTGATCGAAGTCATGCATGAAGATAAAATTTACAAGTTGAAGAAAACACTCTGTGGGTTTAAACAAGTAGAAGGGATATGGAATACAAGAATTAACTAGTACTTTTATGATAACAATTTTTAGAAATTCCCTTATGAGCATGAACTTTATATGAATAATTTTGCCAATGGAGTTGTATTTTTTGAAAGCCTCTATGAACATGACTTGATTTTTACATGAAATAATTCTTTATTATTTAATGAGTTCAAATAGAGCATACTTAAGGAATTTAAAATGATGGACAATGGCTTGATGCCTTATTATCTCGGGATTGAAGTAGCGTAAAGAGAAGAAGGGAGGTTCTTAAGAAGTTTTATATAGAAGCATGAAATTCGGTCAAGCCCGTAGCATGTGGTTGGAATTAAGGAAAAATGTTTATGTTAATGGTGTCGATCCAACACACTTTGTAAGTCTTGTTGGAAGTTTTCGATATCTTACTTAAATGAGGATGAATATTCTTTATGATGTTAGCTTGGTTAGTTAGTACATGAAAATACTAAATCAAACTAACATTGATGCAGTGAAACAGATTCTTTGTTTTATCAAAAAGACCCTCAATGATAGTTTGTTTTATTTATATGCTAATGAATTTAATCACTGTGGGTATATTGATAGAGATTTGGCAATTCAGCTTCTATATAGTATTCAAATAAGTAACTATTATTTTATCAACTTGTGAAGTTGAGTATGTGGTAGCTATTTGTATCGTGTGTCTGGCAATTTGGCTTAAAAAGTTACTATTTTTATTTGAGAGAAAATCTCACAAAGATTTATATTAATAATAAGTCAATAATTGTCTTCATAAAATTTTTTGTATTATATGAAAGGAGTAAGTATATTGATACGCATTATCATTTCATTGCAAGTCCCATGATGAAGTTGTTGAGATTTTTACAAAATTACGAAAGTTTGATAAGTTCAAATGGTCGAATGTGATGCTCATGATAAAGACCCTAGATTAATTGCATTTAAGGGATAATGTTAAGAAATTAATCCCAATTAATTAGTAGATTTAAAATTTACTTTGAAATGTTAAATGTCTTTTCTTATCCTGCCACAAGGTTCTAATCTAGTCAATTGGGGGAGTTGCAATTTGATGAGGAATATTGAATGATTGTTACTATCCTCTCTAAGTAAGTTAATATGAGTTATATTGTATACATTGAATTTAAAAATCAGAAGACTCCAACTTTATGCTATGTTAATGAAGTTCCATTGTAACATGAAAAAAAATATGAAATTGAAGGCATTTGAATAAAAATTCTAATTTTTCTGTTCCATCTTTGCCATGCCTTCTTATTTTTTTTAATGGCATATGAGTAGTTCCACGGCTAACTTTCCGACTGAAGATTTGACATAGGAGAAGGAAGGAGGTGTGTTTTCTAGCATGGAAGACGAAAACCTTACCAAAATTGATCATTACAAGTTTTAATTTAATAGCCATTCCCTTCAACTAAGGAGGACTAATAGGCTATTATATTAAAAATGACTCGATTATTATGCAAGTTTATGGTTACTGTAAAGTGAACATTGTTGGGGTCACTCCCGAGTGGCATGTTGTCCGCGGACTCAGTTGGGAAGAACGGACGAGGATTTCTTTGAAGCGTCATGTCCGAGCGGTTGTTGAGGATGAGGACGAGGAGTCTAGAATCGTAGGCGTTGTCTCTATCAACGTAGGCCTGCAAGTGGCCGTTTTTGCAGGTGGGTTGGTCACCCACTCTGATTGGATGTTGCAACGGCTGCAACTTTCCGATGACAGGCCTGCCATCTGACGCGCCAAGCATGCGCCTGCTATGGCAGGCCTAGGACGTAGGTCTGGAGACCTAGGTCCAGTAGGGTGGGCGGACACGCCACCTTTTGTGTATATATAGAGAAGCTTGTTGCCCTTGCTGTGTGTGCTAGAGTTGGGACATTTTGGTTTCTAAGAGCCTTGAGAGAGTTGTGGGTAAGCTTTGTTGTAAATATAGAGTGAGATATACTTTGAGAGAGGAAGGTTGTACACTTGAGATTGTTTTCTTTCGTTAGAGCTTGAGTAGCCAACACTTGTAAACAATTCTCTCATAGTACATTTCTTCGTGGTTTTTTCCCTTGGCTTTAGAAGGGCTTTCCACGTTAAAACTTGTGTGTTCTCTTTTGTTCTCTATCCTTACTTTCCTTGCCGTCCGAGACCTCTGCTCTGTGTGCTGTCCGAGAACTCTATCCGCTCGGTCACCGTACAGTCCGAGTGTTTTCCCCCAACAAACATTGGCTATTAGGTCCTCCAAAATGATGAGATAAATATAGAATAATTATTTCCTGCAATGGATTGATGAATCTTGATTTTTCATAAATTAAACTAACTAGAAGGTCTAAGATTCTTGAAAACATCCTATATTAAAATTATTGGTATTTATTAAGATAGATAAACCGTCACATTATCTATTCACGTAGATATTACTAGATCGGTTTTTAAACCTGTTAGCAGCACCAGGGTGGATAGATTTCTGGAATATACGATATGATGCTTGGCCAATTGCTTTGCCATTTAACATACATACTTAAGTGAATAAAGGGCCTGAGTTTTAACCTCAACGAAGCAATCGTGGAAGAAGAGGCGAATGGTGGCGGCGGCGGAGACGGGTGCTTCTTTGAACTGGCGGGCGGTGACGGAAGCGACGAGCTGCTCCACCTGAGGGCAGGACTTGGCGTAGTAATCCACAGACAGTTGCCGTTGGCGGCGGGTGGCGTTGGCGGGCTTGGCGTCGAGACACTGTGAGGTCTCTAGCAGGATGGCGAGGAGTAGAATGGGTAGAGCGGCGAAGAGTGTGACTGCAGAAGCAGCAGAAGAGGATGACGACGACAAGGTGGACATTTTTGTATGTGGGCAGCTCACGACAAAGAACTGAAGACGGAATATATAAATGTGAGGACCACGAAAGACACAGGAATCATTGCCCGTGAAGTCCATTATTGCTAAAAGCTGCTCTGAGAGAGGAGAGGAGGAGAGAGAGAGAGTGATTTATTCTGTCATGTATTTTCTCGTGTGAAGAAGACGAGAATTAATTTGTCAAAAGGAAAAGATAAACAATGAACAAAATATTAATGCTCTTCATCACTGCCCTCGTTAAATTTGTTGGATAGCACCACCGGAACCACAGGGGGCTGCAATGCGTACGACATTGCAGCATCCTGCAATGCTTTTTCAACCGTTGGATTGAAAAATTTAACGGCCGGATATTACATATAAAAAAAAATTTTGATTATTTTTATTATTTTAATATTTTTTTATATTTGATTTTAAAAAAATAATAATTTAATATATTTTTTAATTTTATGATTTTTTCTTAAAAAGGGGAGCCGTCAGATATAAATCTGACGGCCCCCAAATGCATCACAGGGAGCTGCCCCCCTGATCCTAGCACCACTAGCTATAAACTTAGTTTAGTTTGGGGGTGTAATTATTTTGTCTCGACTTTTTTCAGAACTTGTAACTTATAAGTCATGACTCAAAAGCTATAAATGATTAAATTAAAAAATTTAAAACAAAATATAAATTAAAAAAGAAAAAAAATTCAACTGTTCAAATTAGCTAACTACTGTTCTATTTACCCTACTGGTAGGATCAGAGATTTTACTACTTTTATCTATACCGTTGAATTATTTTTTTATTTTCAAATATTGATAATTAAATTTTAATTTGATAGGTTTTTTTTTGAACGGAGGATGATCATACCCTCGCTTGGGCCTTGTTCCCACGTATTACACCAAATTTAATGGGCTCACGGATTGTTAGGTGAGGAATGCTATTGAAAAAATGGGTTTTCTATTTCAAGGGGACTTGTTTTTTTTAAGGGATTTCCATCAAATATTTGAGGTTGAGGCCCCATAAGCTACTTACCAAAAAAAAAAAAAAGAGGCTGCATAAGGTGATACTGTAGGACATTGAGATGCGTATGGATGTCACAGTGCTTCCGATGCCAACAGCGTCGTTGAATTTAAAATCCAATAGTCCATATTTTTATATTTAAAATAATAATAATAATAATTTTTTAAAAGTACGTGCCATTAAACTTAAAATTTTACGGCTTCTGAGAGTGTTGAAGCCCCCTCTTCTCGCATAAGGTGCCCAACAAGTTATTAATAACCCAAGAGCCATCCATTGTAAAAACTTGAACATCAATTAAGAATAATTTAAACTTTCATATCAGTTGGCTTTTTGACATAGTAACCAAGTGAACATGAATTCTGCTTCTAAAGAAACCATCTTGTACTAATTATATTATCCATTATACCTAATTTGATTCAAAAGTAAATTTTTAACGAATATAAAATATATGTAATGTGTATGTTTATTAAATGTAAATGAAATTTAATTTTCATAGAAGATATATTACTAAAATAAATTTGAGACAGTAAAAAAAATAACACACATGTTATTGAATAAAAATTTTCAAACTTTTCTCTAAATAGTGAAAATAATGTATTATAAAAGTAAACTTATGATCCAAGTGGTATAAATAAATCAAATTTTAGCCAATTTACGCATAACTTGTAATTTATATTAGGAAACTCATTAGATTTGTTCATAATAGTATAATCGGATAATTTTTGATCTTTTTATTAAACTTAGTTTATGTGTTAGTGAATTTCTATATACTATTGGATTTCAATATATATGTTATCAATATGTCAATGAAGGTTTACCAACTAAATAATAGAAAAAAAAATGGGTGAGAAAAATTTGACAATTTAATATCAATAAAATGGTTTAATTTTCTCAAGTAATGATCTCTTTTTACACTGAGCAATGAGAGTTTTTGAATTAAATTTCTTTTTCTCAATAGATGTGTGCCTTTAATGAAGATAAGAAAAATATATATATGGTTGAAAATTGGGTTAAAAATATGTACTAGTTTTCCAACACATGTACCATTTAAATGCATATCAGGTGTTATTATTATGAATAAAATGTGTTCATGGACCATTTAGGCACATATCATATGCGAGCATTTTGTATAAAATGTACTTATTTGCAAATCAGACACACATCGGGTATAGTTATATTGAATAAAATATGCATATACACAGATTAGATATGAAAATTGGGAGAATATGCATTTGCATGAAATGGGTGTTTATTTGATGTTCGTATTCATTGTTGCTTTATAATATTTTAAATCATCTATTTATTTAGTTATAAAATACGTTAATATAAGATATTTCTAATATATCTGAAATTTAAAATGGACATTAAAATTAAGGATTGTGTTAAAATATAGAACTATTCTTGGAATTTTAGTTTATAGATTCAGATTTTAAAGTTTGATATTTTTAATGTGTTTTCTCAACAATTTATGAGTAGATTATTACATGATTAATCACCTTCTTGTATCTGCAAGCAAGAAACACATACCGATACATCAATAGTATGAAAGCTATGAGTAATTCAATTGAGAAAGGGCAGGCTTGGTGATTCCAAGTTGAACTTATTAAATTATGCAGAAGAAAGTGGGTGAAGCCGCAGCATCGCGGTCAAAGAGGGAGAGAAATTGATGGAAGTCTGCGTTGAGCTCAGCTGAAAAGCGCTGCAGCCGAGAGACCCGCTTTTACTGATAATCAACCAAGTCCGGGGGCCAACCATGTGGGAGACCCACGGCCCTCTACTTTTAAGTCTTTAGAATTTAAGAGTCCATATTTTATATAGTTAAAAAATTTATAAAATAAGTAATTTATTAGACTTTTTAAGAATACTAAAGTACTAAAAAAATATTCATATTATAAGAAAATATTTAAAATATAACTATTATGATCTATAATTTTTTAAATATTTAAAAAATATAAAATGAATTGAATTTTCATCCAACAGTCTGAAATACTGCAAAACTATTGCAAGATTGTTGCCCCCTAGTTCTATAGTTAGAAATAGAACCTTAGTCCATCTGCAGCTGCAAGCAAGGGACCTCATCGCCAGCTCATGGTTATATTATTAATTATATATATATATTTTAATTTATTAGTAGAGGTATTAAATGGGTTAGACTGTTCGTGGCATGGTATAGTCTGCCCCGTGGTAAACAGTATCATAACGTATATAGTATGGCCTAATATTTTGGATCATGTTAGGCCGTGTAGTAGACGGCTGTGGCACAATCAGACTGTGCCAATTATGACCCATTTGGGATAGAGAATAGGAGCAAGAGAGAAAGAAAATCAAAAATAATTTTATTTTTAATCTATAAATATATACATATTTGTAATTTTTTTGCACATCATGAGCAGTATGCTGTGTTCGGTTAAAACTCAAAAGTTTCGAGCCGTACCTCACATAGCTCGCTTGTAAACATGTAGTGTTGATATGTCCTATTTACAAGCCAGTGGCTTCAATAAATGAGCCATGTCAGATTAATACGGTCCATTTAACACTTATATTTATCGGAGGAGACAAGAGTAATGAAATTTGGTGAGTGCTTTGTCTGCTTGTCACTCTTTGCTGTCAAAATAAAAAGGACGTGACACCGTTGGAAGAGGCGGACCACATCTCTGTTTATTTGATCTTATTAATTCGTGGCCTTAAAATGAATGGCACGACCATTCATATACACATGTATATTTATCAAGCTTGAGATCTATGGCTGCATAAGGCTGGTTCTCAAGTGGGCATCCATTCTCATCGTAGACTTCTAATTTATATCGTATTAGGAGATTTAAGATGATAAAAGTATTACATTTATTTTATTTTTTTATATTATTTAGAATAATCTCATCTGATATTAATTGATAATGATAAATTAAAATAAAATAAAGTAAAAAAAAAAAATTAAAAACCATCTTTACAAAACGAGGGAGAGATTTATTTTCTTCAACTCAGTTATACAAATGAAAGCAACCAACTAATTTTAGGGGACGAGTTTGCTGAACCGTGGGGGAAGAAGGATGGAGAATTGGATGCCTAAGTAGTCCAGTCTTGAAAACCTCAGCACAAATCAAAATCCTCGGGCTCATTCCACTGATTGTTGGCACACGGCTGCCATAATTATTTCCAAGGCCACTCCTAATGGTGGCTTCAGTGAGGTTGGGTGATTCATTATTTGTGGCAGCAACTTCTAAATTTGATGCATGACAAAGGTGAAAATGTAACAATAAATTGGACTTAGGTGGTTTGAACTGAAGAGCAATAGAGCGGAAAACAATAGATGAAATATGAAGTGTGTTTAGTTTAAATAGGTGTCAAATCTTACTGTCAGTCTCAATGAATTGATATGTCCATAGATCCTATGAATTACAACCTGGAGAAAAAAAAGGTGATAATGTAAACTAAGATTACATAATCATTTCACATCTAGTAGAAAATGTAATGATGATAGAACAAGGCATGTATTAGTAATGGAGAGTGGGGGTATAGAAATAGAGTGAATATGGCAACATGCATTCTTGATCCACTAGCAGTATGGATAGTTCGTGCATCTGGTGTCCCAAATTTATTGATTTTGATTAATAATCATATAATTACAATAAGTAGAGTTAATAATTTATGAAAAATTACCTACGATAACATATAGAATAAATGTAAATATAGAACTATTTGGAAAAAAAATTGGTTGTCAATATCCTGAAGATTTTTAGTAAATTGAGTAGAAGACAGTGGTGCAGTGTTTGACTTGGTCAGTTTCATGTCAGTAATGGCAACCATACAAAGGAAAGGAGAGTTTCGATTCTTATAGGATGCCTTGTCTTGAAAAAATTGTATTTGGAGTAAACTTTTGCATGTCAGTATTTGCGGATGGAATAAGAATCACAGGGTCATTGAGTATCAATTTTGGAGAAGATAGAGTATTTTGAATAAGATGCTTGTAAATGAGCTGCAAGAGTTGTCTCATTATGCATTGAAATTTGAACTCTTCAAAAATAAGTTTAGCAATGTCACTGCCTAGCAAAGGTCGAGGATGCCTATATAACAGCAAGGCCTTGGTGGACTCACACTTACCACGAAGAGCCATGAGTGAGGCACAAGCCATTCCGATAGCCTATGAATTTGTTGAGCTCCATTGAAGACTCTAATTGTAGTTTTGTTGATACTAATTAATCTCATAAATAATACATTTTAGAGTAAACATTACTCATTGATTACTCAGATTCTTAAAATTTATTATATAACAAGTCCATAATCAGATATTATTTTGCCATGTTCATGTATGAGTATTGTTATTGAAGAAAATATATTTTTAGAATTTTAATCAGTTAAATTACCAAAATGAAATTACTGTCGTTATTTATACAAAGAAAGTTTAAAAAATAAAATGTGAGAATCCTAACAAGACTTATTTTTTAAACTAGCCTAATGATCATTTGTTGGTAAAATTGTGCCACCGCATGTTGTCCTTTTTCTCTCCATGATGATTGGCTATGATTAACACTTACATGGCTAATTGAATTGAAGGCAAACCATTTGTAAATTGAACAATGGGTATTGATTAAGCGTGCATTTCTTGCCCCCTTTTTGATTTCACAAATTTGGAAATTCTATGTTTTTTAATCATAATTGAGAACAAATGTGGACTCCATGTTTTTCCTACACATAATCTTGCTAATGTGGCTTAGGAACCTCCACTAATGAAGAGAATTCATTGAGAATAACTCAAGGAAAGGGTTGTTTGCATGTTATGTCCTACACGCAGAGTCATACGTATTATTATAATCTGTGGAAGAGCCAGCATATGATATTTTTCTTTTTAATATATAATAATATATAAATAATATATTCTATTAATTCATTATAATAATTTATTTTAAAAATAGAAAAAATAACTTTAGCAAAAATATATATATTTCATGGAATTCGATAATCAAAGGTTTAATTTATCTTTATTGTAGAAATTTCTCAAATTTTTGTTACCAAGAATCTACAAAAAGATAATACTTTCAAATATTAGAAAATCTAAAAATAAAAGAACATGCTTACAAACTACTCCAAAGAAACATGGATGTACACTTACATAGAGCATAAGGACATAGAATCACATATTTTTGGACGATTATGTAGAGAAATTCAAAAATTTTCTCAAAATTATGAAGAATTAATTTTAAAACTCAGATAGTTTAATTGACAAATATTTTCAAATATTTTTGCCTCTAGTTTTCTTTCTTCTTTTCATTCCTTTTTTTCTTCCTCTTTTCCTTTGAAACTCTAAAAAATAAAAAATAAAAAAAGTTGTAGAAACCTTTTATATACACAAACTAAAGCACGCATACTAATCATGTGCCTATTAGGTCTGACTAAGTTTGTTGGGCATGCGTGAATTCTCTTAATATGTATATCAGGTATGAAAAATCTATAAATAGGGTATGTATACTCTTTTATGCTCATATCAAACACATGTTAGATTTTGTATCATTTTATTAAAAGTCTTATACCCATTAACATGTTATCCAGAAATACACCCACCTATCATTGCTTGAGACTTAGCAGTTGAGGAGGAGAAAGTTTTTGAATGCCGCATAATGAACACCTAAAGAAAGTATGTATGCTATTTGCCTAGAAAAATAGTACTTAAGGGGACACACATACATGGCTTATTTAGAAGTCATATCTAATGTACATCTAAGAGACGTTTGTGCGCAGATACTATTAAAAATTATTCTGACATGATTGTGGGCATTCAATGCTATTCTTTTGAGTTATTAAGTATCGATATAGTAATAAAAGAAGCAAAAAATAGAAAAAAAAAAGAGAAATATTTATACATTTGTTTAGATTTTAAATTATTTTTTATTCTCCGTCAATTTTAGATATATTATTCTTACTATTATTAAAAATATTTTATCAACTATTACTTTCTCATTCACTATTGCGATATTCATTGCTTGTGTCTATTATTATAAGGTATTGTATTTTTATGTTTATTAGATACCTAATTCTATATTTTTTATAATATGAAAATTTTATTAATATAGCACTAAGGCCTCTTTAAGTTGGAGCATTTTAAATTTTAAATTTAAATTATAAGGTATAAATCAATTAAAACTCCTAAAAACAAGAAAAAAACACAATTAATATAACTAATCAAATTTTAAAATTTTTGATTAATTAGAATTAATACTTAATAATAATTTTTAGGCCCATTACTCATAATTGGACCAATGATGAGACCCAGACCCAACTGTATGGATAAATTATGACCTTATAAGTTTATGCAAATTATAAATACATACTATTTATTTTACTTGATTTTTCAGTAGTAGTGGGTGATTGTGTGATATCCGTACAACTTTCACTTGAACAAACCTATTGGGCAAGTCCTCCACGTGAGGTTTGTACAATGTTCATTCTAGCAAAATTCATTTTGGGTGATCCGGAAGCAATGTCACTTCATTGACATTTGAGAGGCACATGTGTGGAATTGAGATAGAATTAGTGTGCTTGATGCACGCCCAACAAGTACTAGAGCGCCAATTTTGGATACAAATTCATGTATGATTTCTAGGCCATTCTTGCATGATTTAAAGAACCCTCAGGCAGCCGACTCAACGAAGAAAATAAGGGAAGAATGAGAAGACTCTTACTATTTTTTTGAGCTTCGATTTTTATTCTGTTATTCACTACGTGTAGGCACGTTAGCATCTATTGTTGTTTTTTGTATTTTTACTGATGATTTTCTATAATTTTTATTTCTTATTGTAGTTGTCTTAATTTATTAATATTGTAATAAAATTGAAGGATGTGTTTATAGTTAATTTATTTAAACTTATAATTTATTGTGGAGTTAATATAAACTTAAGGTTTCATGGTTTTAGCATTTAATTTAAGGGATTTTCGTGAATAATTTGGTGTGCCTCGCTTGCTAATTATTGTTGTGATTTTGTGATTGTGCATATTGTTATTTTGTCTTTTGGCATTTTTAACCAATAGCCTTGGTTTTCGATCCTCGAAGAGATTAATTCTCTATTCATTTACAAAATGAATCTCTTCGATCCTCGAAGAGATTATTTACTTAATAAAATAATATTTAGTAAATAATCAAATGATATTGTAAAAAAAAAAAAAATGCTAATGATATATTCAACAAATGAGCTACATAACTTACAAGAACGCTTCTTAACATATCCAGAAATTGTATTGGTCGATTCAACCTGAGCCACCGTAAGGATATTGGATGTCCGAGCTAGGACACAAGAACCAGGCTAGAAGAACCCCAGTCACCGGCATGCTGCGTCTGCTCAGCAGCAGCTCGGTCATCTGTTTGGAGGCTTCCGCCTTCTCCATGCAAAACATATTCAACAAAGCTTATCATCTGGATGCCGCCGTTCGCACCGTCTTGGAAATTCTTGCGGAAGCATGCATATTTCCTCAGTGTAGGAATGACGAAGCCTACCAGGAGGCAAACGCTGGAAGTGAAGGACGAAACCAGGAAAAGACCCCAGAAGCTCTTCAGGTCTAATCTTCCTTTCTCATCGTCCCCCGTGTCATCGGTTCCATCGCTGGCGCACTCGTTGTCTGAATTTAACCAAGTTTTCGTCAGATTTCTCAGCGCACCGCTCTCCGTTAGGGATAGTATTCCCCGGGAAACATCGACGGCGATGGGGGAGCCCTTCTGAAACACCTGCAGTTTTGTAACGCAGATACAATTAGCTGCACCATTATTAATTAGTTGTTCTCTGCAGATGTGCACATTTGATAATTACGTGGGCCATATTTTATAAGAAATTAACTACATATTTGGAAAGCTAAATATACCCTCGAAAGAAATAATCACAGAATCTAGTTACAATGAATATATGCTGATGTTACAATATTGGTATTTGGAATATTACATTAATATTCTCTCAAACTCAAGAATGCAGGCAGAAATCCTGTTTGAGCATAGAAATCTAGTTATCAAACTGACCAGTACAATAAAACCCGATAAAGATATCAACTAACTGATTAGTAAGTCTGTTAAATTTATTATTGAATAAGTTAGTGAATAAAATGTGTCATGTTTAATATACTTGATTTGGCTATGGAAACTATTAGTCTGACCAATTTGAATATGATCAACACTGTCACAATGTAGATTATGAAAAGTAAAATGTGTTACTTTCATAACTTTCAATAGAAAGCTACCCAAAATTTAAGTATTAGTTAGGCTATGGTGCTCTGTCCCAACACCAGAAGGCATCGCCACATATTACTTTTTGTTACGCCGTGAAATAAGATAGGTTGCTAAAAAATAGTGACCGATGGTAAAAGACAATTGGTGGCATTAGTGGCACAATCTAGGTTATAAAGTTGCATCAGTATAAATGAATTAACAAAGAAGCAAAATCCATCAAATAGGGATCTTCTAAAATAATAAAATTACCAGAGAATAGCCAAATAACGGGTGCATCAAATGACAACTATAAATATATTTATAAGATGGCTACATAGATAAGAAATCGGGATAACTAATAATGAGATTAATAAGATCTTTAATAAGCAATCAATATTGTGTCATATAAAGAAGAAAAGCATCATATTATAGAGTAAATCTAATAATATAGTGATTATACCATAATCGGAGAATATAATTGGACAACAACTAGGGGCATAAGTAGCACGAACTAGGTTAAAAAAACATATCTTTACGGATGAATTAGCAAAGAAGTGAAGCCAATTAAATAGGGACCCTCTAAAATAATAAAAGTTTCGGAGAATAGCTAGATAAGAGGTACATTGAATGACGACTATAAATATACTAATAATATGACTATATAGATAAGATATCAAAATGAGTGACAGTGAGATCAATAATATTCTTAATAAGCAATTAATAACGTCTCATATCAAGAAGAGAATTTTCATATGACAGAGCACATTTGTATCATAAGGTGATTAGACTACGACATTAAGTTATTTAATTTATAGCCTAAGGCAGCATTATAGTCTTGTGTTGTTGGAGTCTTTGGAGGGGGCACTGCATTGAACTTTATCCAATGGGTTAGTGTTTTTTTCTTTTTACCTTTATTTAATTACTTTTAATTTTTTTTAAAAAAAATAAAACATATGAACCGTTGGATGTGTATATAATAGTCATAGAATTGTAATCAAAAGGTTTCGTATTGTTTTGTGTGCCACCCCCTTTTTTCTAATAACTATGAAATTGCATTGTACCTCATCTTAAGGCGAGGCCCCTTAGCCATGACATTGAGTTATTGGTTATAAATCCAATGGCTTAGTATTTTTTTTTTTTTTTTTACTTCTTTTTAGAAAATTACTTTTAATTTTTTCATCAAAAATAAAATATATTAACCGTTAGATTTATATATAATAACCCATGGAATTGCAATGAAAGGGCTTCGTCTTGTGATGTGTGCAGCCCCCCTATTTCTATACTTACTTGAGTTTCAATTCATTGAATCTTCTGATGTATTTGATTCTATGTGAGTTTATTACATACATCTTGCATCTCTTAATTCGACAAAATTAGATTCAAAGATGAATTATTTGATGACGAAGATCGAGTTGGGGAAGGATTTGAGTTAGAACTTACAAAGCCAAATCCTCCGAATCGATAAAGGGGGCCGGTGATGGTGTATCCAGTGCAGTACTTTACATGGAAAAGCTTCGCGTATGGTACTTCGAAGAAGGCAGCTGCGATATCTCCGCTGTGAAATTTTTTGTCAAATTCTTCAAGCTCACTGTCAATCCCTATCATGTGCTCTTGCTTGAATTTTACGACGTCAAGCAGAAATTCGCTGAGGAAGGTCTCATTGTCATAGCCAACTTTAGCATTCCTCAACAGCAGGGTCTCCACGTTTGTTGCATTCGGGCCCATCCGCTCAACGGTGAGCATTGAAGAGAGGTCGGCGGTGTAGCTCTGAGTTAAGACGAGCACGATGAACAACCACATCACCACTACTACTCTTGTGAATTTGCTATTTATCTGTTCCCCTGCGATCACAGAAAATATTTGCCCAAAGGGGGCTGGTAAAGACATATATACGCAAGATGAAGCAACGAACTCTGTCTCCTAATGGCGAGAGATCAATTCTACCATGTTGAAATATGGAATGCTTGATAGGCTTGAGCTACTTTCTTATAAATTTTATATTATTTTGATATGTCATGCAGAGGCATGCTTGGATAGAGATATCAATTAAGGATTGGTCGAGGGTCAGTCGACGACTGGCCAAGATCGCACAACGTTAGTAAAACAATTAGCTGTGTAAAAACGATTTGCGTATGACTGGTGCAGGATAGACAATTGTGTGCCGATATTTATAGGAACATTGCATGGAGGATAGACATGCATGAATTGCCGAAAAAAGGGTCATAGTTGATACACACTGAAGATTACACATGCACCTATACTCGTAAAAAATCTTGCATGGTCTCTAGGGTTAGGGAGTAGTAATAATTACTTATGAAATTTGAATCCTTTGAATGTGATACTGAGAGAGAGAAAAAGAAGAGTGAAAAATAAAGAAGAGGAAGATTTCATCAACCAATTGAGATTCAAATGTGTTATATTTTTTTATCGACCTTGGATATATTGTTCTTAATATTGAGAATAATAGTTTACTAATAATTTTATCCTTGTTCGCTTTTATATTCTCCATTGTTCAAACTTGTTATTACATGATATTGTATCCTTATATTATTAGATTTTTGTAATAAGGATTCACCGTGTAATAGATATTTTTTGAACTTATAATATCATAACTTTTCTTTTTATTTTTTAAAGGATTATTATATAAAATATTATTCTTCTTTATTTGTATTTATTGTTTTATAATGCATATTATTATATAATTTACTCACGAATACAAATAAAGGGTTCGATAATAACACTTGTAGAGATTAGCCCTCGATTTTGTGGGTAAAATTTCAGTGTCTAAATCCAAACAATGCTATAAAACGTTGGCTCTTTTTTTGAATGCTATGAAGGAGCTAAACGGTGCTACTCTATACAAACATGTTGATAGGCTCGATTTTATGAGGGCTTGAAGTTAAGAGAAATGAAGAAATAGTGAAAGCAAAAGAAGTGACTCCGTTGAGATGAAGTTACACAGCACATTAAATAAAACAAAAATTATATAAAAAAATGTGTGTTTTCAAAGGACAATGAAACCCCTCTCAAGGCCGCTATTGGTTGAATAACTTTTATTATCGGTCGAATAATTTCTTTTAATGCGGTCACATTTAATATAAAGTTATATATTTAAGAATATGGAGAAAATTTATAAAATTTTTCTAAAATTTTCAACTTTAGAGGGCATTTATTTACCAAAATGACTAACTCTAGATTAAATTAGTCAATCTAAATATGAAGATTGACTGTGACTCAACTTAAACCTTAGATATGTATATATATATATATATATATATATATATATTTTTTTTTCTAAAAATCGTTATAATCTTCCTCTCTAGCATGCTCTGTGTTTTCTTTTTTGATTTACAGGACGAGGTAATAAAAAGGAATGCCCCAGCTAGGTCAATCCAGTAGCCGTTGCAGTAGAGATTCAAACTTTTTTTTTTTAATTTTAAAAAAGATATAATTAATAGACTATAATATTAGAAAGATAGAAATTCAAACTTACGTTGAGAAAAGAAGAGAGAGGAGAAGGTGAACCAGAGCGACGCACTGATCTGATTTTTCCACGAACCTCTGAACTCTTGATTGGTCCTGTGCTCCAAGACCCAGATGATGAACGTCGTGTAGATCAAGGAGGCAAAAGTAAGCAGCCACAGCTCCTTTCTAAAAGGCCTCAGGAAAATCCATCCCTTCGAGGCGTCCGATTTTTCCGGGAGTACCATCGACAGCCCTGATTCTACGAATGGCTGTGTGAACTCTACGTAATCTGTTCGGTTTGACAGTATCGTTATGTCCCCCACAATCGCGTCAAATGACTAGACACAGTTCAGATCAGCCAATTAACAATTTGAATAATCAAACGCTCTTTCTTGTGGGCTAAACTAAACAGGAAGGAGGAGCTAAAACTTAAAAAAAAAAGAAAAAGAAAAAAACAGTGAAATTCGTAGATTGCATGCGTACCTTGTTGTAGACATGATCGACCAGATCCTCGTATGTGCCAGGGAACGGAATGAAGTCATACGAGATTTCATAATCCAAGAGCTTCAGCACCTCCCGGAAAAGTTCGACGCAGAAGCCTGAGTAATTGCTCACCGGCGGATTCTCTCCCGGAGGAACAATCACAAAGTTCGGGAATGTGTGGTTCTGGGGAAGACCAATCTTCATGCGCTTTGCCTTAGTAGGCATTTCCCATCCTTTCGGGATCACCCCAATTTGATTTCCCGGCCAAGTTACATTACCGGACAATTCTTCTCTAGCCATAGCTGAATCGGTTCCATGGACGAGCCTCTCCGAGAAACCATATCCGGGAATCCAAAAATCCAGCTCCCTGAGTTTCGCATCCACCACATTCACGATTCTGTATGGCGGCTGGTGGGCTATCTTGTTTTCTTCAAAGCTGATTCTTCCGCTTAGGCCAACGAAATCGCTCGACAAAATGCTTTCCAGCAGCGGTTTTGAGCGATGTAAGGCGTTGCCGATGGCGATGACTCCGTCGTATGCAAGTAGGGAATTAAAACCCGGTTCAGGATTCTCTTCCTCTGGGTTTTCCTCGGAATATTTGATCCAGAATTGGGCTTCAAAGTCTTTGAATGACATTCTGGACTTTGAATAGTATGTCTTGATTGCTAGAGCACCGTTCACGATGTTCAAATCGTTTAAGGAAGCGAAGCGGTCTGCTATGTTTCGTGCGACTAACCATACCGAGTGGTTACCTGTTAGTCCTCGCTTCTCTGCTTCCCCGAACAAATGGCTAGCCAGAGTCAACGACGAATGGAGGACAACGAAGACCCTCGAGTGGAATTTTTGATCGGTTATCAGATCTAACTGATCTCGAACTGCTTTCTTCGGATCCGTCAGAGAGGCTAAAGGGGGTAATACCACGCGATGCTCGATCTCGGAACCCACCTGTCTGAGAGCCGTCGTCAGCAGAGTGAGTATGCCCGAATCGAAACCACTCGGCTGATCTTCGTATGCCACGATGACCCTCCGCCATTGGTACGAATGAATGATTTGTGCTAAGCATCGCGCCTGTTCGGCGCCGTCGCTGGCAATTTGGACTAAAAATGGCCACCGGAGGGGAGCAGACGGAGGGGCAATGGCGGCCGCGGCGAGAGAAAGGACCGGCACCTTAGCTCTGCTTCCTACGTCCGCGACTAGCGCTGCTTCCTGCCATTTCTCCATCCCAATTATCGCTTTCACTTTCTTCTCCTTTATAAGCTCTTCCGCTGCAGCAAATTGAATTGGGATACTCGTCTCATTTATCATAGTCGTTTTAGCAAAAAAATAATCCGAGCGCAGCTCCTATTTCGCGACTGTTATATATTATCTGCAAAGTGAAATAAAAGAAAACGGCAGAGAGAAGAGTCGATGGGAAGGACGAACCAGCGAATGCCGCTTGAAGGGGGTCTCCGCCACTGTCGTCGAAATAGATGGCGAGCTTATGCGACTTGGATTTGGCATTGAAAATTTGAACTGCTATCTCCATGGCTGCCTTTTGTTCTCTGCCGACACGGGAATCGAAATTTAAAATAGCACCAATGCTAAAATTTCCATCGTTGTCAATGGCAGGGGCAGCGCTACTGATAGTCCCACCAAGGACGAGAAAGAGAATGAAGAAGAAACATTTTAGTACGGAGCGGAAAAGGCTTTCCCGAAGCATCACTGGAAATACGCAAAAAGCCATTTTATGCTCGTTGAGGAGGAGGTCGGCCGGTGTGAAAGAATCACGGTAGAGAGCTAGCACTTCTACATAGATTACGCGTTTAAATACTGATATAGAAGTTGGCTATAAATTGTGAGAGAGCTGGTAGACGGGAACTCGTCATTTACGCCGTTGAATGCTTCAACGAGAAAATAAAATTAAAAAAAGAAGAAGAAGAGGAAGAACAAGAAAGAAAGAAAGAAAGACAAGGAAGGCCTTTATTTTGTTTTTTGTGTGTGGAAAAAACACACGTTCTTAAAAATTACCAATAGAAAATATATTACAATATTTATTGAATATATACCTATTAATTTATTTGTCTTCTGTTGGGTATGTTCTAGAATAAGTCAGCCCAGCTCGATGATGATGCATGGACCAAAATATTAATAGCTTAAATTTTAGCGTATTAATTTGAAATGAATCTATTAATTAATAGTTTTATAAGATATTTATCGGAATATTCAATCTTAGTGAATGATTACTGAAGATTGAAGGATAACAATAAATCAATAAATGACCAAATCCAAAAATAATTATCGTAATTTATAATAAGACAGTTTCCTCATCAATTTGAAGGACGATTACATTTAAAAAGTAATACCTTCTAACGACTATAATGAAACGTCTTTCAACACAGATAACAGTTTTAAGGATTGACCGAACGGTCAGAATTTTCAACCATAAATTCAATTCCTTCCAAATTGGAAGAGAAAAAAATATTCAACGGAAAAGACACTCTAATAAATTAGTACACTTAAACCGAATAAGGTCCTCTAAATTCACATTCACCCCATCCTCTTTTATTTCCTTTTAACTTTTTTCAATTTCTTAAAAAAGATTTATGTCTTAAAGGATATATCGAAAAAGAGGCTTGTATATTTTTTGCTTTCTATTTAATTTATTGTGGTGTGTAAAATAAGAATTTATAAATATAAAGATCAAACACAAAGCAATTTATACCAAATTATAAGGTAAAAATTTAACATCCTAATTTAAATAACAATTTAAATCCCTGTAATGTATGAATCCGGGGGGCGTCCTTTTCCCTTGTAGAGAAGGACTGTCGTTCTCCTCATCTGAACCGTTAGATGTAAAATCTGACGGCCCACACATTTTGAATAGATAATATAACGTGAACCGTTCGATTTTAAATTTAATCATCCAAAATATGTAACCGTTGAATTTTACATCCGACGATCCAAATTAAGAGAATGACGGTCCTTCTCTACTGGAAAGAAGGACGCCCCCTAAATCCGTAATGTGTCCCAAAACCTTCATTAAGTCGGTGCTGCACGTTACTCGTATCAGCTATGCGTATTCTTCAATTCTTCGGTAGGAAGTTTTTGACCACCAAAAGTCTGACGCGTGGCAGTGCCGCTGTCTTCCTCCATATTTGGATGAGAGACATTCAACGATTAAAAAATTATAATTTTAAAATTATTTAAATAAAAATTATTTTTATTTTTTATAATTGAAGTTTCAATGAAATTCATATTAATATTAAAAATAAAAAAATTATCTTTGATATATACCCTTAATATGAATAGATATCCAATTGCGTTGTTTTCATCCAAATCTTGTGTAACGCAACAATTAACATAATATAAGAGAAATACGAGATTCACTCTCCAGTGTATTTTGATGTTTAAGTAAGAATTTTTTTTAAAAAAAATAAAAAATTAAAAAAAAGAGGATGAGTGTAAAATTGACGGATTCAAAAGACTCAATTTTGTAAATATGGAAAGATGAAGGAGGCGATTGGTTAACAAAGTAACAAATGTGTTTCTCTGTTTTTCAATACCCCATCTCTCCTCTCCTGGTATTGAATAGGGTATTTGTATTTATAACTTAAATGTTAACCAATCCGTCTCTTTGAAATTAGCACGACTAGTTTTATTATTTGGACTCCAACTAATATATTGATTTTTGTAACCGTTTAATAGTTAATACTCAATATTTATTTAGCTATTATTGACTACGTTAAAGTAACTGATCATCGATCAATTTTGTATAACTATTCATCAATATTTAATAATGGATTTGTTCTTCTACCATGCCATTAGTCATCTCATTCTTCGATATCTCTAATCACTCAGCTATTTAGTCAGTAGGTAGAGTGCTTATTTAGACCAATTTTAGAACCAATTTAGTATCAGGTTGAACAATTCGAATATTCTAACAATCATGTTTGGGCTAGCAATTTGTAGGCCTCATATTCTTCTCGAATTGGATTGATCGACTTTGAACTGTACTTAATAATCTTAAATATGTTTATATGATAAAATATTCACATTTAGTTTCTATATCCAAGGGTGGTGGAAGGACAAATGTGTCGCAGCACCTCTCATGTGCCCATGGAAAAAAGTCAAGCAATTTTAATTGTTGAATCTTCCTCATCAATTAACGGCGAGTTGTAGGTGTTACCACACATTTGGACATCATATTGCCCCGTGCTTGCATGTACATAGCTTCGAGGTGCTTTTTTCAATAAAAATTATCATGCAATATATTAAAATTATCAAATTATTTTAAAATACTTATTAATTATTAAAAATTATAAATTGTTTAGTAATCGATTAAATTTAGCATATTTGAAAAACTACTTGGTCTTCCAATATATAATTAACCATGCCACAAAATGAAATGATAATATCAGTATATTAAATAGTAGTTTCAACCCATGAATTTAATATTATAATCAAACATCTTTATCATTATGCTAAAATTTATCATAAATTTGATGTTTGAGCAAATAAAAATAAGGGATAAAGGATGCGTCAAAACGATAGCATAAAATGTAAAAATTAATAGATGAATTATTCCCAATATACTAATTTTATTTCAAAATGTTCATAGAGAGCTAAGCAGAAGATAAAAGTAATCATGCACACCTTAAATCTTGGTTCAACTCGAGAAATTTAATAGAATTTTAAGACTATTTAACCTAGATTTTATACATGACAAATAAAAATAAGAATTTTGAAGAAAATAAAACTTACTTTTAGGATATCTTTAGATATTTAAATTAATTTTTTGACCTTAATCCTCAAACATTCCCTTTCTTATTTTGTGACACTCTCACTCTCTTACACTTTCTCATATTTTTATGTATTATAAACTAGATTGTTAGTTTTAAAAGTATAACTTGAATGTCAACTAATCTGTCTCTCTGAAATTAGCACGACTAGTTATATTATTTGGACTCCAACTATTATATTGATTTTGTAACCGTTTAACAGTTAATACTAAATATTTATTTAGCTATTATTGACAACATTAAAGTAAATGATCATCAATCAATTTTATATAACTATTCATAAATATTTAATACTAGATTTGTTCTTCTACCAAGCCATTAGTCATCGTGTTCTTCAATATCTCTAATCACTCAGCTATTTAGTCGGTCGGTGGAGTGCTTATTTAGACAAAATTTTGAACCAATTTAGTACCAGGTTGAACAATTCGAATATTCTAACAATCATGTTTGGGCTAGCAATTTGTAGGCCTCATATTCTTCTCGAATTGGGTTGATCGACTTTGAACTGTACTTAATAATCTTAAATATGTTTATATGATAAAATATTCACATTTAGTTTCTATATCCAAGGGTGGTGGAAGGACAAATGTGTCGCAGCACCTCTCATGTGCCCATGGAAAAAAGTCAAGCAATTTTAATTGTTAGATCTTCCTCATCAATTAAGGGCGAGTTGTAGGTGTTACCACACATTTGGACATCATATTGCCCCGTGCTTGCATGTACATAGCTTCGAGGTGCTTTTTTCAATAAAAATTATCATGCAATATATTAAAATTATCAAATTATTTTAAAATACTTATTAATTATTAAAAATTATAAATTGTTTAGTAATCGATTAAATTTAGCATATTTGAAAAACTACTTGGTCTTCCAATATATAATTAACCATGCCACAAAATGAAATGATAATATCAGTATATTAAATAGTAGTTTCAACCCATGAATTTAATATTATAATCAAACATCTTTATCATTATGCTAAAATTTATCATAAATTTGATGTTTGAGCAAATAAAAATAAGGGATAAGGGATGCGGTCAAAACGATAGCATAAAATGTAAAAATTAATAGATGAATTATTCCCAATATACTAATTTTATTTCAAAATGTTCATAGAGAGCTAAGCAGAAGATAAAAGTAATCATGCGCACCTTAAATCTTGGTTCAACTCGAGAAATTTAATTAGAATTTTAAGACTATTTAACCTAGATTTTATACATGACAAATAAAAATAAGAATTTTGAAGAAAATAAAACTTACTTTTTAGGATATCTTTAGATATTCAAATTAATTTTTTGACCTTAATCCTCAAACATTCCCTTTCTTATTTTGTGACACTCTCACTCTCTTACACTTTCTCATATTTTTATCTATTATAAACTAGATTGTTAGTTTTAAAAGTATAACTTGAATGTCAAAAAACACCCCACGAAGTAAATTCTAACTCTTTCACCGTTCTTGTTCGTGTTGTGATACGTAAAATTTGGGTTAAAAAACTCAAAAATTCTAACTAAATCTCTTCGGATTGGACATGGATTATAGGGATGCATCACTTTTAGTTGTTAAAAGAAATCAATAGCAGCCTAACTTAAGGCCTTTGAATACATTTTTATATCTCAGTACATTCTGAAGCTTTCCAATGATAGCTTATACGGCCCATAATTTCTCTTAAGTTCCAACGACAAGCTAGCCCAGCGCCAACTGAATAAATCTATTTTTAAATTTTTATTTTTTGTCGCTCGATAACTTCCAAAAATTTAAATGCAGACCACTTTACCCCCGGACGCCATTTAAGTCAATGCTTCGGGTGCTTTCCTGGCAATGATGAAAGCTCGGAAAATGGGGTCATTAAGATTCTGAATTGGGCATTGGACGGCTAAAAATGGCTTAGTCAAACAACCCATGATAGAATATTCCCCAGATTGAATCTAGTTTCACTGGCATATACATGCGGATTTTGACCATAGCAGATAGGAACGGGGATCCTGTTTCGCGTATGGACAAAGCCTGATATACTTGTGTAAGGTGCTTATGCGTTGTTTATCTAGAGCGGTTGTGTTTGATTGGTGTTCGTGCACTTCTTCTGATACAAAATTACATTTAACGTGATTTTAGGACATCCAAAATTAGTTTCTCATATAAAGAGTTACGCACAGAAAGAAAAAAAAAAAAAAAGGAAAAGAAAACAAAAAGGATCAGTGTATGATTGAAGTTCGATTTGAGTTTGTTCTTTGTCAAGATCGAGTATGTTATTTTAATGTTGATTTATAAGATGCATTTCGGTTTAGTTCTTCTTATTTCTCGGTATATTTTCTCTTATAAATTGCTAAGTCGCATCGAAAGCACATCTAATTGGTGCCCATGTGTTGTTTCTCATATAAGATCACGCTTAGTGTGCTTTTGAGGTATTCGAAATCAGTTTCTTATACAATGAGTGCTGCACAGAAAGAAAATAGAAAAAAGGAAAAGAAAGATGTTTGGTATTTAATTGAGATTTAATTTGAGTTTATTATTCGCCAAGGTTAGATATGTTATTCTAATATTGGTTTGTAGGACGTATGTTTATTTAGTTATTCTTATTTTTGGTATATTTTTTATGAATTGGTAGGTGTATTGAGATATTTGTATTCAATCGTTTTCTTTCAGATTTACAATGAATGAATTTTTTGCTTTGTTGAGTTATATATGTTTTAGTTAAATCTCAACACAAATAAGAGATGCATTTTTTTCCTTAATACTATATTGTCACCTAAAAATACAAGCAGCGTATATTCAAAATTTGATTATATTCGTCAATAACAAAATCAAACCCGACTAGTTAGTTAAAAAGAAAGAGCAAAAATTTTCAAAATTTGTCAATTATTCTTTGTAGTCGATCGTCAGTAGTATTGAGATGACCATGTTTATTATTATTTGAATCTATCTAAATTGTGAATTTCTATAGAAAATTATCAAACATTTTCCCAACATTTACGCCGGTTTGAATTTTATTAACTATTTATGAGGTTGACTAATCGGTTAATTAGCTGGTCAATTAGTCTGAAATCATATCGATCAAAATCTTAACCAAAAAATTAAAAAATATATATAAGATTAATTCTCGATTGATATTGTCACTTCACAAGCGGCCATTCCCTAAATATTTAATGAATGTAGCTATAAAATAGTCTAAAATACACCATATATTATTTTATATTGTAAATTAAGCTCTTTTTTATTTCATATTTGTATACTTAAATATACGCGTTTTTGTTTTTTCATACATCCTACTTCACACGTCATTTAAAAATGCATGAGATTGACAGCACACGTAGAGCCGTGGCCATACATTAGACACGTCGTCCAAGTCTCATTTTAAAATGACTTGCTATCATAAATAAATAAATAAATAAATAAACCCTTTAATGCCAGCCTTACAACTTCAGTAAATTAATGGCTTTGTCGTGGGCTCTTCAGGAAATTGACGGTTGAATGATCATCTCCAAAATTTCCATGGGTAAACACCTTTGGCTGCAAGCAATTAGAAGGAAATATTCAACTTATAAATATATATATATATATAAACCCCTCAATGAAGCTTTTTCCAGTGTCCCCGGGTTGGGCCTTGGGACCTAAGTGGCCGTTGAAAATCCGATAATATATACAATATATCGTACTGTTATGTGTGATCCAAATCTACTCTATTTAACTCAAAAAGTTTGGGTGCAAAGTTTTACTATTTTTATCAGTTGGGGAGCTTTGCATTACATTTTGCTAGGAGGAACAATTCCTTTTCATGTGGCAATTGAGATGTATGCTAATATGGAGGTAAAACCTGCTAGAGTTCGATCAGGATACACAACCCAACACATAGAATAAAACTCAAACCCTTTATCAATTATCAGTCACCAAATTTTTAAGTACAAGAATTATAATAATACACAATAATTTTTAACGTGGAAAGCCTTTTTATGAATGAGAGGAAAAAACTACAAAATAATATGTCCGAACAAATATACTATAAAAATACTGGTTGCACAAATCCCACAAGTATAAGGATAAGACATATTATAACAAATAGACCAACTAACAATAATTAAATAGTAGAAATATGATTAGTAATGATATTCTTTACAATTTTAATAATAGCATACCTAATATTAGTGGATATTGGAATACGATTTGCCACTTTACTGGATGTTTAGATCTTCCTTTTCTACATTTTCTCTCTCTTTCTCTCCTTTGTCATTCAACTCATGAATAATTACTAAATACTTGATTGCTTATCTCAAACATAAGAATTAGACTCTTTTATATAAAATTTTTACCCTAGGTTGATTAGGAAAGAAATATAATTTTCTAATTAATGATATCTTCAAATTACGAAATAGTCTTATCAAATATTTCTTAAAATCTTTCCTAATTAATCATATTTTCAAATTAGGAAATAATTTTATCAAAATCTTTTCTATTCAATGGTATCTTTAAATTAGAAAATAATCTGATTAAATCTTTCCTAATCAAAGAGAATTAAATCTCTTCTAATTTAGAAAATCCATAATATCAGTATAATACCCGTGTGATTTTATTCGAACTACCAAATAACTTGTTAAATCGATATGAACTCGCATAGAAGTGAGTCATAATTCAACAAACTTCCTCTAAAGACCATGTGGGGGGTCTTTCACATTCACCAATGACCATCATTATATTCCATTAAGCAACTTCCCCTCAAATAAAATTTCAGCATCGATCTTTGCAAGTTTGAATGATATCTTGTTTCGCTCTATCAAACTTGGAGTATTCGTATTCCCCTTCAGTTTCTCCTTGGCGGTAGAATCACTCCCCCTTATACTTCTATTTGTCCTCCTCTTTCCACCACCTTGATTAATACCCTTATTGGTCACTTTGACGTTATTTTTAGTAATTAAGCCTTCATCAAATATCGACCTGATCACTTGCTTCTCCTTATCATAAAAGAAGCATATTTGGTGAGTTTTCATTGACTTTTTTTGAATGTCATGTAAAAGCCTTCTTCAACATACTTTTCCGTTGAAATCATATTCAACCGTAAATCTGCGATGTGTCTCACGTTCTTTAATGAGTTTCGTCCTGTTGCTTGTCCATAAGCTAACATCCTTGATACTAACAACCCTCGATGAATCATCCTTATCCATTTTCGATACTGATGATGCTTGGGTATATACCTGGTGGGGAGGCACCTCCTTGATATTGTATGGTGTGAGAAATTGCTATCCATCATCCAATTCGTCTCCTAACTTGGAAAGCTCGGTGCCTTCCCCGCATGGATAACTAGAAAGTCTCCGTAGAAAACGATAGAGGCCTGATTATTATCATCATGATCCATTTTCTATTAACGCTCGCCTCCGCCCTCTTTCTCCTGCCCCCTCTTGGGATAAGCCCACTTCATATGACCCTTCTTGTTACAATGGAAGCATTATTTGTCTTGAAACTTGGTTCAATTGTTACTCCTTTCCGATTTGCCACATTGGTCCATCGATCTCCCGTGTTCTTGATTGCTAGTGGATACCAAGAGACTCGACTCCCCGAAATCATCAATGTTTTCTTTTCGCCTTGACTCATTCATAACTAAAGAAGTAATGACTTCATCTAACCTGAGTGTATCTTTCTTGAATAATAGCATTGTGACAATATGATCGTACAAGACCGGTAAAGAAGGCAACAATACCAACGCCTTGTCTTCCTCCTTAATCTTTTCATCAAGTGCCCACATTTGTGTCAATATTCAGTTAAACTCATCCAAGTACTTATTGACATTTTTTTCTTCCGACAAACGTAGATTATAAAATTTCTTCTTCACATACAACATTTTTATCAAGGACTTAGACTTATACGGGTTCTCAAGTTTCATCCTAACATCCACTAGATCCAATAAGCCAATGACTTTCTAAAGAGTGTTATTTACGAGATACAACTTGATCATGTAATTTGTAAGATCCGACTTATCTTGTCACTCATTCTCTCTTATATTCTCTGACTTATCCTCATTACTTTGAAGTGATTTTATTATTTTTTTCGGGTCAAAATATTTCTCTCCTTTTTTTTACTAAAGAGTGAAACAAATTTACCCAATAAACTGCTCAATACAGAATGACAAGCTCTTCGATATTGACACTATCGAATCAAAGTTTTATAACATCTATTTGATATCATTTGTTGGGGTTTGATCCGAATACATAACTCGACACATTGGAATAAAAGTCGAACCCTCCCGTCAATTATCAGCAACCAAACTCATGAGTATAAGAAATATAATAATTTACAACGATTTTTAATATGAAAAATCCTTTTAAGAATAATAGTAAAAGTCACAGGATGATATATCCGAACAAATCCACTATAAAGGTGCTGGTTACACAAAATTTACAAATATAAAGATTTGCCATATTGTAACAAATAGACTAAATAACAATAAGTATAAGAGTAGAAATATGACCCATAAAGACATTCTTTATAATTCTAAGAATAGCATACCTAAAATCAACGGAGATTGGAATACGATTTAATACTCTACCGGATACTAAAATCTTTCTTTTCTCTCTTTTTCTCTCATTTTTTATTCAACTTAGAAATGATTGTTTAATACATGATTGCTTGTCTCCAATATAAGAGTTAGGACTCTTTATATATAATTTTTATCCTAGGTTAATTAGGAAGGAAATATAATTTTCTAATTAATGATATCTCTAAATTAGAAAATAATCTCATCAAATATTTTTTAAAATCTTTCCTAATTAATGATATCTCCAAATTAGAAAATATTTTTATCAAAATCTTTCTCAATCAATGATATCTGCAAATTAAAAAATATTATCATTAATTCTTTTCTAATTAAAGAGAATCAAATTTTTTTCTAATTTAAAATGTTCATGATACCAGTACGATACTCGTATGATCTCGTTCAAATTGCCAAACGACACATCAAATTGATATGGGTACACACGGGAGTGACCCATAATCCACAAAAATCATTTCTTTTTTCGCACTACTTCCCTTGACGTTTTTATCTTCTTGTGATTTGATGGTCAGATTGTGTTGTATATTAAATTATAAAAGTAAATTAATAATTATATATTATTGCATGTAAATTAATTATGCTCTTGAGAGCTTCTATTAAGTCACATTTGAGGTCACGTTGACAAGTGGCTTCGAAAATTATGGCATTTGAGGATGTTTGAGCAGCGTTAAAAGAAAGGCTCTCAATAAATGGCGTTCGAACGCCAAGTTGTGGGGAGTTATTTTGTTGCTTTAATTTTGATAATATTATTTTTAGAATCTAGTCAAGTAATATTAAGGCTCATTAGTGGATTCTAATTCCAACTTTTAATCAACCCTAAAGTGATAATCTGAAGCATGATAAAGCTTGTGGCGTTTGTACTATGTCTTGGGTAGTTGTGTTGATTTATCTTCACTTTGTAATCGGGTTTGTGAAGGGTTTTATAGAGATGGAAGATGAGAGAAGATGGAGGTATTTGATGGAAAAACAAAGTTTATTTATGTAGACGAAGATTAACAGGGTAAGTATATAATTAATCCACTAAATTCTATTCATTTTGTAAGTTGATTATTATACGACCTTTGTCTATTTGTTCCTCCAGTGTACATATGTTGTAGCCACACACAAATGTCACCTTCGTGTAATTATTTTGGTTATGATATTCTCTTTTCATTCTTACAATTGTTCTCAACCTGGCTTTCATCCTCGCTGCTTACACGGTTTTTCTCTAAATTTATCATGTACTCCCCAAGTGAAAGTCAGGAACTTCTAAATTGTTTGTATTCTAGGAGGTCTTATGTCTCGTCTTAAAATTCGATCCCGATATTAACAATTAGCGAGATTATTCATTAACAATTAATCAACCCAAAAATAAATGATGGACGTAAATTACACCTCGATATCTCAACCAACCGAAAAATATAAATAATATAATTTGACTACAAGACTGAAATGCCATCTCAGCATGGTCGATAGAATACCGACCATACCTTGATATCATACTATATATAACCAATTATGTCTATTCCAAAAATTAGAGTAAATTACATTAATAATAGGCTAATACTAGATAAACTAATATCCATTGTTTAACTATAGACCATAGTTTGAATAATATAAATATTATATGCTATTGATTGAAAACTAAATACATCATCAATTAACTAACATTTCTAATTCTAATATTTGTGGATATCTTTTCTTTCCATCCTACTCATCCTGTAAGTGCTCAAGCCGCTAAATTGAAAAGGGTTAGCAAAAAGCAAAATAAGAATAAGTTGAAGGCTTGATAATGCATATAATTTTACATAATTTAACAAATAATTTGTATCAAAATATGTTAGAAGGACAATAGATCAAATTCAGATGAAATATCGTGAATTTTAATAATAATTATGCACAGTTTTTAAATTTCTTTTTTCTTTTTGGTTCTAAATCACACATGTTATGTAAAATCATGTAATTTTTGTGGATCAATGTCTAGCAAGGCCTTACTGACTAAAGAGCAGATAATTGAAATCCAAATTATATTTGTTTCTATGTAATCAATATTTTATGTTACTATTCAAGATTTGTGAATAAATTGTCGTATATATAACATATAAATAGAATCAAATACCGCTTTTATCCTACGGATAATAGGTTCAAACCTCGATTAACATTATAATATACTAAGATATATCATAATATACCATCGTTAACCTTATTATAATTATCTGATACTTAAACAAATAAAAACTCTACACCATTTCAAGTAATTCTTTTATTTTTTAATCCAAAAAAATATTTTTAATCCTTTAACAAATTATATGGTTTTTCTTCAAATTTTTTATCATATAATATTTTAAATTCTATAAAGATTTAAACATGTTTACATCTAAAATATATAATGCCACATTATCAAATTTTTAAGCAAAATTGAAGAAAAATTAGTAACATTATAAAATTTTAACACTTATTTCAAATAAGATGCATGCATGTACAATTTTTAGAATTTCAGAACATTCATAATATATACTTAGCACATTTAACTTTTCAAGGATATTATTACGAATTTAAAGCATACCAGAGTTATTTAACCCTGAAATTAACACGTGTATGAATATTATTGCAAAAATTAACTTGACTATACTAAGTATATATTATTAAAGGCATAGATTTCATAAAAATTATGAGAAATGAGAATCAGACTTTATGTATGTAAAGTACAATCATTATAGGTCTAAAAATATGTCGTATATAAATATTTAAAATAATAAATACTCAAAAATGAAAAAATGGCAACAAAGAGAAAAAAAAAAAAAAGGTTGGGATACATTTGTCTTAATTCTAAATTACAAAAGTCTTGCTTTGATTTATTGGGATTTGACTTTTCTAGCTTATTCTCTCTTTTTCTTCTATCTTTTTTCTCAAAATTTAGTAAAAAATAATCAAAAATTAGCCGGATATAATTTATATAATAGATTGACATACGAGCGTGCATTGGACATGCGTCAGGCACTACGACCAAATTCATAGCGCACAAAGCACTGCTTTGAGCGTGTATCAGGTGCTGGCATTTTTCCCTACTGCGCTCGAGACTCTTAGACGTGCATCGAGCGTAAATATATTGGAAAGCGCACTCGTGCTCTGTTCAGGCCTCTGTCTGGCACGTTCTCGTTGCCTAGGACACGTATGTGTGTGGTTCAGGCGTTGATCAAGAATCCGTCAATTCGATATGACCCGATTCAAAGTTTGACTTTAGCCAAATTTTTTTTTTTGGCATCAACTTGTTTATCTTAACTTAACTAATTATAATTAAACTTGAAATTTGAAACTCATTTTTTACATTTTAGAAGTCAATAACTCAATCATATATTGAGACTAAATTCATGCCGTTCATATTAGCTCCCTGGCTTTATTAAGAAATGACTTTGGATAATTTACCCGGAGCTGGGCCTAAATTCCTTTCTTGTCTTGGATTCTTACAATTTGAATTGTTGTTTGTCATTTGGCAAGATTCCCATTGCATGATCTCCTACAAGAAAAAATGATTTTGTTGATGGGATTTTCGGTTGACAATGCTAAAATACTTTTGGGGGCCAATAATTTTTGAAGATAAAAAATTTCCACTGCTAAAATTTGTTTCCTGTTGTTATATGTTTGGGTACTATTAATGACCTTTTTTTTATTGTTGATAAAATTATAAGAATAGATGTCGTCATTAACAGTAACCAAACTTTTAATGATGATATAAGTCCCACTATTAATTCTGAATGATTCTGAGAATAACTATGATCATTAATAATAACTAAATTTTTAGTGATGTTATTTGTCCCTTCGTTGATATGAATAATTGTAAAAATAAATACTATTGTTGAGATTAACTAAAATTTTAACAATAGAACTTGAGCAGTTATTAAATCTCAGCAAGTGATAAAATAAACATCATCATTAGATCTCAAACTATAAGAGTAGATATCATCATCAATAGTAAACTAACTATTTAATGGTAGCATTTGTTATGTCACCAAAACACATAGTTACGGTCACTAATGATAAATTGACATTTAGTGTCTCATCAGCATATATTATTTATAAGAGTAAATGCTACCATTAGATATCAATAATTGCAATTATAAGAGTAAATATTATCATTAGATATCAATAATTGTATACGCATATATATATATATATATATATATATATATATATATATATTTATTTATTTATTTATTTATTGTGACATCTAAAGTAACAAATGAATTAACAAATCATATAAAATAAAAATTTAGTTATAAAAGCGATAATAGCATAATACATATATGGTATTCAGTTGTTCATTATACTTATACAATCCAAACAAATTTGAATACTTAAAAAGGTTCATAGTTGGAGTTAAACAATATCAAAATTTCGCATCAATTAATCTTCATTTCAAGACGAAGTTTCCATAGTTTTAAAATTCTCCATCAATTAATCTTTATTTTAACATTTAAATTCTCATATCTGTAAATAAAAATTAAGAGTTAAATTCACATAGATTTTATTAAAATTATAATAAATATTAAAAATACTTACTTGCTCTAAAAGTTTTAGCAATCTGAATTGTATCATTTGAACATTGCTCATTTATAATACTCCGTAGCATTGATATTCAGCTTTAAAAGGGTCATTTTTGTTTTATATTCTGCTTTTTCAGTTTATAGTTTGATATAAAAAAGAGAGAGTTTTTATTTTTGTTAGGCATATTTTTAGTTGTATATTCTGTGACCGTGTCGGGTTATTTATTTGGTCTCTTGTCGGCGCGTTTGGTAACTGTAACAACATATCGGCTTGGAAGATTTTCATCCGTTTCATATCCGAAGATCATCATCGTCAAATTTCAGTGTTCTCGCCTCTTCTTGCCGTCCCGTGTTAGGTTTTCCTCACCGTTCCAGGTAGGACGCCTGAGGCGCACGCCTCCGGCGCCGGGCGCTCAATGAGCGCTCGGGTTCATTGCCCTGAGCCCTAGCCAGTGCCTGCCGAGCGCTCGAGTAGCGCTCAACCGGCTGGACCTATTCCACTCAACTCTATTGAACGCTCGCCGAGCGCCCGATGGGAGCTCGAGCAACGCGGGATTTTTCACTCCCAATGGCTAATTTTTTCAACATGTTTTTAAATTCTCTATAAATACATGTATTATATCTTTTAACCCTAAGGAGCTCAGAACGTTTTTGGAGAGTGCACATCATATGAACAGCTCCTCATATTTGTGCTCGATTATTAAGAAAACTTAAGTCCAACCCTTGTGCTCGATTGAAAAAGGTTTTTCTCCCTCATCTTGCTTTCTCTTTTCCCGTCAGTTAACCTTCGTGGCGACGTTGGTGGTATGAACACTGGGATCCAGTGAGTTCGGCAATTCAAGTGGTTTAATAGGGAATATTGACGTGAAGACCAAAAGATTTCTAATTCCGTTGCCACGGGTAAATCCAAAGAGTTCATTGGTAGGAATCACAAGACGGGAGTAAGTCGACTATGTTAGCACGTCATTACTACCCAATCTGTAAATTGTTTTATTTGTATTTAATGAGTATGAAAAAGTTTTATCTTAATTCCACCAAGAAGCAAATGTACCCTTCTGATGGCTATGTCTAATTTATTCCAACGTGTTATAGATGTGAAATTATTGGTCATATTCGTCCCCATTGCCCCGTATCATTATAATAAAATAAGTCTCAACAAAACTCTAAGATAGAACATCTCATTCACCACATTCAACAACTAAATGATCAAGTGATGACCTTAAATAACGCCATAAAAGGTGGCAAGAAATTGTGACTCAAAAAGAGTGAGCTCCATTACCATTTGGTCATTCGTAATAAAAAGGGAGAATAGACCTCTATCATAGAAAAGTGTCTCACTATATGGTTTGAGGGGGAGATAGGGGGAGGTTTTTCTTGATAGGGAGAGTTTTGTTTTGTCTTTCTTTTACGTTTATATATATTTACTTCATGTAATTGTATTTTTGTTACTTCTGCACTAACCGTGTCTATCTAGGAATAGTTGTTCTTCCCTGGTGCACAGCAGGTGGCTGCTTTTGAAGTATGTATTTTTTTCTGTACTTCATTGTACTGTATTAATTGTCTCAATGCGTCATTTACATATGCACGGGTTCTATATTTGTGCTCGATTATGGAGAAAACATAAGTCCAACCCTTGTTCTCAATTAAAAAAGTTTTCTCTCCCTCATATTGCTTTTTCTTCTCTCGCCTATTAACCTTCGTGGCGACGTTGGTGGCATAAACATTGGGATCCAGTGAGTTCGGTAATTCAAGTGGTTCAAGAGGGAAGATTGATGTGAAGACCGAAAGACTTTCGATTCCGTTGCCACGGACAAATCTAAAGAGTTCCTTGGTAGGAATCATAAGACGGGAGTAAGTCGGTTTGGTTAGCGCGTCGTTACCACCCGATTTGTAAGTTTATTTTCATAGTATATTTCTTTCCAAACTGTTGAAACTCGGAGGATTTTTCTCGATTGCCGTGGGTATCGAATTTTCTTTTCGTCACCAAAAAGCTTATCTTTTTATTATTTTTATTGTTTTATTTTTATACTCGTATTGATTGTATCATCTAGATACAAATACTCTTTACGTGTATTGAGTATTTGATTGTGTACTACTTCTACTAATTAATTGTGGTGGTTGAAACATTTATTGTGCGATTTGGGATTGAAACGGTTTTTTTAATTTGTATTAGAGACTTTTCCCGATCCGCGACCCTTGATCTAGATATATACGGGTGGATCGCTCTACGTACCTCCCTTCTTTGATGGGAGCAATTTTATCTATTGGAAGGTTTGGATAATAATCTTCCTCAAATCTATAAGTGAGCGTGTGTGCGCTAGCACCCAAACTTGGTGGACTCCATCCAAAAGTGGTGATGAACCAAAAGCTCTGTCTTTGTTGTCAAAAGAAAAACTTGATGCGTTCAATTGAAATAGTAAGGGATTACGTGTTATTTTTATGGTCTTATCTCCCGAAGAGTTCAAACATGTATCTATGTGTGAGACTGCAAAAAACGCGTGAGAAATACTTGAAATAACTCATGAATGAACCAAACTTGTAAAAAATTTAAAATTGTAAATGCTAATACGAGATTTGAAGAAATCTGTATGAAAGATGATAAAACGTTCGATGAGTTCTGTGCGCAATTAAATGATATTGTAAATTTTACATTTAATTTAGGAGAATGTATTCCTAAAAATAGAATTGTTAGAAAAGTTCTTAAATCTCTCCCTGAACGATTTAGACCTACGGTCACCGCTATTGAAGAAGGTAAAGACCTTGATAAAATAAAAATTGAAGAACTTGTAAGATCTTTTTAAACTTATGAGTATACACTTTCACAATTAAGAAAGCAAAAATCAATTATCTTAAAATTCATTAGGGAAGAGAGAGATCGTGACTCCGATGATGAGTCAAATAGCGATGAAGATTTTATCACATTTATTAGAAATTTTAAAAAATTTTTGAAAAAAAATAAATCTTCATCTGACTTGTCAAGTGTGGATTTAAAACGAACTCTAAAATCTGATAAGAAAGGCCAACGTGAATTTAAAGAATCTTAATCTAAAAAAAACCCAAAGTGTTTAATGCTATAAGTGTAAAAGTTTTGGTCATTATCGTGCCAAATATCCAAACCTTAAATGCTAACAAGGTCAAGCCTATAAAGCTAATGTGACCTTGAGCGATGACAAAGAAGAAGATGTTAAAAAATGCTCTGAGGATGAGCCTGTTAGGTACATGGCCTTTATGACCTCAATGTGTAACAATGATGATAACTTAATGGTAAATTTTAAACTATCTAATAACTCTGAGAACGAGTTAAAATCTGATCTGTATGACCTTCATGATACTTATGACAAATTATTTAAAGAATGCCTTCAAGTTAAGAAAATGAATGTATTACTCAAGAACAAATTGAGTAAAATAAAACAAGAAAAATTAGCTCTAAAATCCGAGTTAGATACAAAAGTTCAAGAAGTTAAGAAATTAAAAAGGTTTTTTATATTGACAAAGTGTCCAGCGGTTCGTCAAAGAAAGATACTACTATACAAAACTAATCAAAATTTAACGAGTATGAAAAAGTTCTATCTTAATTCTACCAAGAAGCAAATGTACCCTTCTAATTGTTATGCCAAATTTATTCCAACGTGTCATAGATGTGGAATTATTGGTTATATTCATCCCCACTGCCCCGTATAATTACAACAAAATAAGTCTCAACAAAACTCTAAAATAGAACATCTCATTCACCACATTCAACATCTAAATGATCAAGTGATGACCTTAAGTAACGCCATAAAGGGTGGCAAGAAATTGTGACTCAAGAAGAGCGAGCTCCTGTCACGAACCCGAACCAAGCAGGTCAATTTCTAAAATCTGAATTCTCAAATAATTTTAAACAATTAATACTAAGTCCCAAAAATTCGGATGTGACAAACCAAAATATACTTAACAAAATTAAAATCCTCACAGGACCTCATCGAACAATAGTCCGAGCAAAATAAATACGACCTGCTCTACAATCATCGTAAGGGAGGTAATAATCCGGCCCAAAAATCATAATCAAACATAACAAAATATTCAACTATTTCCAACATACAACAATAAGCCTATATCCGGCCAATTCCATAAGCCAAATGCATCAAATATCAATGTAAACCATAATAAACAGAAACTCACCAAATCGGACGAATATCTGACCGATCATGTCTGTACTCCTGTACTGCATCCGAACCTTCTACTCTGAAGGGACAAAACAGAAAAATGAGCCTAATGCCCAGCAAGTATCATATTTAGTCAAAATGAGTCCAATAAATCAGATGAGAAGTTTATGGATAAAAATCCAATCAAATTCCAAGAGAAATCCAAATCGCCGATAAGACAATTCCAACCAAAATCCAAGATCCAAATTTAGAAAAATCCAATGGTAGTCTCGTACTCAAATCAAATGTCCAAGTCCAAATAAATGTCCAAATTTTTAAAATAGTCCTCGTCGGGACGTATATATATATATAAATATATATATAACAAAAACATAGGTGATCCGAACCAATTCCAAAAACGATGTCGATCGGAGTCCAAATCCGAGTCCGATTCCAAATCCAAATCCAAATCCAATGCCCGATCAGCTTGTGATCTGAGGCAGAATCCGATAGCCGGATGCCGAGTCCAAATCCAATTCCGAGTCCAAGTCCAAATCCAAATCCAATGCCCGATCAGCTTGTGATCTGAGGCAGAATCCGATAGCCAGATGATCCAATAGCGTGTGCAGAAGCCGAAGCAGCACCGCAATAGATATTCCAAAGGTTCGGATCAAAACATATAATCAAAATCATTTGTACGAGACATACCAAGCCCAATTATAGGCAAAATCGGCAAATCTTAAATCCAAGTCCAAAAATCCATATCCAAATCAAAGTCCAATTCCAATCAATGCAAAAATACAAATTACGCACCAAATTTGGGTTCACATTATTTAAAGACTAGCTTGAGGAAGGGTTACACATAATCCCGGTAACCTTAGGCCAAAATTCATGTACTGTGTACCCATAGATAAGGTTGCTCACTATGTTTTGCCACTCGCGGCTTTGGGTGCATTCCTCAAGTTTGTCAGATATATTAGGACGTCCGAATATATTCTAAGGTCAAATCAAATTATCCAAATGGGAAGGGTCACTACTCCAAGCCTTTCCTGCCGGCGGAAAGGGATTTCCAAATAACAAAATAATCTCCCCGTCGGGAGCTGGCCAGAATCCAATAATCCAAATCCAAATGTAGTGACCACAACCCGGCACGTGCATATGAAAATACACGGCCAATGCAAATTTTCGTGTATATTTTCGTTACAGATACTGATATAAATATACATCGAGTCCAATAAATTATTCGGACTTTCAGAAAAAATATCAAATTCTCCAAAATCATAAAACCCAGTCCAACAACCCCAAAAATATCCAATGAACTACACATGCATGTCCAGAATAAATAAATGTGTGTACCAAAAATGCATGCATGTTAGTAAAAATTTCAAATAGTATCCAAAATATATCAGAATTAAAATTAGACCAAAGAGGGGGTTTACAGATACTTGCCTGGACCTCATACTTTGCAGATCTGAAGAAAGGATGTCTCGAAGTGCTCCAATCACCACTTTCTGTCTCTACTGCGCGCGTTCACTCTCTCTCTCCTCCGCGCACAGCCCTCTGCTGGCCGCGTCGCTGCTGCCTGCCGCCGCGAACGGCCGTTGATCCACCACCGCACGGCTCGTCTGGCCGTCACCGGCCTCCCCGGCACCACCCAGCCGGCACCGGCGCCGTTACACGGCCGCCGTCTCCTCTCACGACTTCGCCGTCGATCTCCTCGTCCAACCCACACCGCGCCCACAATCGCCTCAGCCGACGCCACCACTGACCACCGTCGACCGTCCGCGCGCCACCATGGTCGCCGGTCACCTGCGCCGCCGCCGATTCTTCCTTCTCCTCCTCCTGCGGCTTCACCGCCGATCTCACTCTCTCGCAGCTTCTGCTGCAAGCCACCACCACCACGGTCGCCGCCGACCACCACCGGCACTGGGCCGCCCTCGACGCACGCCGCCGTCGCCGGCAGCCTCCCTCCTCCTCTCTTCTTCCTCCTCCGCTGCGAACCAGAAACCCCAATCCCTCTCTCTCCTCTTTCTCCCTCTCTCTCCCCGATTCTTATCTCCAGATTTTCTTTTTTTTTTCTTTCCATCCTTATCCATATAATATATATATATATATATATATATATATATATTCCATTTTAAATTTTCTTTTAATCAAAAATCCAAATCGATATTCGGGCTACAAAACGGGCGCACCCCGAGCGCCAGCCCAACCAATCCAAATATCCTCCCGAAATTTCTCAATATTTAATTAATTTTGTCGTATCCAATTTACCCAAAATTAAAATCAATATTAAATTAATCCGAATAAAAATCCGGGATATTACAGCTCCATTACCCTTTGGTCATCTGTAACAAAAAGGGGGAGTAGACCTCTACCATAAAAAAGTGTCTCACTATGTGATTTAAGGGGGAGATAGGGGAATATTATTCTTGATAGGGAGAGTTTTCATTTTGTCTTTCTTTTATGTTTATATATATTTACCTCATACTATTGTATTTTTGCTGTTTCTACACTAACCGTGTCTGTCTAAATATAGTTGTTCTTCCCTGGTGCACAGCAGGTGGCTGCTTTCGAAGTCTGTATTTTTTTTATACTTCATTGTACTGTGCCAATTGTCTCAAGACATCACTTACATGTACACGGGTTCTATGTTTACTTGTATTTTTTTTATTAGAAGTAGCTTTTCGTGTACACGGGATTTATCTCGGGGGTGTCTGATCTCGTGATTATCTTGTATTTTATTTTTAATTTTCTATATCGATTTTATCACGAAATTGCAAAATAGGGAAATTGTTATGCATATTTTTAGTTGGCATATTCTGTGACCGTATCAGATTGTTTATTTAGTCTCTTGTCGGCACGTTTGGTAACTTTAACAACATATTGGCCTGAAAGATTTTCATCCGTTTCATACTTGAAAATCATCATCGTCAAATTCTAGTGTTCGCGCCTTTTCTCGCCATCTTGTGTCACGTTTTCCTCATCATTCCAGGTAGGGCACCCGAGGTGCACACCTCCTGCACTGGGCATTCAATGAGTGCACGGGCACCCGCAGGTTGCGTTTTTTTGAACCAGGTGTTCGAGCGCCCGGGCTCATTACCCCAAACCTTAGCCAGTGCCCATCGAGTGCTCGAGTAGTGCTCGAGCGGCGCTGACCTAGTCCACTCAACCCTATTCAGCAACCACCGAGGGCCCAATTGGAGCTCTTGCGGCGCGGGATTTTTTGCTCCCAACGGCTAATTTTTTCAACATGTTTCTGAATCTTCTATAAATACATGTCTTATGTCTTTTAACCCTATGGAGCTCAGAACATTTTTGGAGAGTGCACATCACTTGAACAGCTCCTCATATTTGTTCTCGGTTATTGAGAAAACTTAAGTCCAACCCTTGTGCTCGACTAAAAACGTTTTCTCTTCTTCATCTTGCTTTCTCTTCTCCCGCCTGTTAACCTTTATGGCGACGTTGGTGGCGTGAACATTGGGATCCAGTGAGTTTGGCAATTCAATTGACTCGAGAGGGAAGATTAACGTGAAGATCGGAAGGCATCTAGTTCCGTTGCAATGCGCAAATCAAAGGAGTTCCTTGGTAGGGATCACAAGATAGGAGTAAGTCGGTTAGGTTAACATGTCGTTACCACTTAATCTGTAAGTTAATTGTTATTGTGCATTTATTTCCTAACCGTTGAAGCTTAAAGGGTTTTTTTCAATAACCGTGGGTATCGAGCTTTTCCTTCGTCATCAAAAAACTTATCTTTTTATTATTCTTATTACTTTATTTTTATGCTCGAATTAATTATATCATGTAGATACAAATACTCTTTACGTGTATTAAGTATTTGATCGTGTACTATTTCTGCTAATTTATTATGGGGGTTGAAATATTTATTGTGCGATTTGGGATTGAAATGGTCTTTTTTGTTTTGTTTTAAGTATCGTAATAATAATATGCAAAAAATCAGTCAAGCATTTGTCGAACACACTTTAAACCAATCCGTTGAAAAAGCATCAACAGATTCATCATATGTAGTAAAACACCCTCCGTAACTCATTGATTGAATTTTCAATTATGGGTTTTGATTAAAATCTTTTTGTGATATATTGCAGTTTTGGATTTTTAGGTTGGGTATGTGATCAGATATAATTTCTCAAAAGGCTAGCACAATAAAACTTACCCTGGCACTTTTTGTAATGTATTATTCCTAAAGAGATATTTTAATGATGATTAATTTAATTAAATTAATAATTTTTTTAATTCAATTGAGAGTTTAGATTAAAAATTAAGTTTTCGATATGATTAAGTTAAGTCAAGTGGCACATAACCTGCACCTATTTCATACTTATGCATATTTCTTATAGTAATGGTGCATCTAATAAATACGTCTAGGGCGCTCATGCCATTTTAGGCAGAATATCCACATCTAATATATGTTAGATCAACGTATGTGCATATTTAGTATAAAATGTTGGCATATAATGCACACTTAATGTGAGATCCCGAAATCAAAAGAGAGCTTAAAAATCGGAATAAAATATTAAGACCAAGAGTATAATGAAATCTGGAGTGGCCTTATAAAAACCGAAGTAGCTTATGCCACAGAAGACCGGACAGCTTGAAGTCCGGAATAGATGACAAGAAAATGTTGACCAGAATTTGTAAGGTTGACCGGCTTTTAGAATGTTGACCGACTTTGAGAAAGGTTGACCGGCCTCAAATAAAAGAAGTGAAACGATGGCCACTCTGAGCATTGACCAAAGAGTTGACCGGAATAAATTAAGGGTAACTAAAGACAAGGACCAACTTTACTGATTAGTTAGAACCCAACTAGACCCTAACTGAATGAAGTAAGTAAGCCATCTCGATTGACTGTCTAAGAAGAAGTACTAAAGTAAGTAACTTAGACTACTTACCCCACCTAACATCTGAGAAGAAGTACCAAGTAGGTAGCTTGCCCCCAACTACTCCACCTAACCCCTCCTCTATATATACTCAGTTTCGATTGAGGAAGTAAGTGTGAGTGACCGGCAAGAAGAACAGTAAGGAGTAGAGAAGGATAGAAAGCTGCCAGCCTGTAAGAGTGGGCGGACGACTGTCAGGCAAGTGTACCCCCTATTTTTAAGTTCATGGTTTAATGCAAGTGTACATTTCCTTTTTAAATCTAGATTTTAAGTGTACTTCTGTTTTCAAGTCCCGGCTTTAAGAAAATTACAAGTGTTCTCTTCGGATGTAAATGCTTCAATTGATAAGCTGTATTCTGGTTTGAATTCATGCTTTCTGCCTTCTGTCCTCTGCTTTCTGCTAAACGCATGTTTAAACTGAAATACATGAAAATGAAAAAGTAGACTGGTTTGTATGTCACTTGCATTACCCAAATTTAAAACCGGCCTTGATTGGTAAAATGATTTTAAATCGGCCTTATAACATAATTTGAAATCGGTTTAGGTAAATATCGAAACTGGCCTTGCACGTTAATTTGAAACCGGCCTGGCATATTAATTTGAAACCGGCCCAGAATAATTAAAATCGGCTTTATATTATATTTGAAACCATCCTTGTAGTGTGATTTTGAAATCGGCATTTGCTCTATGATTTTAAAACCGGCCTTGTATTATGATTGAAACCGGTATTTATATTATAATTTTGAAACCGGCGTTTTCATGGTAAATTTTGAAACCGGCCTTGTATTATGATTAAAATTGGCATTTGTATTGTATTTTTGAAACTGACATTTGTTCTGTGATTTAAAAACCGGCCTTGTATCGTGCTTTTGAAACCGTCCTTTGCATTGTATCCGGTCTTGTATTATAATTGAAACCGGCATTGTATCGTACTTTTGAAACCGTTTTTTGCATTGTAACGGCCTTGTATTATAATTGAAACTGGCCCTGTATCGTACTTTTGAAACCGGCCCTTGCATTATAACCGGCCTGATTTTGAAATCGGTATTTGCACTGTGATTTCGAAATCGGCCTTATATTATGATTTGAAACCGGTATCTGTACTGAAACTTTGAAACCGGCTTGCCAAGTGACGCATGGAAATTATGATTTGAAACCGGCCTAGTAACATAAATTTGAAACCGGCTTATTATGTGATTTTGAAATCGGCATGTGATATGGCCGTCCGGAAAGAACAAAGAAAATATGAACCAGCTTTATGATAAGACAAATAAGTTCAGACCTTAGCATTGGGAGACAAGGTTCTCCGGCATATCTTAGGACCTTATGGTAATAATCGAGGATAATGAAAGTGAGAGCCGTCATCGAGGCTTTGTACAAGGAGGTAGTGAAAACCGTCCTTAAGGCTTTGTACAAGGAGGATGTGAGAGCCATTCTCAGGGCTTTGTACAAGGAGGTATTGCTATGATTGTGAGGAGATGTGCACAATCTATCTTCGATTAAAGCCCCCTTCTGCTAAGCAGAAACCTTACCAATAAATAAAAGAAGATTTCTATATTGTAATCGGCCTTATTTTATGTTCTAATATTAACTGTTCCGACTTTCTAATCGACTTTTGCATAGTTCGGCCAATTGTTACGTTATAATATTTATGTTGCATGATTACCTGCGTGGACCGTTTTAGTGTTCTGCAAGATTCCAACCGAATGATATCTTGCATATGTATTTATAACTATTGACAGTATAAACGTTTCATGAAAAATCTGCATGTACCTTGTTGAGCTCCAACTAACTATTTTCTGTTTTTCCCCCCTCAGATAGAAATTTAGAACTCATGCCTGATGAGACGGAGTGACTAGAGCCTATCTGAAGAGTTTGTAGTGATTCAAAAGCACACCTTCTGGACGACCGCCACGAAGAAACGATTAATGTAATGATCTATTAGAATCGATAAACTTTTGTAATTAGACATTCATGGCTATATTTATCCAGGAACGAATTTTATGGGAATGAATATGAATGTTTTTGCAGGATATTAGATTGACTTTCGCTATATATTTGATGACTAATATGTATGAGTCCTAGACGACATCTGTGATTCTGTGATTTGGAAGGCACGATCGGCCCGGACCGGACCATCGAAACCTTAGTGTCAATTCCAGGAGGTCGTTGGCAGAGTGTAAAAAAAAAAATCCGTTCCGTCACACTTAATAAGTGTTTATGTGCGGTGTGAATTATGCCTCAATGCCTGAGCCGTCCATGATAGGCACTCATGCGACATTTTTCTATAAATAGGCCACCTAGCTGATTCCAACTCTTTTCAGTTAAAGTTTTGAGAGTGATGCATTCCTAAGTCCAAATTTTCGTACAAATTGGGAAGCCTTCGGATTTCTCACCTGTATCGGATCGTGAACGGGTCCAATCTTCGTGTCTCTAAACCTGAGTCCTACACACTACAAACTACAAACAAGAGGTCAGAGGACGGTGAAATGTTGTCTCCCGTAAATATTTCGACGCTCAAGTCAGAAATCTTTCTCCAAAAATGAAAAGAAGCACGCGTGAAAGTAAACATAATGCGGATGCGGGAATGCTGGGATGAGGGGAGTGTGTGAGATGTCTGAAAAAAGCTTATGCTTCGTGGGTTGCACTGTTTGGAGTGGCTCACTATGGTCGCCACGAGGTAGTGGTGACTCGAGGGAAGAGAGTTGGTTCGTTTTCCACAAGACTTTGAGCATTAGGTGAAGGATCCAGATTGAGATCTTAGGTCACCACTTAGACTTTTTTTGGGAGGTTGGAATTGGATTCCTGTTCAAAGAGTCTCTCCAGAAGCCATCATTTTTTCTCTCAGCTGGCGAAGAGGGTATTTGTAGGCTCCCTCAGAAAAGTTTGGAGAGTCAAGATTTTCGACAGGTGGCTTATCAAGATTCGTCGACCGCCGCCTGCTGGCGGTAGTCAGCGGTATCAGTTTTTGCCTTATAGAGGCGAGGAGACCAATGTTGGGCGTGGCCAACGCAGACATGTTGATTTTGCTTGGATTAGTTGAGCGGCTATTGGAACGGCGTGCCCTGCGACTTGTCAACATTGATCCCATCGCCCATTGGTTGGCATTTCTTGAACCGACGCTTCTACATCGGCAACCTGCAGGGGCACGAGAGCACTGATTAACTGCGTGCCTAGGGCACCTCGTGGGCCTTGTTTTTGGATCTCCTCGAATGCCGTTGTTCAGTTGGATCCTTCTACTGATTTGACCTATCTTCTCTAACCTGGGCCTCGTTGGCTTTGGCCCAAATTTATGCTGGACCCATCAAAGAGAAAAGAAAAAGAGAGAAAAAGAAAGAGAAAGAATGAGAAGGAATATTTAAGGTGAAATCAAATATTTTTTTTTATTAAAAATCAAGTAAAAATAAATACATCTAACCATTTCTTCATTTCTAATCTTTTTAAGCATGTGTTGTTTCAAATGCTAATATATGTTTTAATTTTGCACTTGGATTGTTTTAAGCTTTGCATGTATGGAATGCTACTTACATTTCATGAACTTTTATGACATATATATATTTTATACAAATTATGTTTAAGTATTAAACTTTTACAATATTACTCTTACATACCTTTAAATTCTATTTAATATTCATATATATATATATATATATATATATTTAATTTTTAAATATATACTTCTATATTTTGTAAATTCTCATATTTTAGATTTGAATGAGATTGATGGAATCACTTGAATTTTATTAAACTTCTATATTTTCTACATAATAGTGTCAACATATTTGTTAATTATAGGATATAGTTCTTACATATTTCTAAATTTTATATTAAAATTTTTGTATACTCATCATTTTTACTATATTTTATATAATTAAAGAAATATGAAGGAAAAATTTATATAAGTTTTGATAAAAAAAATATTTTTCTCCGGTATAAGAAAAATTAAAAAATTAGTATTTATGTAAAATTTTTAGTTTAACCAATTATAAATTATTATAAAAAATTGACGAAATATATTTAAATATATCTTAATATATTATTAATAAATCGAATGTTGAACCTATCATTCACGGGTGTTAAAAAGTAATGTCGGCCCTGACTATAATGATTATATGTAACGAGTTCACCTGTTGGTCATAAATAGTAACGTATAGTATTTGCCTATATGAAAATAATCATAACTCTAACTTTAATGTTCATTCTTTATTGGTAAGATTGTCAATGGTTCTTTACTCTTATTTATATTAGCATGACCTTAACATATTTTATATATTTATACAGTTTGGCTATAAATATATGGATTTTGTCATGATTTATGTTATTGTATAGATCTTAACATAATTAACTAATAGAATTTGACTTTCGCATAATTTATTGTAAAATGGTATTATCGGCATTTTAGACTTTTTATTATGATACAATCTAGCATATTTCATTAGTATTTATCTACGTATAAAAATTTATATGTCTTATTGAATATTAGACTCATTCTTGCCTTTGTCTTTACTAACTTTTCAAATTAAAGGGTTCAAACTATTTGCAAAAGATTGGTTCAACAATATTATAATTTGGAAGTTAGCATATGGAATGGTAGAATGCTTTATTGTTTTATTAAAATTTAGTAGTCCAGAATTGTAGTTCAGATATGTATTTTTGATATTTTGGTTGAAATAGAATTGTAACTGTTGGTTGATATTTTCAATTATTTCAGCTTATGCTTGTATCTAACTGACTTTGATGGTGGATCTGTTTTAGTTGATCAGTCTTTCGGTTAAGTTTATGGTTTAATACTTTGATTTTAATTAAGATATTTTTTCTTATGTAGTATTTGAAGTTCAACAATTGTTAATATTTGAAGTTACTTTCAGGTGTAACTTTTAGATATTATTATTAAATTATTATATTATTTTTTGACAATTTAACGGTATTTGATGTAGATTTGTATCCTGATATTTGTTTTGGGTTCTTAAGTATGTAAAATAAATAATTAAAATTTTAATTTTTAAGGATAAAAAAATTAATTTAACTAAATACTGAGAAATTAAAAAAATCTAACGTTGGGCCGGATACGCGACACTTTTGGCTTCGCAATATTCTAGAAGACTCAGGATCTCTCTTCGTTTCGTTGTAGTGGAAGAATTGCATTACATTTGTCTCACCTACTGATATGTATCTTTATTTCATTTCTATGCACAATATATAAACAAAGAAAACCAACTCTTCAAATATGAAAACAAATTTTGGCTAAAATCAAGAAGTTTCTGAACCAAAAAATTGAACCCAAATTCAAATGTGAATGACAGTTTGCCTGGAAAACATCCACACTGCCCGCAACAAGGTCAGTATTTCCCTCTTGGGGAACAACTGACTTTCAGAGTCTAAGAAACCTGGCCAAAAAGAGACAGTAGCACATGTAAACCATCAAATTTTATGGCTTGCAAAGAATGCATGATATATGCAGATCATGACTGAGAAATACACTTTATTTTGTTTGATCATGAATATGTAAATTTACAAAGAATTGTACAATCTAAGTCTTACTGATGTTGGATTATGGGTCACTTTCCTGTGAGCCCATACTCAATTGTCGGACCCTTCAGAGATTCAGTCAAATACACACGGGTTCTATACTAAGATAGAGGATTGCAGTGTTTGCGCGTGTAGCGAGTGGCCGAGGGCATTCGCGTTCAGGTACCGAGGACTGATGCCAAGGAGCAACCAGGTGCTGAGTCCGAGAAGCGACTGAGCAGTGATGCCGAAGGGGAGCCGGGTGTCAGATAGGTTATCTTCATCCTGTTCTAAACAATTTCAGTCTTGCTTCTGTAAATAAACTGTTCGGACTTCCATTCATGAAGGCTATGCAGAAGTAAATTCTATCAGTTTCGATTGAAAGAAGGGTATTATATTCAATCACACAACACAACTTGTTCATCTCGCCAAGATATATATACACAAAGAGGGTTAAGATTGGTAATACAGAAGAAAACTCTCTTGAATCAAATATCACAATTGCCAAATTGACTTGTCAGCATTAGATTTCATACAGATTGAAGAGGTATTCAGCTAGCAATGATGTTTCTTAATTTCAGCAATGAAAGAAGTGCCGTTGAGAAAACGCTGAAATAGAAATCTCCTCAGTATTTCCAGGTTGAAGAATATGCTTGCTAGATACTTTAAATTTGTGCATCCAATCCGTGTTTGCACCCACCCTGAAACCTATATTCATCATGTACGATATTCTCAGTTCCTCAAGCTAATTTTAACAAAATAATATTGGTTTAACAATAAAATCCAAGAACACAATACGACAAAAGGGGAACACGCATCAAATCATAGTTTCATGTTGAAAATCTCTGTCGTCCCGTCAGGTTCGAGAACATGAAGATAAGGATTAATTAATACGTGGATCAATCATATACTGCAAAAGAGAGGGAGAGAGAGAGATTACAGCGTTCCATTGAAAAGGGGATTCATCGAATATACAGTAGAAAAGGTTATCAAAGAGACCAGTGAAGTTGAACGGATGAGATGATAAGAAATGACAGAGGGGAGTGTTAGATTTTGGATAACTTCATTACGAGTATCACAACAAATGAAAAGTCGTTGGGAGGATACGTGTTGTGTTTAGGCGAAGAAGTCAGGTAAGGGTCACACGATACTTGTGTAAGAGTCGATTGAGGGTCAATTGATGGTTGTCTGAATAGCAAAGAATATTGAAGGGTTGTACGATATTCATGCGAGGGTCAATTGAATGTTAGTAGGATAGCACATAATCGGCGTCTAAGGGATGCATGTGCTCTGTTTGCTTAGGGGAGTGACGTCGAATGCGTGCCTAAGAGACGTTTGTGTGTAGTTCGTCCAAAAACGTCACTTGATGTATGCTTGAAGGGCACTCGTGGGCTATTTGTTCAGAGAAGTTGTATTTGCACACACTTAATAGATGTTTGTGTAACATTTTTTATATAAAGTCGCGCATGATGCGATTTTATAATAATCTAAAATTATTTTTCATGTAAGAAGTACCACATAGAAAAAGAGGAGAAAAAAAGAGAGAAGATGAAGAAATTTAGCATCTAATTGATGTAAGATTTGAATTTCATTCTTTATTGAGGTTAGATACGTTATTCTAATATTATTTTTTAGGACGTATTTTTATTTGGTTACTCTTATTTCTTGGTATATTTTTTTTCTTGTAGGTTATAAGGTGTGTTAAAGGAATTTGATATTCAACCATTCTTTCAATAGAGTTTATAGTGAAAGGATTTTGGAGAGAGTTATTTTGTAACCAACACCAATTTATAGTGAATTTATTTAAAATTTATCTCATAGCTTTTTTGGTTAAAAATAATTTTTATATTAAAAATATTGTACATTGCTGCATTTTTTATACTGACGAATTTAATAATTAACATTTGATGGGGGTTCAGGTTTATTCCACTGCATAAGATTATGCATATTTTGGTCGAATTCCAACAAGTGGTATCAAATAGTAGGATTTTTAGAGTTATAAAAATTCTATTTTGGTAGCAATAACATTTAGGAGCTTGTTGTTCTACATTGAGTAATTTTATGGATAAAATAGTTTCAGTTTTAAGTGAGAAAGAATGAAAAATATTTTGACCCATAAAAGAATTGTAAATGCACTTCAGCGTAAGGAGGATGAATTGGAGAAGATGAATGATGTAGAGTGGTAAGATATAAGGGATTTTATGAATTGTAGGATCAAATTGTATCTTACAAATAACACTTTTTAAAAAGTCATAGATTTGTTCGATTATGTGGAGGTCTTCATTAAGTTTGAGAGTCGGTATAAATACAAAACCTTAACAATGAGGTTACACGTAAAGAAGAAGTTGTATGGTCTTTAGTTTTCAGAATGAAGAAGCGTTGAAGAGTATTTGGATAAATTTAATTAGATTTTAACGTAGATGCTAGCACTTGTTAAGAAAATTAAGGCGAAAGACAAGATACTGGTGTTGTTAACTTTTTTGCCAGTCTTGTACGATCATATTGTCATAACATTAATTGCATACTTACTTTCGATAAGATCATTACTTTTTTACTTATGAATAAATTAGGATAAAAGAAAGCGTTGAGGTTTTAGGAGGAGTTGAACCTCATGGTATCCACTGATAGTCAAGGGCATGGAAGATCGAAAGACTGAGAAGATAAGTTGGATAGGAGTAATTGTCCTCGCAATTTCAAGACATGGAGTATTTCTAATGTGGTAAAAAGGGCTATATAAAGTGAAATTACTTTAAGAGGAAGTAAGAAAAAAAGGATAGTGGCAAGTGTATGGAGATGAGGGATCATGACGGAAATAATTAGAGCTCTATCGTTACCTGTGAAGATTTTCTAGTCATCCTTGGGGGGAAGACACGGAGCTTTACGAGTTATGAGATAAATTGGGTGATGGCTAGTAAACTCCTTATAACATACAAATTAGTAAAAATCCTTTTTTATCGCTTACATGCCCGGGGATTATGGGGTATGAAGATGGGTAATAATGGCCTGTTGAGGGTTGTTAGTATTAGGAACATTAGCTTGCATATAAGCAATAGACAAAACTCGTGTTGAAAGGTATACAATATGTTTCAAATTCATTATTGAATATAATTTTAATTTGAAAGCTTGATAAAAAAGATTTTTGCGCGGCATTTAGAAAAAGCTTATAGAAACTCATCAAATGTACCTCGATTATGATAAGGAGAAGTAAGTATTCAAGTTGTTACTTGATAGAAGCTTCAATTTTTAATGGCAACGTTAAAGTAACCAAAGGGAGTATTGATCAATGTGATGGAAAGAAGAGGCTGAGGAGGAGTGCAATGGGGACATGTCTATTGCGAAGATGTTGAAGGGGAGTTAGAATACTCCAACTTTGGTGTGACGGATCGCGATCATAATCCTCTAATGACCTCCATCAATGTTTGTACTAAGTATAACGGACTAGAGTTCTTAAAGGGGCTACAGCACTTATCCGTCCATAACATAAAGCAAATGAGAAATGAGACGGTCATAAATAGTCATACATAACTTAGACATACAGCACACACAGGATCTCAAATAGTCGGACTACATAAGTCAGCCACAGCTTGACAGGTGAAGAATCTTGGTCAGCCTTATCTAGGTTGATTGGCTATATGAAAGAGCTTTTAACGAGTTAGATGCTAATAGAAATCAAAATTACTCAAACCATAAGATTCAACAAAAGTATACAATTATCCATTAATTTACACAATAGAATCATTATACAAAGTCTTCAGAATGACCAAAAATATATCAAGTCGATAAAAAATTGCTACATATATCTAGATCGGCTATCATATATCAGATCGTTACATTTAAGTCTTACACCTACTCAGCCATCATATATCAGATCGACTACATTTAAGACTTGCATCTATTTGGCCATCATATATCAGATTGGTTACATTTAAGACGTGCAGCTACTCGACCATCATATATTAGATCGGCTATATTTAAGTCCTACAACTACTTAGCCATCATATATCAGATGGGTTGCATTTAAGGCCTACAGTTAATCGACCATCAAATATCAAAATCCAACTTTTTTAAATCTTGACTTCAAATAACCGAAATTCTTAAAGAGCATATCTTACTTTTATAATCGGTTAATAAATATGCAAATGGATGAGATAAGCAAATTGATATGGGTTAACAGTAATTAAATATGTACATAACCTGTCCCTACACCATGGCTTAAATAGGAGGGATTCTAACAATTTCTAAGCATGAACCGTGAAACATAATTTCACATGTAAAACATAATATATGCATTGATCATGAAATTCCTTCGTAAAATATGACAAAACAATCATCATGACATGCGTTACGTATAAACATAGCGAAGAATGGCATTAGAATAATAATACCTGAAGGATTCGAATAAGAATTAGCAACAGCTAAGGACGAAGCATAGAGTACACTTGCTTAATTCATGAATCTCTTACTCAAATCTGGCTTAAGACTCTTCTCCTCTCCTTCGTTTCCTTCTTCTCCTTTGTGCTTCTCTTATAAATTGCCCAACTCCTTTTTTAACTCCCAAGTTTAATATTTATAGACAATGGATTATGTGGGAGTTAGTGGGGGTAAATCACCTACTTGATACTGCTTTTCTTATTCCGATTTCTTTTTAAGAAGGTCAACGGAGTAGGTAGAAGTAGATCACTTACTCTGATTTGGCTAGTCGGACTCTAATCAAAATTGGCTAACAATCCAATCCGGTTAACTCTCGTAGCCGGTCAACAATTCATTCTTGCCATCAACCCACTCTGGGTATTTATCCATCTAGTTACTATCTCTCATTTTCACTCTTTGAGTCCTCGATCTCTATAAGTCATCGGTCTCCATAAGTCCTCAGTCTTATTTTAAATTTTCAAACAACCTTGGTATTTATCTAACGATTTTGTCCTCTTTCTGACGACTTCGGTTGTTACTGTTCACTTATAGACTGTGGTTTTATGGTTATTCTAGTTAACTCTTAAATTTGGTCAACGACTGTAATTCCGGTTAACTACTAGAATTCCGTTCAACAATCTAACCCGGTCAACTATACCATTCAGTCAACAACTCTTAGCCGGTCGTCTTGCTATCTAAGTCAATTTCCCATTAAGGCTAAGATGCTAAGTCCTAGGAACTCGATTTTTACATTACTCTGCCTCTTATAAAAGTTTATCTTCAGAACTTAACAAGACTTATATACCCCATAAAAATAATTTTTGTCATACTCAGAATAATTCTATAAAAATTCAGGATATTACATTCAATGGAGTAAAAGAGGATATGGTTCAAACTTGCGAAGGATGATGTCAAGATCCTCATCGATAAGAAGTTATTGTAAGATAAGAGATAAGGATTGCCAATAAAAGTAAAGGATCCGCACAGGGTCGCGAGGAAAATTTTGTTAAATTTTGAATTATTCCCTTATGGATGCTATAATAAATAGATGGTTATTAGGAGGAGCCGCAATATTCATGCATGGTACGCTCGGGCGAAGGGTCAAGTAAGAGTCGCACGATACTTGTGAGAAGGTCAGTCAATGATTATTTAAGCAACAAAAAATATGAAAAGGACATACAATATTTCTATGAGGATTAGCTAAGAGTTGGTCCAATGTTGGTAGAATTGCGCATGAGGAACACACATGTTTTGTTTACTTAGAAGAGTGGTTGCATGCTCGAGGGATGCACATGCATGGTTTGTCAAGAAGGGCTGTGCTTGATACATGTTTGAAGGGCACTTGTGCACCGTTTGTCTACAAAGTTCGCATATGATTTGTACTTGATTGACACTGGTGTGCCATTTTTTATATAAATTTAGGCTAATCTGAAATTATTTTCTCACACAAGGACCATTACATAGTGAGAGAAGAGAAAATGAACAAGTTTACTATCCGGTTGTAATTTGATTTGAATTTCATTCTTTATTAAAGTCGGGTACGTTATTCTAATATTATTTTTTATGACATATTTCTGTTATATTACTCTTTTCAATACATTTTCTCTTGTTGGATGTTAAGTGTGGCATGGTAGTTAGTATTCGACCATTATTCACTCGAGTTTGTAATGAAGGGATTTTAGTGGGGATAATCTTATAACCGGCACAAATTTTTTTTTTGTTTGGTTGAAAATGATTTCCATATAAAAACGTTGTATATTATTATATTTCTTATACTCACGAATTTAGTGATTGACAATTAATAACTATTCAATTTTATTCCGCCATATTAAACTGTATGTGTTTTGGTCGAATCCTGACAGTGAGAACACAGGGACTGGCATTGCCCAATCTGCTGGCAGTTCAGAATGATATGGGAACACAGCCAACTCTTCCGCAGCCACTTCACAACACAACCTTCATGAAACAGGGGTGGGCATGACACCCTGGTGAATACTTCCCGTTGGTTTTCGAATATCAGAGTTTCAGACATGAAGTCAAAAACTAACCTTTTGAGAATCTCTTATTTAACCTGTGAGAAGATGAATGAAAGAGTCCATAGATCTGGTCACTGATGAAAGTAGTGTTCATATATATTCCTAACTTACGTATAGTTTTATGGAAACTATATATTATAATATTGAAAACTTAATTTTAAAGTATTTTCCTCGTTATTTCCCATTGTAAGAAGTTATATTTATTAGTTTTGTAAAAATAAAAATATTTCAAACAAATATTAATATACTAGCCGCAATTTTGCGTGAATTTTTTTGTTCCAAATACTTCAAATACTGCTAGCTAGGTTAATAACAATAGTATTCAAGCCATAATTATAAATGAAATGTCGTTGCTAAATGTGTATGAATATTGACATCAATTAGGTACAGTTCAAAATAAAATCAATTCGATCCGATAACATATGAGACTCATAGATCGCAAGCTAAGTAGAGGAATATCAAGCAATTGATTTGTTTGACTCGGAAAGAAAGAAAATTAAGAATATGTTTGGATACTCAACTTGCCAAATGACTGAATGAATGAATGCCTTCAAAACACAAAACGCTAAGGAAATTAATGATTTGACAGAATATTGAGTCTGGTATTAAATCCTAACGAATAATTATATAAACTAAGGGATAATTGGTCATATTAAATATACAATTAAAACTACTAAATGATGAACATTAAGTATGAAGAGATTATAAAACTTAAGAAATAGGTGTAACGTCTCAATTGAATAGTCATGCTAATCGTAGAAAATTAAGATGATTAGTAATTAGATGATAAATACACCAGCTTCCTTCAGTTGAAGGGGAGGAGAAAAAATCCACAAAAAGAAAAGCCATAGGAACCAAGCTCTAGCCTTGGAAAATGCTCACGTCCTTCTATAATCATAGAGTCAAGTCCTCCAATTCAAATATGATCCTTCTCTCACATTTCATTGATCATCAATCTTTTATTTTTATAGAAAAATTTCAGAGGTTGAGCATTAGATAATATATCAAAAAATGAATCTCTTATCCTTTTACTTCTTATTAATTGTTGTAGTGTATAGAATCCGTATTAAGTGATTTGAATGTTCAATTTAACTTTTTCAAATAACAATCCAAATCTAATGTACGTATTAATATCAATTATGAGGGTAATATTTTACGGTTGCTAAATAATTTACTATAGCAAGAGTATTTAACTTCCTATTGTTAAAAATTTATTTATACTATCAGTAGTGATGGCATCCTTGTTATTTTTCTATCATTAAAAATCACATTTTTTTATTTTATCAAATAATAGAAAGCTAATTAATTAAACAAAAAATTAATATATATTTTAAGGGCAGCATAGTAGGTTAATAACGATAGTATTAAATCAGTCACGATAAACCAAATCTTATCATTATATCCGTATAAATGATTTAAATAGCGAGAGTAAAATATTACACTGATTAATTTTTTTATTTGTATGGAAGGTTTGGAAAGGTTAATCATACATGGGTAATAGTAATAGTATTTAATTCTGTTTATAGGGTATATTATGTGGATATACTGTCCTGTTGTGATCCTGCCAATGAGAATATTATTAGATCTTAGTTTAAATATTTGGATTTTTGTATGACTTTACGTGTTATTTTGAACGGTATTTGGGTCAAGCTATCGCTAGAGATGGCTATCCTAGACGTTATGCTAATCTGTATCGACAAATCACATCCGTCTTTATAATTGTATTTGTTTGTGTTTATTTGTATTCGTTTTGGGTGATATAAAATTTATTTTTACAAGGAAAATCTAGAACTATTCTTTTATAAAAGATAAAATAAAAAATATCTTTCAGCATAAAAATAATAAACTAAAAACAATTAAAAAAATATACGAGGAATATATTTTTTTACTTTATATTTAATAAAATTTATAATAAATATAGTTTTTAAAAAATAAATTATAATTTTATTCTCACCTATTGCTCTTATTCTATTAGAGGTTGCATTTTTTATGCCTAATTAAGTGGTAATTTTTGTTTTAATTAAGTTTTTATCAACTGTCCACATCCCATAAGATAGGGGGATGCAGAGCCTTCATATCTCAGATAGATAAAAATTATTATTATTTTTTAATTTAAATTGTTTATTTTAAAATAAATAATTATAATTTAATAATGAATTTTAATTACTTTTTAATTTTATTTTAAAAATAACCGCTAGTCATTTTGACCCGGTATGAGATTAGAAGCTTCGTCATACAAGTCTTTACGCGGCACTGTTGATCCTGTCTAGTCGTTTGATTTCTATCGTTGCAGTCGTTGGTTTTTATTCAAGTTAAACGGTCACTGCTATGGAAATTCATCAACGTAGTAAACGGCTAGCCAAGTATAATAGTGAGGCCTACCGCCATCCCCTTCCTTCTATCCATTTTGTCAACACTCGTTTTGTATTTTGGATTCTTCAACCTAAAGTCAGGTTAGTCAATTTCAGTATCTTTCGAGCCCGTGTCCCCGAAGAACTCTTTAGGCTGACTTTTCTTTTTCTCGCCTACCCATTCCTTCTGTCCATCTTCTCAACACTTCTCTTAGGCTTGTTAGTTGCATTTTCGATACTTGAGATATTACTGTATATTGTGTCAAAATTTCTTATTTGGCTCGCTAAGAGATTGACGGTTCTTACCTGTAATTAGGCGTTGGCTTGTTATGTAAATCCTTCTTTGGATTCATTGACATATAGTTATATCAGTCAATTTTGACACCTTCTGAACACGTATTCATTGAAAAACTCTTTAGGTCGACCGTTTTTTTTTTTTTTTGTATCTAGATTCGAAATATATGATCCCAACAGTTATAAATAACTATAAAATATCAAGAATATCATCGAAAAGTTACTTCTGTTTTAGCTGTATTACTAAAATAGTTTGAAGCATCGGCTTTTCTCTGCACCAAACTTTGCACTATATAGGTACATTCTTTAACCATATTTGATATACATTTGTACAATGTAATGTTTAATTACAACTTTTAACTGTTTGGGTGGTTAAGGCTGAGTTCAACTAAAGTAGTCTTGAAAACTGTTTCCTTGACTTCATTTAGGCCCTTAATGTTCGACAGCTGCGGGGCTATATTGCATTTAATTTCTTCACTCTCTCTTCGTTTACTTTTCCTTGTAAATGACATGGGATTCAATGCTGGTCCATGTTTCTGATGCCTTCGGATGAAAATTTAAAATACAAGACCATGCATATGACAGCAACAAGCTTTTTCAAAATCAATAACTCCTGATATTATGATTTAAGTAATATATTGACTAATATATCCGATATAAACATATAATTACCTATCAGTTACAATTAGCAAATATCAATTTGGATTTATTCCCGGATAATCAACTATAAAAGCTACATAGCTTTTGAGAATGCTAATAAAAAAATATGGGAAAAGAAAAACAATCTTAAATATTGTTCTCATTGGTCTAGAAAATGCCCATATTACAATGCCTAGACAAGTCTTATGGTAGATGTTAAAGAAGAAAACATTGATAAAAATTTATGAGTATAATTAAAGATGTGTATATTGAAGTAACAACTAGTGTTAAAACTATAAGAGAAAATACTAAAGATTTTTCCATTAAAATAAAAATATATCAATTGTCTATTCTAACTCATTACCTGTTTGTTTATTTAAGTATGTTAATTATCTATTTTGACTCATTACCTGTTTATTTTTGAGCATCCAATGCTAAAGATGTTCGGATAGATTAGTCACTATTGGTCCATCTTTCATTCTCCACTTGGATTGCTTTTCCGTTCATGTTACGGCTGCATTGATATCACGGCTGTATTGATATCGAAGACTCCTTGTACTTTGCTGTCCATAGGCACAGCAGCTTAATAATGTATTATGTTTACGCATGGCAAGTATTCAACTACGACAATTTACTTGCAAATAATGGGAAACAAATTATCATGCAGTTCTTCGTATAATATGTCATCATCTGCACCTCGATGTTCGGGTTAAGTTCAGGAATATCATTCAATCCGAGGGCCAGTGATTGCTGTCAAATTCCACTTGGCCTCATCTGCGGAAAACAAGAGGGAAATGAAACAATGCACAGCTTGCTCAGACCTCTCCGAAGACTCAAACTTTGCAGGATGGGGAAGAATGCTCCAAAACCTCATCAAAAATCGATACAATGATCAGGTTCAGTAGGTTACACCTTCTGTCAAATTGCCAAGAAGGGGATAGTTCGATTAAATGCAATGCTAGTCCAAAAGGGTCAGCTGGGCAACTTGAGTTTTTCTAAGCAGAACAACTCCGCTTGCCTCTTTGCCATACTTAGCACAATAGACGAAAGTTTCAATAATTTCAGTGCTCTGTTTCACCCAAACAACACCTTGTTTTTTATCATCAAATCTGTCATTTAAAGTTGCATACGTATCATGAATGTTGACTGCGAAAGTAAATCCTTTATTGGGAGCTGAGGGGGGTACTTCCTCAAGGGCGGGCAAAGTACGGCCTACTGCTCTCTTTACGACCAATTGGATTTACATCCAATGGGTACAATTTTAAGATAAAAAAAAATTACAAAGATAGATTATTTTAATATTAACATCCATTAAATATAAATACCAAATATGAGGAAAAAAAACTACTTAGAGGTTTATTTTTAAAACTTGAATATCACCCACTAGATCTCTCCTATCAAATGGATGAGCAAAGAGCAGTAGGCACTGCGATTTCACAGCACTCCTTGATCCTTCTAGGTCCCAATCTTCCTTCTAATAATACTATAATGAGCCCAAAGAGACGACTGGTTCCTTAGTCAAGTGATCAAATAAATAGTCTTTCTTCCTCTCAGTAGACTACCTAAAGCCTGCAGGATGTAGTGTCTAACAAATGATCCCATCCTTCGGCTTAAGGGTGAAACGAACCAGCCTACCTTTCACAGGTCAAGGGCTTTAGTAGCAGGTTTCAGTTGACTAAGCTCACTACATGCTTGGTATATTAGTAGAGTTCATAGGGTAACTTTTAAGTGAACTTTCACAACGACAAAATTATTGAAAAAAAAGGGGGAGAGAGAGATCAGAGGACAAAGTTAGCAGAAGAAAGCTTCATACATATCCCCTTGTCTGCAGTGGTTATACACACGCCAAAATAGATACAAACGATGTACTGAATGTATATGATTCAAGAAAAAATAGCAGGGTAAAGTAGAATTACCAATGTAAAACAGAATTGAAGCAAACGACCATTTTCCACAAGAATAACATAGAATCTCTCGTCAGCTAAATACCTCATAAAATTTCTCGACGACAAGCAAGCCAGAATCGATGGACTCTAGAGGATCCTTCCTAAGCCGGTGTCTTAAGCAATTGGAAATGACAGTTGCAATATCCTCTGCAGTGACTTTGTCCCTACCCTTGAGAGCAGCTAGGGCTTTTGATGCCCTATTGGTCACTACATCACCTCTCGAACAATCAACATAAAGCTCTGCACACACCTTAGAGATCCTAACCTGGGAATCATGATCAATCTGTACCGAAGAAAGAAAGCTCCTTGCGGAGGAAATTTGCTGCCGAAGCTTCTCTTGCTCTTCCTTATAAGAATCTCGAAACTCCTTGGGGTTTGTACCAAAGCGAGCCCTCTCCTCCACGATCTTCACCCTAAGTTCCGCATCCTTCACAGTGCCAACTTGAGCATGCATTCCAAACCAATCAAGCAGCTGTGGCCTAAGCTCCCCTTCTTTGTGATTTGCCGATCCAATCAAAATCAAACGAGCAGGATGTGAAATTGAAATACCTTCCCTTTCAACGGTATTCCATCCTGAAGCAGCAGAATACAAAAGAACATCCACCAAGTGATCATCCAGCAGATTAACCTCATCAACATATAGGATCCCTCTATTAGCTTTTGCAAGAAGGCCCGGATCAAATGCCTTGACGCCCTTAAATAGCACCTTCTCGATATCAATTGTCCCACAAACCCTATCCTCGGTAGCACCTAACAGCAAATCGACCATATTGATTTTTGTCCTTACAAGAGGAAGCCTCTCTCCATTCATGACTCTCTCTCTCTCTCACTTCCATAGCCATTATTTCCGGATCTTCAGGATCAGAGTTAAATGGGTCACCACCAACCACCTCGATTTCAGGAAGTAAATCGACCAATGACCTTACAGTGGTTGATTTGCCTGTACCCCTATCTCCCATGATCATCACACCCCCAATTTTGGGGTCAATGACATTTAACAGAAGGCAAAGTTTCATCTCACTATAGCTGAAAATGGGAACACTGGCCTCCGGTTTTCCTTTGCAAGCTTCTGGACCTATAATATAGCAACCGACAGAAATTCATTATCATTCTAATTGCTATAACCTATAAGATTGCACTCTCCATATGTAAACGAATTGCATGCCAATCCTGCAGGGGTATAAATTATTACTGAACCTCACATGATAGCTTAAGCTGATGGGATAAGTTAGTTTGCTATGAAACCTTGAAAAAGTAGTTTATAGTCCAGATCCTAGGAATTCCCATTTAATCAAAACTGTTTTAGCACATAACAGAGACAGGAGAGCGTTCAACCACGCTCCAAACCCCAAAGAGCATTCACGTGGTAGGGACATAATTAGTGAGAAAAATCATTCTTAGGCCTTCACTGAATTGTTTAAGCTCTTAGGATAGTTGGTTCCTAGGTATATTCACGTGAATCAATTTTTACTATTAGATTGTAAAATGATATTCGCATTTGATGGGTCTGGTACTGTGGGCTAACCCAGAGTCTAGATGGAAGCGGATCGACGGCCCGATGGATTCCTCCAAAGCCCAACGCAAGGTCCTGAGGGACCACCCAGAAGTCCACAGAGTTCGGCCCAGCAGAAGTTCCTTCGAGCCAAAGGCCCAGGCGGCCAAACGGACGGCCCAGGTGGGTCATCCTGGCACCGCCCAGCAGGAAATGGATTTTTAGGGTTGCAGCAGACACATCCCCAGCAGAGGCTTGCAGTTCAGCGAATCTAACTTGGAAGGCAGGCTCCAGTGTCCCTGCAAGCACGCGGCCCCTGCCTAGTAGACAAGCCCATCTGCCTCTGTCAGCGTGCGGCTCCCAGCGACCATAAAAGCAGCATTAGCAGGTGGCTGCCGACAGTCTGCCGCGGCATCCGCAGCCAATCGTGGTGCATAATACTCCGCTAGCTCATCCGCCGACAAACAGCACAGTGTTCCCCCAAATCAGCGGGTGACACTTGCCATAACTGCAAGGACAGCTCAACAAATCTAAGTAGGCAACCATCGCCAGCAGTGCGCCCCAAGGCAAGCATTGTAGCCCTCACTCTATATATACCACCTTTCCTACACAAGAAAAAGGAGAAAGGGCGGGGAGAGGCGAGAGGAAGAAAAAGAATCCAAAGAGCAGGGCCCAAGAAGAGCAAAGAGAAAAGGGGTCGACAAAGCATGCTCACCCTGACACTCCCTCACCAAGCTTGAAGGACTACCCCAACAGAGCAGGAGCACCCCACGGCTTTCGAAGCAACCCTCCGATCTAGGCTCACGACTGTGTAGGCACCACGCCCACTCCAAACTCTCACGCCGCCATTGCGGCAAAGATGGTTCGTGTAGCATGGCGTAGAAGCCCCTCTTCGCAGATAGCCGGAGAGGAGTCCAGCGGCGTTCCTCTCTCCATTATCATCGCTCAGGAGTTCCTTCATCTTACAGGCAGCCGCTGTCTCATGAGCACATGCATCACAAAGCCACTCCCTAGCCAAACGCATTCTCTGAAACCAAGTCCTCTACATCTCAAAACCGCTCCCCAACCAAGCGCACCGTAGAGTCCAGTCCTCAATCTCAAAGCCGCTCCCTAGTCGAGCATATCTTCAGATTCCAGTCCTCCATATCTCAAACTCATCCCCTGGTAGGGCACACTAAACAGAACTCTATTCTCCATCTCGAAACTGCCCCCTGATCAGGCGCATTCATCAGAGCCTAATCATTTATCCCTCCAAGCCGCTCTCTGCCGAGCCCCCTCTCTAAGCCTCTCCTTGCAGAACGCCCTTTCCAAGCCACTCACCGATTAAACGCACTCTAATACTCAATCCCCTATTACATGCATCTGCATATTAATTTGGCATCCTCCCATCTTTTTTTCATCGTAAAAAGATTTCTGACTTGAGTATCAGAGGATATGTCAAGGAACGAGTCTCACCAATCCTCTAACCTCTCATTTGTTCATTGTGCTGCATAAGAACCTAGGTTATCGGAGATGGAGACCGGACCTGTCTTAGGTCCCTAATATGTACAACAACTCGTATTTAGGGATACATCATTGGCGCCACCTATAGGAACAACTAAAAAGTCTAACCACCATACGTCAACAAACAAACATAGTCAGTATTCGTACTCCAACTAGCACATCGGCCAGAGACATCGCCTCCCATGGTGACGACCCTTTGGGTAGCCATGGTGACGTGCGACCTGCTTTTGACGAGCATGCGCTCACTGCCCAACAGGGCATCCTGCTTAAACTGCTCTAGACCCTATGCATTCATTTAGATGAGCAACGGCTGGGGGCTGATGGCTCTGACCTCTTATTTGTTTGTTGTGTTAAGAAGGATCCAAGTTATCAGAAATGAAGACCGTCCAGCCAGCACGTTGGCCAGAGACATCGCCTCCCTCTGCGTAGCCATGGCAACGACCCTCCGTGTAGTCATAGAGACGTGTGCCAGGCCTTTGACAAGCATGCACTCACTATCCAACAGGGTATCATGCTTAAACTGCTCTAGGCCCTATGCGTTCGTCTGGACGAGTAGCGACTAGGGGCTCTTTCCTCCCTCGTGCAAATGTTAGCACCCCAAAACGAGAAGCTGGAGGAAAAGACCGCCCACTAAGGGAAAATCTCATTTGCCCAACGACCTCAATAATCAGGAGGATACCAAGAGACCGAGCCCACTCCCAGATAAAAATTTGACCCTGTCCTGGCGAGCAAGGCGAAAGTTCAAAGCGGTGACGCCTTTGTTATTCTTGAGACGACCGGTAACCTTCCGCCCATAAAGAAAACGCTTGCAACACCAATAGACACTCCATTCCCTCACTAGGACTAGAAGCGCAACTCAAGAAGAGCTCCAAGAGTGTTCGGCCCTCTGCTCGCGAGTAGCCTCGCTAGAGCAAGAGGCCTAACCTAGGGGCTTGGTAAAACCAATACTGTGGCAACGCTTCTCAACGACCCTGTGTAGAGCAGCAGATCTAGTAGAAACTATTACAATCCTCACGATGGGGGACCCGACAAGCTTGGTCTGCTACCCATCGCACCAGCCATGGCGATGACTCCTCCTCGGGAAGCTATGCTGACCAACGTTCGGCCCCAAATGTGCAAGCGCTCGTTGCTTGGCTAAGCACCCTCTTTCAAACTGTACGCATCCATCCGAAGGTGCTATGCTAGGGGCTCGGCCCTCCAACTCCTAAACAATCAGAGTGAATCAACATCCGCAAAAGATGCAATGACCTGAGAACCTCATGACTCGGGTGGCCACGGGTGATAGGGCCTAGCGGTAGCCAAAGGACCAACCAAGTCATGAGGCGTGGGATGAAAGCCTAGCGCGATACAGTCACGCCGCTTCCGTAATGACAGGAGGCCCCCCTGCTCAGTAAGAAACTCCACGCAGCGTCAGAGGACACTTTGTTGACCTAGCAAGGTCACCGTCCATGACGGAGATTTGGTCGTCTTCATCTCCTCTCCTCGCAACATCCGGGAACTAAACCTGAAACCCCACGACCAAAGTTTCGATCCAATGCTCCACCTAGATCACTTTAACGCTTCGCCAGGCTCCTAGGGCCTCATAAGTTGGCAACATAGTTCCGGAAGTAGGCTGAAATGCCTCCAAGGGTAGTAGAGTTCTCAACCCCTCGCATGCGGCTTTTCATGCCAAAAGATGCTACCAGCGCATTGAATGAGGCAAGCAGCAGGCTGGAATGCCCTTCAGGGGGTGGCGAGCCCCGGCCCCCTTGCTTGTGACATTTCACGCCAAACGACGCTTCCTTCCAACCAATTGAGGTCCACCCTCAAAATGTACAAATTGCACGTTGACGATGAAATCTTAATGTCAAAAATCAAGCAGCCGGACAGCTACAATTCGGTAGGCTCGAAAGCCCTCGAGGGTATTAGAGTCCTCAACTCCCTTTGCCTACGGAGTTTCACGCCATAAGTCGCTACCATCATGCAGTTGATTTAACGTGGGCAGACCCAATCCTTAGAGTATAGAGGCTGCAAGCACGAGGCCGCCAAGCAGAGCGATTAGTCTCCCTCTTGTTAGGGACCATTCCCAGCCTCGAGGACCCTTTGAAGCAAGGCGTACGTGCTGTGCACCCAGACCAGAAGGCTAGTCCCATGGACTCAGAGCGTCCTCCGCCCCAAGAGGTGCCACGAATGATTTCCCACCAAAATCAAGTGCATCCATGCAAATTGCATGAATACTATGAGCACGTTTAAATTATTAACTTCATTTATTATGCCAGTCATTCGATTTCTTGTGTGCATGCATTAATTTAAAAACCTAAACTATCTCTAAAACGGGTGAACTTTCGTTTGCTCATAACTCAACCTAGAATAGTTAAAGAACCTCGGTCTCGTTACCTAGTGGCCCTTGCACAGTCGAATTCTGAACCTCGGTCTCGCTACCGAGAGCTCAAGCATGGTCAAATTCTGAACCTCAGTCCCGCTACTGAGCAGCCCGTACGTGGTCGAACACAAAACCTTAGGGGGTTTTTATAGCATGTGTGCAGCAACCTTTCCCCGAAGAAGAGAGCACCACCAGTTAACAACGGTCAGCATACTAGGACCTGACGTATGAAAGCTACAACGTCCCTGAACAGGATCAAACGCTAATGGTTACATGCGGATGATGGCCTAGACTTCGCCAGAGCTTGGCAACTGTAGTCATGAAACCCAATCGGCCCCTGTGAGGCTTAACCATACTCGTGCCACAACGTCCTTCCGCAAGAAAGAGTACAAACGGACGAACGTATCCAGTCAAGCTTGACAACGATAGCTGCAAGGTTTACCCGGCAATCACATTCTCTTATTGCCACGACCTCCTCCCAGGAGCGAGCACAAATGGACAAGTGCGTTTGATTAAGCCCAACAGCGATGGCGGTAGTGCCTAGTCGGCAAAGAATCTCTCAATGCCACGACCTCCTTACAGGAGGGATGGCTAGACAGATGCATCCATCCAAAGATATTAGCGGCAAAGATTAAAACAATCAAGCTAGTTTATTAAAAATCCAAAATGTACAGCTAGGTCATCTGAATGCCCACCGAAGTACAAGAAGCTTCCTAGGCTAAACGCTAAGATGACTATCCTAGGTTCAGGGGCCCCCCAATGTGCATGGTGCAAGCCCCACGCCATTGGGGCCCCCCCCGGTGTTCATGGTGTAGGCCCCTCACCTGTCTGTGGGTAGTCCACCGTATCGAAGCTCTCCTTCAAGCCGAGCATAATCCCTCCAAAGTTCAGAGAGTTGCTGTTGCGTCTCCCGGAGCCCGTCCTCGAGCAAGGCAATCCAATCCAGAGCTTGAGTATTAGCCTCTAAAAGCTCTTAGGATCTCGTCTTCGACTCAGACCACGACCGGTCGAGATAGGCAGCCTACTCTTCCCTCTGCAAAGCCTCAACAAGAGTAGCATTCATTTGGCGCTCCATATCCTCCATTGCATAAGGATCTATGTGTGCCATGGATAGTCGCAAGATCTCAGTATCCTTCTAGTGCAGCGCCTTATCCGCCACTCGGAATGCCTCTCAAACCTTTCAAACAACACATGGCAGTTAGTCCGAAGCGGCAGCAAGAAGGGTCCCTCCAAGGAATGCATAGTGCTACCTACACCTACAGCACAAATGGTCAACTATCCCAAGGCGGAAAGTCCCCCAGCGGGTATGGTGAAGGGCCTCCCTTCTACCATCGAGGAATCAGCATTGAGCTCTAGTGCTTCTAAAATCAAAGGCGCTAGCAGAAAAGTCCAGATGAGCAAGCTTTCTACTGTCAGAGCCGAGTCCCAGCCCTCAGCCTCTTCAGGCAATGTCTCTTTGGGAGTCAACTATTCGCTGCTTGGCCCCCCGAAGCATGACCTTGCAGCGAGGCTATTCGATCTAGAGCCTGAGTTTCTCCTCTGTAAGCTCTTAGATTTCGCCTAAGACTCGGACAACTCATAGTTGATGTCAGCGACCCATTCGTGACCCTAGAGCCTTGGAGACAACAGTGCTTGCTTGGCTCTCCATTTCTCTCACCACTTGCTCCCGAAGCGCGTCCTCGCAACGAGGTGATCCGATCCAAAGCTTGAGTTTTTCCTCTATGAGCTCTTGGATCTCGCCCAAGACTCAAACAATATACAGTTGGAGTCTGCGGCTCGCTCTTGACTCTACGGAACCTTAGCTTTTGACAACGGGTCAACCAAGAACAACCAACTCGCGAACGTTACACTTCCCGCACAATAGCCAACGCTCCAGCTCAACAACGACATTGCTTCGAGATATCAAAAAAGCACATCTCCATGATGACCTAACACGACACTTTCCAAGGCTATAGACTGACGACGAACAGCCTTGGCGGACTCGAGGCTGATTCGCCTGACTCGTGTCCTGACCAAGTGTTCGAGATGATCGGCCATAGGACGGATCGCTAAAAGACCAAGTCGCAAGTACCCCGGACCGTAAGATTGTCAGACATTAAGCAACGCGAATATAGCATTCAAGCTTTCCAACCATTCACACCATGCAAGAGCATGGGAGAAGAGTCTCCCTGATCTCGGCTTGTGGCTATGTAGGCTCCATGCTAACCCCAAACTCTCACACCACTCGGCTGGTGGAGACGATGCGTGACGTGCGGCGTTGAGAGCACCCCACTTATAGTTGAAGGAAGAGATTGACCAGTATTAAATCAAAGAGATTGCGCTGACGCCGGAAGATCATCTGCAGCAGAAGATTGCCAATGATAGAGAACTAAGTTAGCGCCAAATCCTTCCGATTAGAGCAAAAATCAGCAAGACGTATGGGAAAGGAACACGTGTATGGACTTACAGGACGACGTCCCATCCTTACATGCCAGGGGTTGAACTTTCAAACCTCTCGACATGAGGGGCTAGTGATGGGTCCAGTACCGTGGGTCAACCAAAAGTCCAGACAAAAACGGATCGATAGCTCAATGGATTCCTCCAAGGCCCAGCGCAAGGTCCTGAGGGACCATTGAAAAGTCCACGTAGCTCAGCCTAGCAAAAGTTTCTCCGAGCCAGAGGCCCAGGCTGCCAAACAAACGACCTAGGCGAGTCAACCTTGCACCGCTCAACAAGAAACAAATCGTTAGTATTCTGGCAGACGTAGCCCTAGCAGAGGCCCGCAATTCAGCGACTCCAGATTAGAAAGAAGGCCCATGTGTACTTGTCAGCACATGGCCCCTGCCCAGTAGACAAGACCATGTGCCACTGTCAGCACACAGCTCCTAGCGGTCATAAAAGCAACATCAGCAGGCGGCTGCCGACAACTTGCCATAGTACCCACAGCCAATCACGGTACATAATACACCACCAGCTCATCAGATGACAAACAGCATAGCGTCCCCCAAATCAGTGGGTGACACATGTCATAACCACAGGGACAACTCATCAAATCCAAGTAAGCAACCATCGCCAGCCGTGTGCCCCAAGGCAAGCATCGCAACCCTTGCTCTACATATACCACCTTTCCTACACAAGAAAAAGGAGAAAGGACAGAGAGAGGCGAGAGGAAGGAAAAGAATCTAAAGAGCAAAGCCTAAGAAGATAGGAGAGAGCTGAACAGAGAGAAAAGAGGTTAGCAGAGGATGCTCACCTTGGCACTTCCTCACCTAGCTCGAAGGGCTATCCTAGCAGAGCATGAACACCCCCCGGCTTTCAAAGCAATCCTCCGATCCAGGCTCACGACTGTGTAGGCGTTGAGCATGCTCCGAACTCTCGCGTTGCCATTGCAACAAAAATGGTTCATGTAGCAAGGCATAGGAAGGCCCCAGTCGTAGGTAGTCAGAGAGGAGTCCAACAGCGTTCCTCTCTCCATTATCATCGCCCAGGAGTTTCTTCCTCCTCCAGACAGCTGCTCTCCCACGAGCACATCCATCTCAAAGCCACTCTGTGGCCGAGTGCATTCTCTAGAGCCAAGTCCTCCATATTCAAAGCAACTTCCCAACCGAACGCACTGTAAGAGTCCAGTCTTCCATCTCAAAACCACTCCGTAACCGACCGTACTATCAGAGCCCAACCTTTTGTATCTCAAAGCCGCCCCCTGATCGGATGCACTTAGCGGAACTCAATCCTCCATCTCGAAGCGGCCCCCTGGTCGGGCATACTCATTGGAGCCTAGTCCTCCATACCACAAAGCCACCTCTGCTGTGCGCCTTCTCTAAGCCACTTCTTGCCGGGTGACCTCTCCAAGCCGCTCCCCGGCCAAGCGCGCTCCAACATTCAATCCCCCATTACATGCATCTATGCATTAATCTCGCATCCTCCCATCTTTCTTTCTTCGTAAAAAGATTTTTGATTTGAACGTTGAATAATATATCGGGGAGCGAATCTTGTCAATTTTCTGACCTCTTGTTTATTCATTATATTGCGCAAGACCCAGGTTATCGGAAATAGAGACCAGACCCGCCTCAAACCAACCTACTGTGGAAGATCGGGTGACTCCCTAATCCATACAACAACTCGAATCCAGAGAAGCATCAGTATTAGATCTTGAACTTTTGTCATGAGTTAATTCCTTTACAAGGACTATCAAAAACAAAATAATTTTTTAAACAAGTGGTCTAGATCAATCCCTGGGAACCCTAAATTTCTTGAAAATAAATTTCACTACATGGCATAGGTAGTTCTTGATACATGCAAAAAATAACTATTAGTGACAAAAGTATAATAATAGTGACACTATTTTTTGACTTACATTTCTTTATAAAAAAAAACATTACAATTTATAGAGGTAAGAAAAGAAGCTAAAATGACAACATAATAATTAAAAGACAACACATTAATTATCTAAAATGCAACAAAAAACTCTTGGACTGCCCAAGACAATTATTAACACTTACTCATCATTAAATACAATTTTCTTTTTCAACACAAACCACTCACACTGATTAATTACAAATTATTTTTCTAACACTCTATCGTAATTTGTAATTTCCAGTTTAATCTTGAAAGTTTCAAATTTGTCTCAGGTTACAACTTTAGAGAGAATGTCTGCTAGTTGATCATATATAGGAATATATTCCATCACAATTTCTTTACGTTCCATAAGATCACAGATGAAATGATACTATAGTTCAATATAATTACCTTTTGCATGAAAAATTGGATTCTTAGTCATAGTAATAGAAGGCATGCTATCACAGAAAATAACAGTTTCCTTTGATATTTGTTGTTGTAAGTCTTGTAAAACTCTTCGTAGCCAAACTGTTTTGCAAGCTGCTTCAAATGCTACTATATAGTCTACTTCTAATGAAGATAAGGCAATAGATCTTTGTTTCATGCTATTCCACGATATGGCATTGGAACCGAGGCAAAAAACATAACTTGATGTGATTTTCCGATCATCAAGACTTCCAACCTAGTTGCTATCTGTAAAGCCGGCTAGCAAACAATCAGCATCCTTGTATTTGATGCCTAACTAGGGTGTCCCTTTTAGATAACGGAGGATCCATTTTATAGCTGCCAAATGAATCTTACTTAGACTATTCAAAAATCTAGAGAACATACTAACGGCTTGGACAATGTCTGGTCTTGTGTTTGTAAGATAAATTAGTGATCTAACTATGTTTCTATACTCATTAGCATCGACCTTCTCTGCCTCATCATTCAACTGTAATTTTTCATTTAATCCATATGGGGTTATCATTGGTTTGTAGCTTTCCATATGAAATTTTGTTAGTAAGTCATTTACATACTTTTCTTGTGAGATAAAAATTTCACCATTTACTTATTTAACTTGAATTCCCAATAAGTACTTCATAAGCCCTAAATCTGTCATTTTGTACTCTTGCATCATAGCTTGTTTGAAGTCCATCATCATAAAGAAACATGTACCTGTGTAAATAAGATCATCTACATACAAGCAAACAATTAGAAAGTTTCCATGTCCATCATTTTTAACATACAAAGATGGCTTACCTTGACTTCGAATTAAACCATATTGTTGAAAATAATGATCTATTCTGTAGTTCCATACTCTCAAAGCTTGTTTTAGTTCATAGAGCGGTTTCTGTAGAAAATATATTTTGTCTTCTTATCCTTTCTTGAGAAAACATTGATGTTGCTGCACATCAACCTCTTCTTCAAGATCTCCATTAAAAAGACAAATTTGACATCAAGTTGGAATAGTTGTAAATTCAGTTGGGCTGCAATAGATAAAATAATTCGAACGGTCTCCATGCGAGTGACAGGAGCAAATGTTTCGGTGAAGTCTCTTCCTAGTTGTTGAGAATAACCTTTTGCCACTAGACGAGCTTTATACTTTTAGAAGCTTCCATCATCATTATATTTGATTTTGTAAATCCATTTCAATCCAATTGCTTCTTTTCCTTTAGGGAGGTCTACTAATTTCCATGTTTGATTTTTCTCTATACTGTCTAATTCATTAGCTATTGCATTTCTCCATTCTTCTGTTTTGGAAGCCATTTCAAAAATTTGAGGTTCTCCGATACGTGCAACCTCAGTGTGGAGCTACAGTAAGACCGCAGTATTGCAGCTACAAACGACCGAGGTGTAGAATGCCGATGTGACGCAGAGAAAAGGAAGTGGGGCAGGGGAGAGAGAAGGAAGGGAGGGGAGTCAGACAGAGGGAAGAAGCGAGAGAGCAGGGAAGAGGAGAAATGAAGAATACTTTCTTGCCCTGTTTCACTACTGTCCTCAGCTTATACACATCCGCCTAACTTGTAACTACCTCTCACATCAGCACATGCTTGTTTAACAGTAAGCTAATTAACAGCAAACCATGTGGGCAAAATATAAACAAAATAGTAAAACATCAATTATAATCTCACAGCTTGAAAGGTAGTCGGGTTATCCGTGTGCTTCGTCTGGTACCTTGTTGAGCCGGTGGTAGTGGGGGTGTGGTTGTGGTCACTAGGCCCGTAACATTACCGTCCTCGTCGAAAAGCACCTTGTCCTCAAGGTGAAAGTTTGGAAAATCTTGAGAAAATTCGGCTAACGATTGCCAAGTGGCCTCCGCAGGAGAGTGAGCTTGCTAGTGAATGAGGACCTGAGGAAGGGGCTTGCCATTGTGTAATGTTGTTCGAAATCCCAGGAGTTGTTTGGGTTGTAAGAGGGGCTGTGATCCCCAAGCGGTGTCGGGAAGGGCAGTGAGTTGTGGAGGGAAATCACCGCGACAGCGCTTAAGCAAGGAGACATGGAACACATTGTGGTTTTTCAAGGTCGCGAGCAATTCCAACCGGTAGGCAACGGCTCCAATTCTGTCCAATATACGAAAGGGGCCGTAGTAGCACTTGGCGAGCTTATTACTCCGGCGATGGGCAGTCGATGTTTGTCGATAGGGCTGGAGTCTCACAAGAACAAGGTCACCGACTTGAAACTCCCGGTCCGTCCGATGTGCGTCTTGCTGGTTCTTCATCCAAAGTTATGCACGTCTGAGGTTCACCTTTAGAGCGGCAAAAGTGGCTGAACGAGCTGTCAGCAATTCATCGATGGAAGCAATAGGCGAAGAACCTTGGACATAGTCAAGTAAAGAAGGGGGCGGCTGGCCATAAACAACTTCGAAAGGAGTCATCTAGATTGTAGAGTGCCATGCCGTGTTATAATTACATTCTGCCCATGGTAAGTACTGTATCCATTTAGAAGGTTGATCAGCGACGAAGCAGCGGAGGTAATCTTCCAGGCAACGGTTAACGACCTCCGTTTGGCCATCGGTTCGCGGGTGATAGGCACTGTTGGAACTAGTTGGGTTCCTTGAGCTTTAAAGAGTTCCTGCCAAAAAGTACTCATGAATATGGGATCACGATCCGAGATGATATCCGTGGGAAAACCATGCAATCGACATATGTCTTTTATAAAGGTCTTGGCGAGGCTAGGGGATATGAAAGTGGTGCCTAAGGCCGAGAAATGCGCGTACTTTGACAAACAATCAACCACCACCATGATCACCGATTTGCCTAGTGAGGGAGGTGAGTGATGAAATCCATAGAGATAAATTGCCAAATCTGTCCTGGGATAGGAAGGGGCTACAGAAGTCCTTGGGGTGCTGCAGTGAGAGCTTTAACTTGCTGGCGAGCAAGACATTGAGCCACAAAATTTTGGACATCTTGGCGCATGTGTGGCCAATAAAAAGTGGTAGCTATCTGAGCGAGAGTGCGCCGAACTCCAGCGTGTCCCCCGAGGGGCGAGTTGTGGTACTCATGCAAAATTAATTCTGGTAGTGCTGACTCCACGGGAACCCAGATTCGGTTCTTGAAAAGTATGAGGCCATCTCGCAAGGCATAGTCAATATACTTACCTGGCTGCTCCCGAATGGAGTAAGCCAATTGAGTTGACCCCGGGTGTTGGGTGTGAAATTTACGCAAGGCCTGTAGCAGAGCTACCACTGGGCGTGAGGCCGTTTGCAGTGCATAACAGAAACGGTCTGAACTTCTAGACAAGGCATCGACTGGGCCATTGTCCTTACCAAGCCGGTACACAATATCGAAGTCATATCCCAAAAGTTTGGTAATCCAGCGCTATTGTTCCGGTGTATGAATTGTTTGATTGAGGAGGGCCCTAAGGGGCTGATGATCCGTTTGGATGGTGAATCGAGTTCCGAGTAAATATTGAGACCATTTTGTGACAGCTTCGGCAATCGCACAGAGTTCCTTGTTATAGGTTGATGCAACTAGCAACTTTGGGCAAATTTGCTTACTAAAATAAGCTATTGGGTGGCCCTCCTGGAGTAGAACGACCCCGATGCCAGTACCGGAAGCATCTGTTTGAATTAGAAATTGCTTGGTAAAATCCAGTAGAGCCAATACTGGGGTGGAGATCAATGCCTTTTTGAAAGTCACAAACGCCTGCTCGGTGTCCTGGTTCCATATAAAGGCTTGTTTCCGTAGTAGCTGCGTGAGTGGTGCGGAGATATGTGCATAGCAGGCCATGAACCTTCAGTAATAGCCGGCGAGCCCTAGGAACCAGCGTAACTGCCTGACATTGGCGGGGGCTGGTGATGCGTGCTTCACGGCGGTGGCTGGCAAAATCATCGTCGACGGCGAGGAGAGTGAAGGGAGAGGGGAGTTCAGGCAGAGGAGAGAGAGAAATTAGGGAGAGCAGAAGGGACGTGAAGCAGTCTGAGGGAGAGAGTGAGTTCGAGAGTGAAGGGGAAGGGCATAGAGAGAAGAACCAGAGAGAGAGAGAGTAAGTGGACAGAGAAAAATATCTCCTCTCTTTCATTATACTCATATCAGAGTAATATATATGGGACACGAGAAACGAGAAAAGGGAAACAGGAAACAAGGCATATACCATCACGTGGGCAAAATATACATATAAAATATAACAGCAGTATACACTAACAGACCCATATGCGCTAGTTGAATATATTCTTTAAATTTAAGAGATGGTTGGGTAGTCCGAGAGCGTCTGTGTCTGACGATGGTCGGGGAGGGAGGTACTACGACTGCCGATAGTGAATTACTAGGCCCCGTATGTTCAGTAAGTGAACTCTAGAGAGGATATCGACGAATACGTAACATTGTCGTCTTCATCAAAATAACCTTGTCCTCAAGGTTAAACGTGGGGTACTTGTGGTCGAGCATTGTGGCTGTTTCTCTTCGCCCTGTTTTACTTTGTGCCCTTGTCTGGGGTGTATCATAGAAGGAGCATCTACGTGTAGCCAAGCAAGCAATTGATACAGTTGAGTAGCAAAGAGCTAGCACACAGCTTGGCCGTTCAAATTGATTAGCGCTAGAGGAAGGGCTTGCTCGTGAAAATCCTTCAAGCGAGTTACCCACAATATAAACTAGTTCACCACTGACCTATACAATGAAGAAGCGAACTTGATCCTTCCAGCGATCAACAAAGTAAACAAGCTCATTTGCCCATGGCTCAGTTTTGTCCCTAAAACCCCATGTAAAAGCCTTCCCTTCAGAAAGATCCTCTTCCATAGGCAAAGGAGCGGGATCTTCCATTGGCAATGACATACCCTGACCGAAAAAATCCACAGCCCAAACTCTAAAATCAAGGCCAAGATCCTCCAATTGCTTTTTGTAATGAAAGCTGCCAACACCAAAGCCGGGAAGAAGGAGCACTGGTGGTGCATTAATGTTTCCACACCCAGATTTTTCATAATACACATTAAGCTTGGGTTTCCATTCCCAATAGCGACTACTTATGGGAGCTCTACATCCATTTGATTCATTTGGCAACGGTGGAATTAGAACTTTCGGTATTGACTATGTATTTTCTGAGATATCGCCTAAGCCCTCCTCCCCATCAATCACATAACCAGCACAACTTTCATTAAATGCCTTTGGAGGAGCAACTCGAAATCCATGAAGGGATGTTGAGCCAGATGCTTCTCGATGATTGAGATTCTTCAGTTGCGAAGGATTTACAAATTTCATTTGTGCAGACTTTGCTTCCATATGGCTAGGGATATTTGTAATTGCTAAATCGGCGTCCGACAGCAGTCTCATGGCTGGGAAGATTTGTTGTTGTGGATGCTGCTGCTGCTGCTGATCAGGAGGCCAAGGCAACTTTAACATTCTATTCACCACTTTCCTCTGCATACAAAGACAACAAAAATATGTTTTCCAATCCATCCAGGCACCAAATTTAGTAGTCAAATTATCATGAGAAATCATTGGTCCTTGATGCTGCCACGAATTTAATTTCAACCATTTCCATGCTGGAACATAGTCATTGCAGGGCTGCTCAAAGGTTCTGGCCTCCGACTCACCTATGACAACCATATCATCAAGGCTAATGGCAGCAATCATGACCGGCAAAACATACTTATAAGCTTGTTCAAAATGAGTTGTGTTTGATGAAGGTTTCCGTCGGTGACCCCAGGGGCCCCAAGGAACAAGTAAATTGACAACCAGATTCTCATACTCAGAACCCATACTATTGAAATTATGAGCATTTAGGATAACCCTGAGAAATAATTCATCACCGAAAGTGCTTCCAGCCATATAAACATTTAGTTCTATTCTAAAAACGCGTAGGGACAATGCAGAAGGAATAGATAATCCTGCACCTGTCATTACTGTTTCTATCAAGTCCCTTGGAATTTTCCTGGGCCTCGTATGATTGTAGAGGGAAGGAATCAGTGCTAGAATTTTGTCTCTCAACAGAAGAATTTCTGGTTTCTCTAGGAGCTGAATTAAGTCCGGTGAAATAGGTTCAGATGGAGCCGTAATAAAGGTAATGAGCGCCATCGCTTGGACAGAGCCACCTTCTTCAATTACCGAACATGAGAACTGGAGAGTTAGGCTTTGAAAAGGGATTTTGTTAGACAGAGTAGAGTTGGTGTGAGCGATTAGCTATCTGCTCAAATCCAGCATCTCCTTCCCTAATTTTGCCTGGCTAGTGGTGTCAGGTAACGATATAGCCGACAATAATTGGGACTCACAATGGATTGCCCTTTCAGTATTATGTGTAAGAGGGAAACTGGAGAAAGCCGGAGATTGCAGTGGTACCTCTAAGTAGTGTAAAAACTGCTTGGAGGGAGGCAGGTAATGGAAATGCGAGCCCCCAGGATCATCGATTCGGGAATTTTCAGGAGTTTGAGGTAAAGTTTCGGTAGTGGAAGCCATGAACGATGACGGAGTTGAAGACAATGAGGAATTTGTAGTCGGCAATGGTAGACGGTCGGTGCAGTTGGGGCAGGATGACCGAATTTGTTCTGAGGTAAGAGCAGAAATGGCTATTTGAGGTATATGAGGTGGTACGGACACGATGAAGGAAACAATTTCCGGTTGAGGTAAGGGTAACTGAAGAACGGTGGTGACGTCTAGTAGAGTTGGTGACGTTCTGAGAGAGGTTGGGATTGAAGTTTGCAGTAGCGATTGCAGAAGCAGTGGTGGAGGATGAACATAGGAAGGACTTGCAGGTTGGGGAAAGGGAAGATGTGGAGCAAGTGGAACCGAAAGATGGGAAGTAATAGTAGGAGAAACCACAGAAGTCAAAAAATTCACTGACCGATTAGGGTATTGCTCGAATCTGTGGAGCGATTGGCTGATTTCAGTGATGGACGACCGGATTTGTGCTATAGTTGAAACCGTGGTGACAAGGTGGTGCCAAATCTGTCGGTAGCCCGTCGGAGGTCCTTCATTGCGTCGGCTAGTTCGGCGATGGCCGCTTCGAGTGCGTCGAGTGCTCGTCCTTCAATCTCCTCCGTTTTTCTCTCAACAAGAGCACCTAATGAGGCGTGCTTCACGGCGGTGGCAAGCAAAATCATCGTCGACAGCGAGTGGAGTGAAGGGAGAGGGGAGTTCAAGCAAAGGAGAGAGGAAAATTAGGGAGAGCAGAAGGGACGTGAAGCAGTCTGAGGAAGAGAGTGAGTTTGAGAGAGAAGGGGAAGGGCGCAGAGAGAAGAACCAGAGAAAGGGAGAGTAAGTGGACAGTGAAAAATATCTCCTCTCTTTTATCATACTCATATCAGAGTAATATATATGGGACACGGGAAACGGGGAACGGGAAACAGGAAACGGGGCATATACCATCACGTGGGCAGAATATATAGACAAAATATAATAGTAGTATACACTAACAGACCCATATGCATCAGCTGAATATATTCTTTAAATTCAAAAGATGGTTGGGTGGTCCGAGAGCGTCTATGTCTGACGATGGTCAGGGAGGGAGGTACCACGACTGCCGATAGTAAATTACTGGGCCCCATATGTTCAGTAAGTGCACTCCGGAGAGGATATCGACGAGTACGTAACAGTTGGCCAGTGTTGGATGGCTTCCACTTTGGTGGGATCCACAGTAACGCCTTGCTCTGATATGATGTGGCCCAAATAGGCCAGAGATGACCTTCCGAATTCGCATTTTGACTGTTTGGCAACGAGGGAGTTCTCACGCAGAATTCGTCAGACTTGAGCAAGGTGGCTAAGGTGCTGCTTCCACAATACACCATACACCAAACTATCATCAAAAAATACCAGCACAAACCTTCGTAATACTGGTCGAAATATGGTGTTCATCTCGGATTGAAAGGTGGAGTTGGCATTGGACAAACCAAAGGGCATAACCAAGAACTCATAGTGTCCTTCATGAGTACGGAATACGGTCTTGTAGATATCTTCGAAGTGGACTCGCATCTGATGATACCCAGCCCTTAAATCTAGCTTGGAGAAAACACGAGCTCCATATAACTCGTCAAGCAGCTCATCCACAGTTGGAATGGGGAAGCGGTCTTTGATGGTGATCGCATTGAGGGCCCGATAGTCTACACAGAAACGCCAACTGCCATCTTTTTTCTTGACAAACAAGACTGGAGAGGAGAAGGGGCTGGTACTGGGTTGGATAATGCCTTCGGTTAACATTTCCTGGATCATTTTTTCCATTTCTGATTTCTGAAAGTGTGGATAGCGATAAGGCCTCACATTGATCGGTTGAGCACCTGGCTAGAGAGGGATCCAGTGATCAGTATCGCGAGTTGGAGGCAGACCGTGGGGTACCTTAAACACATCAACGTAAGTGGAGAGGAGTTGGCATAGAGCTTCCAGTGTAGTGGTATCCACATTAGAGGGAAGGTGGTTTGATGAGAGACTGTTGAGTGTGGCAGTCTCCTGGGAGGAGTTTGGGGCTGAGGTGATTGTTAATTGGAAATAGGTGGAGGTCGAGTGAGTGAGCTCACCGCACCTCAACTGATTAAATGTCATTGAGGAGATAGCCGCGGTCTGTAGACCATGAAGGATGAGGTGAGCACCGTTATAATCAAAACTCATCCAGAGGTCTTTATAATCGAACAGAACTGGCCCCATGGTGGACAGCCACTGCACGCCCAGTACCATATCAGCCCCATAAATGGGTAGCAAGAAAAGATCCACCGTAAACTGTGTTTGATCCAAGGTAATGCCAACATTGGTACAGCGACCTTCGCAATGCATAGAATTACCGTTTTCCACTGTAACGTTCAGATGTTGTGCGGGTTCAATTGTCAATCCTAAATTCTTTGCCAAACGTGTCTGGAGAAAATTGTGCATGGATCCACTATCCACCAATATAACCACCGATCGCCCAGCTATCCACCCTAGTAAGCACAATGTGGAAGGTGCAGCATGACCTTCCAGAGCGTGCAGGGAAATGGTGCGAGTCTCTTCGTTGGATGATGATGGACTAACGGGGACCTCCATTGCTGAAAGTGACTCTGTCAAATTGTCAAGAGTGTAGGGTTCGACTTCAATAGTGTTGTGCTCTTCTTCAGCAATCAGGCACAGGAATTGTTGAGGCTTGCAACGATGACTGAGCACAAATCGCTCATCACAATTGAAAAATAGGCCTTGTTCGCGGCGAGCGGCCATTTCCGCCGGAGTGAGCCTTTTAATAGGAAATTTGGGCAGCATCGGTGAAGGGTTGGTTGATTTTCTCACTGAGGGTGATCCGGCAGGTGGCTTGGAAACTGGCAGCCGGTGTGGATTGGAATGTCCGGCTTCAAATTTTTCCTCCACCAGTTTAGCCATCCCAATAGCTTCCGGTAAGGAGTTAGGCCGCAATAGCAACAGCTCGCGACGGACTTCATCACGGAGACCGGAAATAAAGCAATTCAAAAGATTAGTGGAAGTGAGACCTGTGGTATGCGTGGAAAGAGTTTCAAACTTTGACATATAGGCAGCGACAATGGTAGTTTGCCGTAGCTTATAAAGCGCTGCTTCATGGTTGAGGTACTGCGAGGGTCCAAATCGGAGCTCAAGGTCGTGTGTAAAGACTTCCCAAGTGGAGAGCTGCCTGGTCGAGAACATCCATTGATACCATTGAAGGGCTGATCCGGTCATATAAAAAGCGGCGATGGTCAGTTTCTGTTCGGCAGGAGTATTGTGATAGTGGAAGAACCTTTTGATCTGAAAAAGCCACCCAAGTACGTTGTCGCCGGAGAAAAAAGGAATTTCTAGTTTAGGTAAACGAAGATGGGGAGAGATTTGTGAATCGGAAGTTGTGTGTGGCAAGAGAGGTAGGGCTTGAGTTGGAGATTGGGTAAATATGGTCATTGGTGACCTAAAGGAGGTGGGGGTGGGAAGTAATGGTGGATTCGCAGATTGTGGCGAATTCCTTTCGATTCGAACCAAGAATTGAAAATTTTCAGTGAGAGATTTTTGCATTTGTTCGGTGGTAGCGGCATTAGCAGTGAGGGATTTTTGTATTTGCTCTGTGGTAGTAGCGTAAGCGGCGTAAGCGACGATGCCATCGGTGTATTGCTGGACTGTCGCCTCCACTGCCTTTAGTTCCGTGGAGAGGCCAGCAATGGAGTCTTCTAGAGCTTTGTAGCGCATTGTCATTCCTTCTGCTATCCTCTCAACGAGAGCAGCTTTGATACGTGTAACCTCGGCGTGGAGCTACAGTAAGACCGCGATATTGCAGCTACAAACGACCGAGGTGTAGAACGCTAAGGTGATGCAGAGAAAAGGAAGTAAGGCAGGGGAGAGAGAAGGAAGGGAGGGGAGTCAGACAGAGGGAAGGAGCGAGAGAGCAGGGAAGAGGAGAAATGAAGAATACTTTCTTGCCCTATTTCACTACTGTCCTCTGCTTATACACACCCGCCTAACTTGTAACTATCTCTCACATCAGCACATGCTTGTATAACAGCAAGCTAATTAACAGCAAGCCATGTGGGCAAAATATAAACAAAATAGCAAAAAATCAATTATAATCCCGTAGCTTGAGAGGTAGTCGGGTTATCCATGTGCTTCGTTCTGGTACCTGCTGAGCCAATGGTAGTGGGGGTGTGGTTGTGGTCACTAGGCCCGTAACATTCTCCCATGAAAAATGCTACACTGCATTTTTTATATAGTTCTGTCAAGGACTGGAAACCTCTTGGAGGATGTGCCTCGGTTTCAGATTCATAATCTGATGCTGCGTTGCCTGGATCTGCAGCATCAGCTCCTTCTGAAGTTTGAGTAGCAGAAACTGGTCATCCAGCTTCAAAATTGGGACTTAATGGATTAGAAGCAGACTGCAGAAAACTGGGAATAAAGTTCGAAGAGTGTAATTTGATGGAATTATGAGAATCGTTAGTTTTTCATTTCCAGGTTGCTCCTTCATCAAAAATCACATCTTGAGACGATAAAAATTTTCTTGTAGAGGGATTATAAAGGCAATAACCTTTGAATTCATCACTGTAACCAATGAAATAAATTTTTCTCCATTTTTGTCAAATTTTCCTTGTTGCTGGGATTGAAGGAGAGCAAGGCAATGTAACCAAAAATTCTGAAATGACTTACCACAGGTTTTTGGTTGTGCCATGCTCATAAGGAGTTTTGTCTCGGACAGCATCAGTCCACAAATAATTTGGAAGCTCTTTGCCTTTTGGCATACTTTTGCCATTTCAACCATTGTTCAATTTTTCCTTTCTGCAACACCATTTTGCTGAAGAGATGACTAACAGTGAATTGTCTCTGGATGCCTTTCTCTTAGCAATAATCAAGAAAAGGTTTGTAAATAAACTCTCCTCCACGATCAGTTTTGGGAAGTTTCAATTTATGCCCACTTTGTCTTTCCATAGAGACTTGAAAATGCAGAAAAACAGAGAAAGCTTCTGATTTGTGAGAAAGAAAATAAACCCAAATCATCCTGGTAAAATCATCAATAAAAAGTAAGAAATATCTTTTGTTACTGAGGGATGGAGTTTGAGTTGGACCACAAATATCAGCATGAACAATTTCGAGTGGAGCATTGGCACGCTAGGAAGATTTTGGAAAGGGATTCCCGTGCATTTTACCATAAACGCATCCTTCACAAACAGTGTTCTGTTTTTATTGGTGGTAAGCCGATCACTAAATGTTGCTGTTGCAACAATTTGAGCCCTTCGTAGTGAAGATGACAGAACCTAAGATGCCAAAGAAAACATTCGTCTAGAAGCTCACTTCGAAGAGCAGAATGTGGAAGCTTTTGTATATCAATGGGAAATAATTTATTTGGACTCATTTTAAGAGTGAGGACCAACCGATTGGTCTTCCCACTGATAATACAGCACTAATCATTTTGGAAAAATAATTTATAGCCTTTCTTTATAAGTTGGCCGACATTCAACAGATTTTGAGTGATACTGGGAGAGTAGAAGACATCATAAATTTGAAAGATTTTACCTTCCTTATTGATAATGGAAACGATTTCCTTTCCTTTAATGTCGACTTGCTTCCCATCACCAAGTTCGACTTTAGATGAAAATGAGGTGTCAGGCTCTTGAAGAATCTCTTTTTCACCAGTCACATGGTTACTGCAACCACTATCCATATACTAGATGCAACTGGTATTGTGTCGAGAAGAATCGCCGGAGAAGAATAGCTGCACTGCGTTGCTGTCGGTTGCAAAATTTGCAGTATTTGCCCTTTCAGACGATCCTTAATCTTTGTACCAACGATTATTCTCTAAGTGATAAAGGAATTTGCACCGAGGACACTTGAAGAAGCAATCTTTGGCCTCATGGTTTGTTTTCTTGCAAATTGAACAATTTTGAGTAGAGAAATTTGGGTTTTGAGAACAAACCTGTGCACCTCCATTGCCTCTGCCTCAACCCTCACACACCATTCTCCTATCAGCCTTGTGCTTCTACACTTTTTTTCTTTGTTTTAAACTTCAAACTCCGAAAGCAACCCACACACACCATACAATTAATTAATAGTTTTAATACCCCATATAATTATGAGGTGCTATATGTATAAACAAGTCAACCCAATAATAAAATGGTAAGTCACAGTTAATTAAGTCAATATAAATATGAATAAATATGGCTAAACCTCACTTGTCTCCTCAAATTTGCTTTTATTAAAATCCCCCTAATTTTTTTTGAATTTAAGTATAACTGTATTATCATAATTATCTCGTTTTTAGGGTCCTTATTGTCTGCATATGATATTAGATATCTTGCCTAAAGCTCTACTCCCATGGTCATGTAGCTACAAATGTTCTTGTTTAGGTCAGGCACACCACAGGTTAACACGATTGGATCTCTTACACGCCCTCCAATGGGGACTCTTGTCCACTGCATCTACATAAGAAAGAGTCTAGTCCAATATTTTTGTCTTTGGTTCAGTTCTTTTTTAGTTCCCTTCACCCTTCTATATTTGAGTTGTTTCAGCTTTTCATGATTTTATATAGCGTGGTAAGCAAACAAAACAAAAAGAGGGCCATCTCACCGAGAGGGGATGAGCCTGCAATTGCTTCAATTGGAACTAAATATATCACAGAATGAGGAAGATGAGAAGAATAAGGACAAAAGGCTCGAGCTACAACACGATGACCATCAATTCAGCTCTCTCAGTGACACCTTATTATTGTGGAATCTCGGACCATTGACCCATTGGGGTCAATCAAGCAAAGCTTTGTCAATATAAAATTGAGAATAAATCTCTACACAGATTGAATGCTGTTACGAGTATGAAATTCTGATTTTTTTATTTTTTTGATTTTTGTTTTGCTGTTTCCATTATCTATTGTTTGTCATGTGATTTGTTATTTTTGTTCAATTGCTTTTTAACCGAATCAGTCATGTTTTTACTTTAAATTGTCGCTATATAGTTGGGGAAAATATAATTGGAGTTTATTACCTCTGTTCTTTCTTGCTGTCTTGTCTCCCTGCCTTTCCCCCCTCTGTTACTTTTTCTCTCTTAGTCTCTTTTTCTCTCTCGATTTGTCTTTCTCTTCTGTTTCTCTCACTTTTTTCCCCCTTTCCCCTTTACTTGATCTCCCCTCCCCAACTTCTTCTCTGTGGTTTCATTTTCTTTCTTCGTATTGGCAGGCATCGCTGATGGAGCATGTAATATTAGTGCCCTCATCAAGATAAGGCAGAGGAAATGGCCCTGACGACTAAAGAACAAGCCCTCGACGCATTTGAAGCTTCCATTTCCATGCTTGCAAACTCGATGAAGGACTTTCGGCGGGTTACAGACAGAATCGTCACAAACACTTCCTCTATGGCTTCCACCTCGGTACAAGTCCAGTCTTCCATAACTGAATCCACACATAGGTAAAATGGCAACACACACTATCACATTATCAATCCTAAAATCGAATATACTAATTTCTTAATCCATATTCAAGCTAAATTAACTTTTAACTCCTAATATTCCAAATATGATTATTTATTCTACCAATTTTTAACTCGAAACCTAATAGTGGGATGCAAAACTTTAAATTAAGTACCATTAAATGACCTAAATTAAATTAATTAATCTAAATTATAGGATCCAAATACCACTTTTGAAAGTGGCTCCAAACATTGGCATTTGTAAGGTCTCAAATCATGTGCAAAGACGTGCACATTAGCTAATATCAAAGTATTAATTTACTCTAAAATTCAAAAATTAGACATAATTATCATCATTGCAAAACTATACCGTCAACTAGAACACAAATAATCTAATTCAACTAAAACTTAACAATCTAAGCTACAGTTTCTATTCTAACCTTAAAAATTTATCAGTTTAATTTAATTAATTATAATTAAAATAATATTTTAAGTCATCCAAGAAGAAGGCAAAAAAGTATCTTGTAAATCCTTTTCACTGTTGGGCAAAAGGCTGATCAGATAGAATGATATAATGTCACACACAGTGAAAAAAGAAGCGGAAGAAGAAGAAGCACACATAAGTTTCATGTGAAAAACCCTTCACAAATTGAAGGAAAAAACTATGGGATACAAAGTTCACAGCAAGTTCACCATGTGAAAAATTGGTTACAAAACCCCTAAGATAGAGTATCCGCCATACACTCAAGAATAACAAAGAAAAACCTCTCCAAAGTAAATAGAAAAAACTCTTTTCTTTTCACTCTCTATTTTCTCTCTTCTTCCTCACTAGTGATACACTCCTCTCTTATCTTTTCACACTTGGATATTTTTTATCGTTTATCGTTTACAGTATATATATATATATTATTGATCTACCAAATATTCTATTCCTGACAAAATCTATCCCTACTAACAATATAAAAATACTTTCCACAAACGGTGTCCAGAGATTGCGCATGTCTGAGATCACGCAAGGTTTGAAAATCTTTTGAGTTGGCATCTATGAACCATTTACTGCATGAGGTCCTCAGACCACTGAGTCCTCCTGTCATTTCTGCCAATCGGCGAATCCATGCAGCGCTTTCCTCTTTGCCTCCGTGGCTGTCCGAGAACCAACAAAATCGCGCGCCCTGGCCATCTGTGCGTCCTGGCCGTCCGTGCGCCATTCTGCCCATATGCCTCCTTGGCAGGTCAAACTGTTGACCGGCCAATTTGCCTCCATTACCGATCAACCCATTGGCCTGGCAATTCGCTCCACGGAAAATGTGCGCTTTCCTTGGCTTCGCCTCCTTGACCGGTCAATCCGTTGACCGGCCAATTTGCCCAAAGCTCTCCTTCGCACGCCTTGCTTCCTCCTTGCCTCCTTTGGCCGGTCAAATAGTTGACTGGCCTTTTGCCACTATTATTGATCAACTCCATTGACCAGTAATATGCATCAAAGGCTTTTGCACGCTTTTCACCCGGCCGCCCTTGGCTGCTTGCCTCCATTAGCCGGCCAACTCTATTGACCGGCATTTTGCTTCTCAACTTTTTCGGATTTTTAGAGGCTTCCTTCAGCCGGCCGACTGCCTTCCCCCTTCATCTGGTTAACTCTATCGACCGGCTAATGCTGGCCGGACTTCCACTCCGCCAAATGAACTCCATCATTTGTTTTCCAGAAATCTTTCGATGACGAACCAGCTAGTTGGGGTACCCACAAGGGAGTAGCCAGACCCAACATCCCCTTGCTAATTACTTGTCTTACAAAAGACTTTCCCCATCTCTTCATGCTTTCTCCACTTCTGTTTCCTCTCTTAATGAACCAACAAATGACAATCAAGCCATCAAGGATCCTAGATGATGTCGGACTACAAAGACAAAATTGGGAGAATTTAGAATCCAACAAGTCGTGAGTGTTAACTGATTTATTAATTGGCCAGCGTGCTATTGAATTCTGATGTATCTTAAAGGAGAAATATAATTTTGATGGCAATGTTGAGAGACGTAAGGCATGACTTGTTTTCAAAACTAACACACAAAAGGTCCTAATTTATTACATAAAACCTTTTCTCCTAGGCTTAAAACTCATCACTCTTAAATGTTTACTAACCATTGCTGCAATAAAAGGATGGTTTTTTCATTAGTTTGATGAAAATAATGCATTCCTCTATGGGGATTCAGATAAAAATGTTTACATGAGTAAGCTTCCCAGATACAACAAAAGAAGTCCTCATCAAGTATGTATATTGTTTTAGAGTTTGTGTTGATTGAAACAAGTCTCTGGAAAAAAGTAGTTAAATTTTTTCACTTCTGTAACCAATTTTGGTTTCAAGCAATCAATGGCAAATTATAGTCTTCTTTTCATAAAGACAAGCAAAATTTTCATTGCTTTACTAGTTTAAATAGATGATATAGTGGTGGCCAGTATATCTGTGGACTCTATCGATGGACTCAGAATTCCTTCACTCTTGTTTTAGAATCAATGACCTTCGTGTTGTATGTTATTTCTTTGAAAAACAAGGTCTCAATATCATCAAAGGGGATATTTATTAACCAACAAAGTATGCACTAGATCTCCTTGGAGACATAGGTAATTTAGCTTCAAGGCCCTCTGAGCTCCCAATTGCCAAAAATGTAAAATTCAGGAAAGAGATTGGCAGCTTGCTTCATGACACATTTATTTTTTGAATGATTGGATTATTCTTATATTTGGCTCTCACTTGACTAGATATTAATTACAACGGACAAGTACTTAAGTCAATTTATGAATAAACCATACGGAGTAAATTTTATAGCTGCTCCTGAAGTTTTACCATAAATAATATAGTCTCTGGGTCAAAGTATGCTTTGAAAATCCTCCACATCGAGTTTGAAAACTTACTCAGGTTAGGCTTCTTGTTCGGATATTTATTGATCAATCATTGATTATTGTATTTTTCTCGTTATATCCCCGATTTCTTAGCATTCAAAGAAGGGCCATTGTTTCTAGATCCTCAGCAAAAGTTGAATAAAGAGCCATGGTAACCACTTGTACTTCAATTACTTGGCCGGTATATCCTTGCTGATTTCAATATCCCTCATCTGCAAGCATTTCATATACGCTACAATAGTCAGGTGGCTTTACATATTGCAGCTAATCCTTTTTTTCATGAGAGAGTAAAGTATATTGAGATTAATTCCTACCTTGTACAAGATAAAATATAAGAAGGGTTCAAACACACAATATATATTGAACTTCTTTTCATATAGTCGATGTCTTTACAAATGCTCTACCTTGTTGTACTTCTGCGAGCTTTCTTTCCAAGACAGGAGTAGAGAATATCTTCCTTTCATCTTGTAGTTGGTTTTACATAATGAGGAAGATGTGGAGCATTATGGCAAAAGGCTCAAGCTACCACACGATGGCCACTAATACAATTCCCTTCTTATATTTCTGTTGTAATATTCCTTTCGGTTGTTTTACTCTTTTCCAGGTTTGTGCTATGGATTAATTCCTACTGTATAGGATAATATTCCTTGGTGCATGATTGTTGCAAATAGTACAAACGCATATGCTTCTCTATGAGAAGGCAACCTGAATTAAAGGCATATTCACGAATTCTTCTCCTCTTTTATCCTTTATTTTTGTTCTCCTCTTATGTTTCTTCTTCCTCTTCTTCTATTTATATCACAAGTCTACAAAGCTCCTTTCTTCTATCGAATATGTCAGCATACTTCTTAAGGTGCTTGATGGAAAAGAGTGTTAGGGTCACAAATTTATTCAATAACATAAAAAATAATCATGCATTTTAGGATAATGATATTGCACAAAACTAATTAGTAACACCAATATAAAAAGAATATTTGTTCTACAATATGATAAATTTTGTCAATTTCAACGCTGACATTTTGTACCTATTTAATTATTAATGTTGTAATATAATTTAAGCATAGTACAAATAAATATTTTCTCTAATATAAAATCTCAATATGACTATCCCATCAACAGCTCGACATAAAATCATATTCAACCATGCTTACTAATACTAATTGTTAAAAAAATGTATCTCATTATAACTCATATATTCATTTCCAATTAAGCAAAGAATGTTAATGGCCACATAAATCATTTGAAGAACACTCACTGGTCATACACCAATGCTAAGAGATCTTGAACTTACTAATCTAAAATGTTGTGAATTGTGAGATCGAATTAAAAGCTGAATAAGATATATAATCATAATATATAAATGAAACACAATTCACCATAAACATATAAAAAGACTAAGAAATGACAATGTAAAAAAGCAAAACCTAGAGCTAAATTTCAGTGATATTCTTCGCTGGCAGAGTCAAAAATCAAAGTTTGATCTATACAATATACTTCATGGATGAAGCCATCAGCAGCTACATTTGATGTGACAACAGCTAAACAAAAGAAAAATCTACCTTATATATATATATATATATATATATATATATATATATCCATTGGGTAACTTATCCCTAATTATATGTTCCTTACTTACAAAAAAAAAAAAAAAAAAAAAAAAAAATTATATGTTCCCCCTTCCTAATATAGCAAAAACCTCCTCCCTATTCCCCCAACCCCACATCTCCTCTCCTTAATTAAATTAGCCACCTACCCCCTCCGCATCTTCCTTCTTAATTATAATTATGTTATCTTATCCCTCCTCTCAATTATATTATTATGTTAATTAACTATTAATCATTCATTCCTCTGATTAGTGAATTCAACTAGGACTAGTTTTTTATTTAAGGAGGTTTAACAATTGTTTATTGATTGAATAATTACCTTTGAATTTCTATAAGCATTTGATTATTTAAATTGATTGAATGAATCTCAATTAATTAGAACCCATTGATGCACCCTGGATCCGAGTTGTCGCCGAATTTGGGTGTTGTTTGGTCTTTGAGTCGAGTTGAAGTCTCGGTCTTTATATTCCTTGACTTGGATCGTATATACCACAATTCAAAAAATGAGAGATTAGAGGATTGACAGAACTCACTCCCCGATATATTCTCTAACGCCCAAATTAATAGTCTTTTTTATGAGATAAAAGATACAATGACAGAATATACGGAAAATAATGCAAGAAAAAGGGATTTCTGAGTCTAATTCAGAGGTTGCGCTCGTCGTGGAACGGCTTTGTGGTGTCATGCTCGTGGAGAGCGGCTTTGGGGTGGTGCACTCATGGAGTGGCTCTGTGTCATAGAGGCGAGAATTATGAGGAAATTCTTGGGGCTTGGCAGTTAGATAGAGAGCTCTGGCATTCAAGGCTTAATTGTATATGCAACCATTAATGTGTGCATACAAGAGAGCATACCTTTGGAGTCTGTTTTGAGAGCTTTTTATAGCCCTGAAATCCTCTCAGCCTCGCTTGGGTGGCAAGGCTGGCTGCCAGCTGCTTGGAGAAGATTTTGTCAGCTGGTGAGAAGGTTGCTAGTGTCATTTATGGCAATCGTGATTGGCCGGGGGGGTTCCTTTCTTTCCTGTGGAGATGCTGTACGTGGAAAATGTTGGGATTTCCATTGTGAAAAATATGCTGAGTTGGAGGATTCCTTCCTAGGAGAGATCGTGATCCAAGGAGATATTCGGGATCGTGATCGGTCAAGGCAGGTAATTTCTCATGTGTGGAAATGGCATCGTGGGCTATCCAGCTTGGGCCATAGCCAGTCTGGGCTACATCCAACCAATTAGAGGATCGCATCCGATCAACAGCGGCATTGACTGTCCTCTGGGCCAGTGGACCTTATTTCTTCTAAGCTGACCGCTTTTTGGGCCGGCCCATTTTTGTCATCCCCTTCACTAACCTCCCATGCCGGGGGCTCAAATTTTCAGCCCACATCATGTTCATGATGGAACGCGACATACCGTGTCATATTCACTGTCGGTTCTTTTCCCAGGCAGTCTGATTCCCTTCTTTGCTATTTCTAACTCAATTCCTCTATACTGGCGATTTTCTATAGATTTGCTATGACAGAGATTCCTTGGTGTTTTGAGACCCATTGGTTCCTTTTTATGTTATAAATCAATGGTTCTCAGCACTTCTTCGCATTGCATTCCTCCTTGATTAGTGAGATAGCGTGGAAGCCTAATGCGGCTGAGAGGCATGGGTTTTCGGCAACCAACTCAAGGCTAAGGTCGTTCTTATCATCTGGTGGCGTTATCTTGGGATGTGCCCACAATCCGCTTTGGTCACCCCTTTTCGTGTAAGGGGCCTCTTTGGTCATCCCTTTTCATACTCGTCTAGAGACATGCCTGACTCTTTCTCTGATTAGAACTAGGCTTTTCTTATCCTTTGACTACCTGTGAGTGGCTGTCTTTCCTTACGACAAGCTTTCACTCTAGTCTCAATGTGTTATTCTTCTGCCCAGGAGTTCATTTCGACGGAGTATGGCCTTCGCAACTGGACTGCAATCCATGTGCTCCCCCTCTTCTTTTCATTTTGTTGTACGTTAGCCCCTGGAGCTCCTGGAGGCTTTGTAATTTGTAAAGGGAGATTAATGAATGGAATTAGTTACTACTTCTGTCCATATCGTCTTTGTTGTCTAATTCTTTTCTCTATCTTTTTTGACGCCGGACCGAATTGAGAAGCCAACATCCTTGTGGGGCTGGACTGGATGGCTGACCAGTTTCATCAACCAAACCTGCTGAAACCCGAAGTGGCTGCTGACCAGTTATGTGGGTCAAAGTCGAATTGGTAGTTGACTAGCTTCACTAGTCAATCCAGCAAAGGTACGGAGTGGTCAGTGAAGAGCCAGTCTGGTGTGAATTCATCATGTCTCTCCGCCGTTGGTTGGACGTACTTAAGAAGTGGAGTGCGGTGGCCTATGGCTTGGGAAGTTATGTGGCTTCGTACTTCAGCCTGCCATCATCTGCTATGTGTCCGTCATCGAAATGGCTGACGATCACCATTAATGAGACATGACAATGTGACGCGTCCGAACGCCTTCCAGTGATGACATGTGGCAGGCATTATGGGCGCACTTTTTTGAGGCACCGTTTTGAATTTGTGGTGGCCCCCGTTTTTTAAAAAAAAGGACGCCATTTTAAGTCCCACTACACCTACCTGCTTGTTCTCGTCGAGCTTTTCCTTTTTTTACTTATCTATGACTTACTTCCCTCTACTTTCATGGCTCCAAAGATTGGCGCAATCGTTCTGTCCTTGACGCTGGCGAAATAGGGGCTTTGTACATTCAATGTAACATTCCGTTGTCCATTCTGTATTCGGTGTTGGGAGAGCATGATAGGGTCTGCTCGCCTCCAAAGGGGTTCATTACTATTTATGAGGCTCACCTGCAAAGTGGGCTTCGCCTTTCTATCCCGGGTGAGTTGTTTGACGTATTTTTGGTCCTCGGAGTTCCAATGGCGAGGTTTCATGCAAATGTCATCCGATACTTATGCTCCTTGTGTATATTCCTTCCCCATCGCAAGAGGGCATTGACTGTGACGGCGATGAAGGTTATCTTCCGATTCTCCCGGAGTAGGGATTGGATGTCACTGTTCCCATGTGAGTTGCACATCATGAGGCCATTCTCGACTCTATCAAGAATTGAAAGGACTGGTTCTTCTTTATAAAGGTTTCTAGCGATTGGCCCTTATCCAGAGATTGGGGTAACGTGCCGGCTACCCTCACTGGCAAGGCTTTGCATGAGGAGGCAGAGTCCATCAGGCCGTTGACGGAGTTGATCTAGGAAAACTCGGAGGAGTTCTATAATGACCAACTTCTGTCGACTGAGGCCCTTGCATGGGCTTGTTGGGGCCCATCTTCGTCGAGCAGGAGTGCCAAGGCTGTCGCTCCCCAACTAGCCTAGCCTAAGAGAAAGGCCAAGACCCTACTCATTTGGGATCCCTCTGAAAGTCCATCTTAGTGGTGATCCGCATTATCTCCGGGTTCCTCTTCTTCTTCCATCATCGAGGGTCTTCTTATGGTGGAGCGGATGAGGAGCATTGGCAAGTCATCTGGGTGCCAACCCTCACCGCTTCTCTAGATGCCGGCACCTCGAAGGCCGGTGCTAGGGTGCATTTAGCCAGAGTGCTTCCTGCTCGTTTTTCTGGCATGCCAGTTTGACTGGCAGTTGAAGGACCAGTTGGGTTGACAAAAGAGACAGCCCAAACTCCCTCAAAGGCCCATCTAGGAATTAGGATGGTGGCCCACCTTGAGCCTTTGAGCCTTTGCAAGAGGGCTAGCGTGAATCCCCACAGGGGGCCCACAAGAGGATCCCACTTTTTCCTTGTCGGAGTGGGTGGCTGCCTACCCTCCTGAGTAGTCAACCACAGGGGCTGTTGGAGTGGGAGCCCCCTCCAACGGCTCCGTGGGCGTTGGAGGGGGCTCCGCGCTGGACGCCCCCTCGTTCCTTCAGTAGAGGTCAGGCCAGCAGGTGATGTCGAGGAGATGGCGGTAATAGAGGCCTCTCCGTCATCAGCTCCTTTGAGAGTTACTGCATCTAGGGAGCCCTATATCTGGGTAAGTTGCATTGAACTTTTGCATTTTCACCAGAGATGGCCAGCCGCAACTTCTTTTCCTTGTTCTATTTGCAGGATGACAAAGCGATGCAATTCCTACAGACTTGCTTGTAGCAGCGGTCATCTCAAATCCAGATGCTTAAAGGAGAGGTCCATCGTCTGAATCAAACAAGGGTCAACTTGAAGGTGGAGGAGGAGCTGCAAGGTTGGTTGGATGCTGTCGTCTCTGAGGTTGAGCTATATGGGGACCGCGTCTTGGACCTTGAGCTCCAACTTTCTAGGGTCCTAGCGGAGTTGTAGAATTTTGTGGATGCCCTGCGTAGGTTTGAAGATGCCTTGCTGGCTACTGAGCAGGACATGGTTTCTCCCCGGAGCGAGAACATTAGACTTGGAGAGGAGCTGACAACTCGAATCGATCTAGAGGAGTTAGGCCCTGTTCTACACACAATGTTCTTGGACGGTGTTCAGCTATGCCAATGGATTGCCTCCATCTTCGACCCTACCTTTCCCACTGGCATCTTTGACCATAGGAATCGGGTTGCTCAATGCCGGTCAAACTTGACTAACTTTGCCGACGGGGAGAACCCCTTGCCTTGTCCTCCTGCCGACCCCCAGCCTTGTAGTCGCTGTATTCAATGTCCCCCCTGGTTCTATCTTCTTTGTATTCGTTGTATTTTTATTTTTTATACTGTTGTCTGTGCAACATGGTCTCTCAATTAATAAAAGGAGATTTTTCCAAATGTAGTGATTTCTTTATTTTCATGTGACTCTGCTTTCCTGCGATCACTGGCCGGCCGAGCATGTTCGCTATTGTAGCCGGGCCTTTTTTGAGAATTGGTGTTGTTGTCCACGCATGACAGATCGAGCCCTAGCCCCCTTAGCCATTGTAGACTAGCTGTGGGCTGCACGAGGATGCGACACGATGTTCATCATAATAAAGCCTATGGGCAGCTTCGCTAGAGTTAGGACACACGTCGTTTGCCATCATAGCGACACGACCTTTCAGCCTCGCTGTGACATCGTTTCCTACATAGGCTTCGCTTATTTCAGCGTGGTGTCTCCCACTATTCTTTTCATCGCTGGGCCTCTGCAGATATTTTTGCTTTCGCTATTGTTTTCTGGATGGCTAATAGAGACATTATCGACATTTTGACTCTATTAAGCATCGTCTTCCTCTTTCCTGGGGCCTTCGATAAAGGAGGGAAGTGGAGACGGGTGATCGGTGGAGGAAACCGAAGAAGAGGAATCAGTGAATGGGGTCACCGCCGAAGAAAAACGCAACCCAGGTGGCCCACTCTGAGCCCCCCGATGCCCTAAGGGTGCCTCCAGGTCTCGCATCAGTTGGGTCTTCTGGTCTGGTACGCCCGTCTCGTTGAGAGGTAGTCCGGATGCATTGTTGATGTTGTTTATGACTAATCCCTCTTTTTTATTTGGTAGCCTTGAGGGGCGCCTCACTGGTTGGAGGAGTCTGGACTGTTGTAGGGTGATGAAATTGCTCGCTTGTTGCAGCGCAGGCTGATCGGGTCACCGAGGAAATGGAGCGTAAGGTCGAGGCTGTTGTCCGGGACACACTACAAATTTAGGCACAGGCCATTCATCTTGACCAGGCTCTGTCTGAGTCTGAGGCAAAATTGCGGGAGCTCTCTAAAGCCCATGCCCGAGCTATGGGTAGGATCGCGTTACTCGAGGATGAGTTGAGGATTAAGCTTTGTCCTGATGAGGTGGCCCCTACCCTAGAGAAGCGATTTCAGGAGGACATTCGTTTCAGCAAACGAATTGTCTCCTTAGAGGCCCCCGACTTCCTTGTTGGTTTCCTGGATTCGAGGAACGTTAGAGCTACTTGCTGCTTGGACCTAATCGGCTACCCAGTCAGAGAGGATAGAGGGCCTATGCGAGACCCTTCAAGGAGTCCTTGACCATAGGATAGTCATCTGGATAGGTCATAGACGTGAATAGCACCTTGTATCTTCGAAGCAGTCAGATGCCCTCAGATGTATATCTTGACTATTTAATAAAGTAGCCAGACCTTGTTGATCATTGTTGTTGATGTTTCTATTGTATGCTAGATTTTTTGTCCGATATTTTTTTGCTCATCGGCGCTTGGTCCCACTGGAGGACATAATAGCTTTCACGTGTCAGGTCCCAGTTCGTTGACCATTGTAAATTGATGGTGCTCATCTCTCCAAGAAAGAGTCGTCACACATGCTAAAAAAGTCCCTAAGGTTTTGAGTTTGATCGCACCTGGGTTGCTTCATACGAAATCGAGGTTCAAGTTCAGTCACACATAGGCCGTTCAGTATGGGATCGTGGTTTGAATCTGTCTGCATATGGGCCGTTCGGTAAAGGACCAAGGTTTGAATCTGACTGCATATGGGCCGCTCGGTACATGACCGAGGTTCGGTAATAGGTGAATGAGAATCCACCTGGCTTAGGGGCAATCTATGTCGTTTGATGTTTTGCAACATCATACAAGTATTCATATGGACATACAAATAGGAATGATAAAGATAAACAAGTAAATAAATTATTTCATTGAGCATGATACAATCTTACAAGCATTCTCAATAACATATACTATACCAACTTGGGTTCAGTAAGACTCTTATAGGTAATATTTTTTTAGATGGAAGGCATTCCAAGTCCTTAGAACTAATTTGCCGTCCTGAGCTAGGAGCTTGTATGCCCCATTCCACAGAACGGCTGAAATAAGGAATGAGACCTCCTAATTTGGGGAAGCTTGTCTCTGTCGGTGACCTTGCCCATGGCCTCTATGCTTCGTAGGATCAGGTTTTCCACCTTGAACTGTCGAGCCTTCTCCCTCTTATTATAACACTGGGTAATATGCTGTTGGTAGGCCGTTGTGCGCATCTTACACGCCTCCTCAAGTAGGTTGAGGTGTTCCCTAAGCCATTGGGAATTACTCAGTGAGCCAAAGCCTTCTTCCCTGGGGCTGGGCAGCCTGATCTCGACTGAGATGACAGTCTCAATCCCGTAGTACAAATTGAAAAGTGTCTCACGCATTGGCTCCTTTGGCGTTGTTCAGTACAACCATTGCATGGAAGGCAGCTCGTCCACCCAGGAGCCCCCGGCGTATTCCAACTTGGTCTTTAACCCGTGCAATAGAATTCAGTTTGTAACTTCACATGTCCATTTGCTTATGGATAGGCTATCGAGATGTGGACCAACCGATTCCCAAACTGGTGTAGTACTTCGTAAAGAGCTTACTGGTGAATTAAATACCATTATCAGTCACGATGATCTTAGAAATTCCGAACTTGCGGATTATATTCTACCGAATGAACTCCATGGCATTTTGCTCGGTAATTTGGGCCAATGGGAAGGTTTCGACCCATTTGATGAAATAATCGATGCCCGCCACCACAAACTTCCTCTATTCAGACGCGATGGGAAAAGAGTCAAGAATGTTGAGCCCCCATTGTGCGAACGGCCGTGGGGCCTAAAGGGACCTCAGCTCCATGGGCGGCTGATGGGGTATGTTACCATAGGCTTAACAGTTTTCGCACTTCTTTACGAAGTCCATGGCGTCTTACTTCATCATCGACTAGTAATAACCTTGGAGCATTATCTTAATAGTAAGGTTTTTACTCCCGATGTGTGACCCGTAGATATCGAGGTGGACCTTTCCTAATGCATAGTCAGCCTTCTCTGATGTAAGACGCCGTAAGTAGGGTGTGGAGTATCCTCAACGGTATAACTTTTCATTCACGATGGTATAACAGTCAGCTATCTTCTTTATGTGCTTTGCATCATCCAGGTTTCCTGCTAGGGAATTATCCGTAATGTACCTCTAGTAGGGCGACATCCAGGTCTTGCCGTCCGAGACCTACATCGCCTTTGGCTCTTCTATGTTGGGAGAGGTCTGGATCTCCCACATATCTTTGGAATACTATTCTGGACTCTCGACCGCCACTGCCCCTGCTAGCAAGTCGGCTTTCCAGTTTTCCACTCTTGGGATGTGAACCATCTCAACCTTATCGAATTTTTGGACCATATTCCGTAGCGAGGTATCTTGCGAGCAGCGGGTTGGATGCCTCAAAACTTCCTTGGATTTGGTTGACGATCAGTTATGAGTCGCTGTAGACGGTTACGTGCCTCGCCGAGCATTCATTGGTGAGCCGCAATCTAGCGAGCAAAGCCTCATACTCGGCCACGTTGTTGATAGCCGAAAACCCAAACTTTAAAGAGTATCTCACTTCAAGTCTATCAAGTGTCCTTAGAACAACTTTAGCCCCACTGCCGGAGTGGGTTGATTAGCTGTCCACGTGGAGAGTCCAATCCGATGCTTCATTTCGGCTGTCAACATCACTGGGGTGATCGGTATCCGAAATTAGAGTCATGGTCTCGACAATAAAGTCAACCAATGGCCACCCTTTAATGGCCAGCTTGAGTCTAAACTATATGTCGAATTCACCTAATTCGATAGCCAACTTAACAAGTCACCTTGACACATTGGGTTTCTGTAAGATTTCCTTTAATGGCTGGTTGGTCAAGACACCTATTTTGTGTGCTTGGAAGTAGGGTCGTTGTTTTTTGGCCAAAAAGACAAGCACTAGTGCACCTTCTCCACCTACGAGTAGCGGGTCTCGGTGTCCGCCAATATTTTGCTGACATAGTAAACTGATCGCTGTACGTCGAACTCATGCCGGATTAGAACAAAACTCAATGCCGCCTCAGAAATTGCTGAGTACAACTACAACTTCTCATCCTTGTTTGGTAACGTTAGGAGAGGAGGACTTGCCAGGTACTTCTTCAACTCGTTGAAGGCAGTTTAGCAATTGATTATCCATTGAAAATCATTCATCTTAGTCCCTCTCAAGGCTTTGAAGAAAGGGAGATATTTGTCTCCAAGACTTAACCAAGAAGCGGAGAGCTTCGCAAGCCTTCAAGTTAGTCTCTAGACATCTTTCACGTTTTGCAACAGAGTCATGTCCATGATAGCCTTTATTTTCTCCGGATTGGCCTTAATCTCCCACCGTGAAACAATGAAGCTGAGGAATTTTTCTGAAGACACCCCGAAGACGCATTTAGTTGGATTCAATTTTCATTCGGTGCACCTGGAGCAGCTTGAAAGCTTTGGTGAGGTCACTGACGTGGTCATCGGTGGTTTATTCTTGACAAACATGTCATCTACTTATACCTTCATATTCCGTCCGATCTGGGCTTCAAACAATTTGTTTATGAGGCATTGGTACGTCACACCTGCGTTCTTCAACCCAAAAAATATAACCTTGTAGCAGTACGTCTCTCAGTCCTTTATGAAGGAGGCATACTCTTCATCCTTAAGACTCATCTTGATCAAGTTGTAATCGGAGTACACATCCATAAAACTGAGTAGTTTGTTCTTGGAGCTGGTATCGACGAGCAGGTCGATCTTTGGCAGTGGAAAACTATTTTTTGGGCACATCTTATTCATATCGGTAAAGTTAACGCACATCCCTCACTTCCCATTACTCTTCCTGATAATGACTACATTAGAGAGCCGATCTGGGTACTGGACCTCTCTGATAAAGCCGAAGTCGAGCAATTTCTTTACTTCATCTTGGATGACGATGAGTTTTTTCATAGAGTGGTTTCTTCGCTTCTACTAGACGGGTTTGTGGGTTGGGTCTAAACCTACTTGTGGACCATCATCTCGGACGGAATCCCAGGCAGATCAGCCAGAGTCCATGCAAAAATGTTAGAATTCTGATGAAGGAAATTGACCAGCCGGTCTCGCAGGGGTCCGACAGGTGAGCTTCCAATATGCACACACTTCTCTGGATTTTGGGATCCAGAGGGAAGTTATCTGCCGGTTGACCAGCTTGAGCCTGCTGTAGGGATGTTTCATCTCTGTGATCCAAATCGTCCACCGGGCGGTTCAGAGTGGCTTGAGTGACTTGGGACAGGTAGCAAGTCCGATCGGTCACCTGGCTACCTAGTACCTCTGCTATACCGCAAGACATAAGAAACTTAATCTTCAAGTGTGGGATGGACGTCACAGCCTCAAAGGCAGTCAGGCAAGGTCACCTCAGAATGGCGTTATATACTGAAGGGAGGTAAACTACAAGGAACGTCAGCAAGTGAGATACCGTCTTAGGGTATGTTCCCAATGTGACTTCCAGTTAGATTGTTCCCTGAATGGGTACTGGCTCGTTGTCTAGTCCATAGAGGGGTCCTTCGACCAGTCATAGCTGACTCTTTTTTAATCCCAATTTAAAATAAGTATCCATGTAAAGTAAATCATGCGAACTTTCACAATCAATAAAAACTTATTTCAATTGATAATTGACGATACCATCTAAAATGAGGGCGGATACAACCAAAGGGTCAGAGTGGAGAGTCATTATATGTGATATATCTTCTTTGCTAAAACTAATGACGTCGTCCCTAAGTTCTGCCCTTCGTTTCTTCGAAGCAGTACCGAGTTGGCCCATCTGGTGTTCTGGCCAGGTTGCCACCATATTAACTATCCCAACCTGAAACTCAATTTTTGGCTACTGCTACTTGGTCCTCTCTTCGCCTCCACACCAGCCCCTTGCTCTGGGTTTCACAGAAACTTGGCCAAGTGTCCCCTCCGAATGGGGTTTTCAATTTCCTTTTGTAGGGTCCAACAAGTCTCTATACTGTGATCCGAAGATTGGTGGCAGTGACAATATTTCATCTGATCTCCTTCCTTTGGGTTCTTGATCGGCTTTGACCACTTCAGAAACTTCTTCTCACGGATCAGTATGAGGATATTAGTTCGGGAGTTATTCAAGGAAGTCAGACTTTGTGTCCCGAATTCCCATCTAGCCCCCAGTTCCATCCTAGGCTTCTTCTTCATATCCAGGGTACTAAAGCAGTCCACGTTTCTCTTTCTCCCCTTGGTGGTCCTTGGTGCGGCGGGTCATCGCACCCTGGGCGCTTAGTCTCGTTGACCTCTTCGGCCGCCATGTAAGTTCGGGTGATGGCCTTGGCTTTGCAAAAATGTCTAGGCCATGTAGTCTCGTGGGCCAAATATTTGAAGAATTTGCTCGGCTCTAAGGTAGAGATGAAGGTGCTCAACTTCACCTCATCAGTCAACCAGGGAATTCAGCAGGCTTCCGTGGTGAAATGAGCCAAGAAGCTTCTCATGCTTTCATTGGGCCATTACTTGATGCAGGCGAGGTGCTAGGGCTATCTTTCCTCCCTTTAACTGGAAGTGAATTGCATTAGGAAACTATTAGCAAGCTTCTGAAATGTATGGATCAAATTTGGTGATAGAAGATAAAACCAAATCCGGGCGTCCCCTTTAAAGGTTAGTGAAAAGCACAGGCACATAGTTGCCTCACCTAGGCCATGGAAGCTTAGTAGGGTATGGAAGTCGTCCAAGTGGCCCATTAGGTTAGTGCTTCCATCATAAGACTCCAGGGTCGGCATTTTTAACTTTTGAGGAAGCGACTGTGTTTGTATCTCCATTGTGAACGATGATTGTCTCAAATCTGTGGATCGTCCAGCAGCATCTCTCTTGAACACATGCGACCATATTTTCTCAACTCGCACCTATACTCGAGGGGAAACTGTAACGTCCCCGGCACACCCGCATGTAGATATTGTCCGCTTTGACCTGAGAGAACTTCGCGACGTCTCCAAACTACAGGCCGAGGCCTGGGAGAACTTCACGGCGTCCCCAGCCTACATGCCTCACGGTTTTATTCCTGGCAGATGGAGTCCACCACCCCCAAAACGTGTCTACAAGGGGGGAGGTGTCCATGCCCTTATAAGGATGCTTCATTCCCCTCCCCCAATCCAATGTGAGATACTACAGTCCACCCCCCTTGGAGGCCCAGCGTCCTCGCTGGCACATTGAACTGGGTCTCGGCTCTGATATCATTTGTAACGTCCTCGGTGCACTCATATGTAGATATTGTCCACTTTGATCTGGGAGAACTTCGTGGCGTCTCCAGCCCACAGGCCGAGGCCTGGGAGAACTTTACAGTGTCCCCAACCTACAGGCCTCACGGTTTTGTTCCTGATAGACGGAGTCCACCGTCCCCAAAACGAGTCTACAAGGGGGAGGTGTCCACGCCCTTCTAAGGACGCTTCGTTTCCCTCCCCCAATCCAATGTGGGACACTACAGAGACAACCTCTCTTTTCTTATTGAGGCAGGTTATCAACTTTGATTGTTTCAGTGAGCAGCGGGAGGTCGACCAGCTGTTGTCGACAGTTGGCATGGCATTGCTCGAGGCCCCCTCATGGGCCAATGGCCTTCGTTCATCATGTAAGTAGCATGGATTTCACCACTCAGGGATTTCCTCTAGTGTCTTGCAGCCAAGTCGGCCTTCCAAACGGGATTGGACCCCATCGCTTGAAGCCGGTCTGGCTACGATGCCGTCTAGGCATCCTTCCTTCCTGATCGTTCAATTTTTCCTCTGGCTCCTTCGTTTGGACATTGAAGTATGTGCGGTGGAAGAATGAGCCCCTAGCTTATGTCGATGTGCGCGAAGGGTCTAGAGTATATGAGATAAATTGTCCACCCGGTCGGCCAATGCTCGAATGAATGGTGTCGTCGTTCCCCCACGTGGCTACCTATAGAGGGGTTGTCGCTATGGAGGATGACGTCCTTGACCAGAGCATTCGCATGGGCTCTAGTGTTGACGATATCTGCTTCTATGTGGATGGTGGTTAGGCCTTTTGTTCGCCTTCTCACAGATGGCGCCAATGATACGTTATAGATCCGAGTCGTCGATGGATTTAGGTGTCACTAGGTCTTTGGGTCAAGTTGAAGCGAGTCCTAGTCTTCATATTCCTTGGCTTGGATTCAGCACAGCACAACTCAAAAAATGAGAAATCGGAGAATTGACAGGACTCACTCTCCAATATATCTTCCGATACTTAAGTCAATAGTCTTTCTTATGAAATAAAAGATATAATGACAAAATGTATGGGAAACAATGTAGGGAAAGGGGGTTTGTAAATCTAACTTGAAGGTTGCGCTTGCCATGGAGTGTCTTTGTGGTGGTGCAATTGTGGAGAGCAGCTTTGGGGTGATATGCTTGTAGAGAGCGGCTTTGGCGTGGTGCGCTCGTGGAGTAGCTTTGTATCATGGAGGTAAGAATTATAAGAAAATTCTCAGGGCTTGGCAAGCAAAAATAGAGCTCTAGCGTTCGAGGGCTTACTTAATTGTGTATGCGAGTATTGATGCGTGCATTCAAGAGATCATATCTCTAGAGTCTGTCTCGAGAGCCTTTTATAGCCTTGAAACCCTCTTAGCTTCGTTCGGGCGACAATGCTAGCTGCCAGTTATCTAGAGAAGATTTTTCCAACCGGTGAGGAGGTTGCTGGTGCCATTTATGGCAACTGTGATTGGCCAAGAGGACTCCTTCCTTTCCTATGGAGATACTATATGCGGCAAACGTTATGATTTTTATCGTGGGAGATACATTGAGTTGGGGGTTTCCTTCTTAGGGGAGATCGTGATCCAAGGAGATATTCAGAATTATGATCGGTTAAGGTAGGTAATTTCTCATGCACGAAAATGGCGTTGTGGGCAGTCCGACTTGGGTCATAGCCAGTCTGGGCCACATCCGACCGACTGGAGGATCGCTTCCGGTCAACAGAGGCATTGACTGTCCTGTAAGCCAGTGGCCCTTACTCCTTCTGGGCTAACCGTCTTTTGGGTTAGCCCATTTCTGCCATCCCATCACCCATGTACTCTATAAATTAGATTAAACATTGCTTTTCTAACTAGTATATGGTATGGATAAAATGTTTACATACAAAAAACAAAGTAAATATGTCATAAATTATATTATATCAATTCTTTATAATGGTTTTTTTAAAGCCAAATAAATTCTACAAAATAAATATTTTTTAGAATTTAAAAATGAATAAACTTTTTATAAACTTGGTTGTATATATACTTGAATATGTAATGGGGCTTCTTTAACAATTTTAGCATTTTGGAAACAAGTTTTTGAAATTTAGAGTACATTGTAATATCCAGTTTCATGACCAATTAACTTGGTATTATTAGTTTATTTTTAGTTAATTTTTGATATATTAAAAATAATTATGCAAGATTAATTTGAAAACAAATTAGAGTAATAAAGTAGATTAGTGCCTAAAGCATGCCCGACACATACTCGTACATTTTGGCAAATTGGGTGCATCTGATGAGCGCCTCAGACGGTGCTCAAGCATGTTTGGCAAAGTGATCGCGCTCAAGAAGAGTTTGATGCGGCGCTCGTGCATAGCTTGCGGTTAGGCACTGCACTTGAGGCGACGTTCATACGCCAGTTCGATTATCTACAGAAGGCGTGCATTATTTTCGATAATTTCATTCAGAATGGAGGAGAAAGGAGAGAGAAAGAGAAGGGAAAGAAGTGAGAGGAAGAAAAGAAGAAGTATTTTAAAGTATCTTTTGGTCGAATTTATTAGATTAGATATAAGACAAGTATCATTATACCCTATCTTTGGTCTATTTCTATTTTCATTTAGTTTTACTTATATTTAATAATTTTATTATATATGCATATTATTTTATTTACCACATTTTGATTTGTTATGCATGCATGTTATTTTTATTAGAATTTAATTTTAATTTTATTATTATTTAAGGACTTTTACTTGTCTTGTGAAAAAGGGTAAATATTTTAAGAGACTTTATTTATATGTAAGAGTATTTGTAAAGAAAAAGTTATAAAAACTTGCATATAAACCTTATATATGGTATCCATATATGTACTTCGAATCAAGTTCTATATTTGCGTATTCAATTCTATATATATAATTTCTCTCATGGTGAAAAGTTTTGTATTTGACCTTTTTAAGTAAAAGTTTTATACATTTTTACCATATAGGAAAAGTTTTAGACTTGTAATATAGAAGCCCTCCGTAATTTATGATTTTATGAGAACTATTATAAGGAATTAAATAGAATTAATATATTCGGACGTCCTAATATATTTAAATAAATTTAATGATTGCATACCATATCCATGAGTGATAAAAGAAAGTGGTTTCGTCCCCATTTATAGGAAAGAATATGTAGACGGTCAACTTACCAGTTTAAATAGGAGTTATATGGTCTAAAATTAGGAGTTTGAATAACTCTTACTTAAAATGAGTCTTTTAGTCTTTGATTTTATAAGAACTATCGTAAGGAATTAAATATAATTAATATATTTGGACGTCCTAATATATTTAGATAAATTTAATGATTCCATGCCATATCCATAAGTGATAAAATAAAGTGGTTTCGCCCCCATTTATATGGGAAAATATTTAGACGGTCAACTTACTAGTTTAAATAGGAATGATGTGATCTAAAATTAGGAGTTTGAATAACTCCTCCTTAAAATGGGTCTTTCAATCTTTGATTCTCTAATTTAAGTATATTTTAGATTTTTAATATATTTATCTGTATCTGATTTATATACCTGAGATTTTGATTTAAAATTTGCAAGTTTCAATCACGGTTAGATTTGGATATTAAATTCGGTTGGTTTTATACATTTGGAATATTTGGTATTTGTTTTTGTGATTATACTTTTAAATATGAAACCACATTTGACTATTCGTTGGTTTGATATATTGGATATTAGGATTACGACTTTTATGGACTTTGTTTTATTAATCCATAACTTCACTTTAATTATAAACATACTGTTTGTTATATATTATATGTTGATACTTGTTAAATATTCAGTTTATATTTTTATTATTTTTGGCCCTTTCAAACTAGTGGGCTATATATACCTTATAGGAAGCTTGGACACAATCATTGGAAGAGAATTTACTTATATTTTGAGAGTGTTTGTTCTGTAGTTGGGTTATAATTGCATTGGATGCATTTTGGTATCTAAGATAGGATGAATTAGATTGACCCTGGTTTAATATATTGTGATTAAGACAGTTGGATATTGTGGCGTTTGATTTATGTCGGATCAGTGATGTAGTTTGTATTTATTGGTTTGTCACTCATTCCTTACAAAATATTTGAGCTGGTAATGAGTAATTATTCGTCCGAATGAGTAGTTCGGAGCTATTCAATAATTGTTGATAATATTGCCTATTATTATTGATGCTGTTGGTATTGTGTGGACATTTTGTCAAGGTACGTCTGGATTCGAATTTTATATTTGAACATCGTTATTTGGGATTATATTTTAAAATTTTTAATTATTGTTAATTATTATTATGACCTATTTTAGTCCAAATTCGTGATATAAACTATTCAAAATATTAAAAAATGAGAATAATATAGCGATGCGTGCAAGTCAAATATAAAAGAAAGTAACAATGAAGACACATATGTGACGGAACGGATTATTCTCCATTGAATAACCTCCGTCGATGTCTAAACACACCCTAGAGCCCATAATTAACCTATAGACTCTACAGAAAATCCGGCAAAGTTTCCTCTGCAATTGGACGAAAACCGAAATACAACCTGCTTAAATATCATTCTATACAAGCACACATCTAATCCAGAGGCTTAACTCAAAGCCTACAACACGCCACACAGGATCACAACTCTGTCATATCATCCATGGCTCCAATACAGTACTCATATCTACTATACTGGATCTAGAGAGATGCCATCTAGTATGAAACCAAACTCAAAACATAAATACAGACGCGGAAGCATAACTAAATCATCATACATGCGGAAGCATAATAAAACCATCAAAACAACAACTATAACGAGCCACGCTCATCCCGGAGTGGCCGTCCACGATCCGATCCAACTCTAAGTCCAGAGCCTTCGCGCACTCGCCGTCCAGCCAATCTCATCGAGCAAGTCTCTCTCCTTGCTCTATCTGCATGCGCCAGCTAAGTGTTCTCATCTGAAAAAGAGATAACAACAGTAATAGTGAGCCAACAGCTCAGCAAATGTAATCATAAACACCCCTCCAAGGCATGAACAAGGACTGAAACGGGAGGGAATACATACTTTCCAAAATCAGGGAACAGGAGAGGGAACAGGAACATCTGGAATCACTTGATTCCTACCATTCTCACGATTACATCGATTGGTCATCATTTGGATTCACAAGATTCTCACGGTTCTCATTACAGTTTCACGGTTCTATCTTGAATCACTTGATTCACAGGTTCATCGATTGGACATTATTCATTTTCATTATTATATCATCTTTGCGGACCCGGCTAGTAGACCGTACTAGCCAACGATGCGAGAAGCGAAGACGGGGAATGTGTTTGCTACACATTCTAAAGCCCGCGGCTACTACTTTCGGTCGGTAGCACCACGACCTCGGTTGCATCCATGCAACAATCATCCTGCATAACTACATCTCAATATGTAGCGTCGACACACCCCACACCCCGGGGTCCGTGGCAATCATCGTTCTTCCACGGTAGTTTTCTAAAGCGTACCACAGACATCACCCGCTCACACGAGCGGCCGGAATACGTGGCCAAGTATTCCTCGGGTTCCCACCACGATGGACATGGTACACTAAAGAATACTACCCATATGACTCAGGGTCCTAGTTTCAGGATTAGGTTCAACACTTGGATAGGGAAATCCACATTTGCCACACAATCATATCTTGGGAAACCTCATTCCCATCACAATTATCTCCAATCGGGAGATTACATCATCAACACATCTCCATCCAGGAGATCATATCATTACAAGCACAATGTAGACTCCCTTCCATTCTCATCACGGTTCTCCATATCCAATGGAATTCAATTCCTTATTCACAATCAGTGGGACACAATTCCCTTAATCCACAACAAGTCATCCCAAGTTCACAATAGAGGTTAGATTTCATACCTCAAACGATCACGAATCACTTTGGAACCTTCGAGACTCATTCCCCTGCCTTCAGCACACGGATTCACATTCGGGGCTCACATTTACGTTTAATCGGTTAAACGTTACTTTCACAACTATTTTGAAGGCATATCACATTACATTTCTTATTTCATTTCAAGTAAACATTATCGGATTTCCTTTTGAACACCCGGACGCCACACACGGTTCGATACTTGGAAATCGGACGTCCGGTGGATTCGTACGTACTCTTTGTACACGATATTTCACATTTGGGTTCGATTTAACTTATCACGATGATGGAAGCATGTAACTTCCCCTTTTATTGCAGATAAACAATCACGGAATTATTTCAAGACTCCCGGATGCCACGAACGGGTCAAATCTTGCGAGATTCGGCATCCGGTCGATATATACACACAATTGGGATACGGGGATTCATATTCTAGGATCATTTCATCATTTTACGAAGGTGACAACACGCAAAATCCACCTTCGGTCTCGGGTGAACAGTAACAGCGCCCCTTTAACGGGCTCGGACGCCGCGAACGGGTCCAAACGTGCGAGATCGGACCCGCGGCCGACATATATACATCATTGGGACGTGGGGACTCCAATTTTGGGGTCAATTTCATGATACGAGGTCGGGAAACGGGAAACCCCCAAAATCCCGTAGGTTAGGGTTTCGGTAAAACCCACCCGGATGAATCGGACACGATTCAGACAACTAACTACATTTTCTTGGACCTCAAGGCATGGGTTTCGAGATTCTAACATTTTCCGTGGGTATCGACACAAAATACCCAACGAAAATATATAAAACAACGAAAGAGAACGAGAAGTGGGTATGAGAATACTTGCCTCGACGCGTGCTTTCACCTTTATACCTGGCTTTCGGGCAGAATCGGACTACCGGGCTCGATCTCCCTTCTTCTCTCTCCAGTCGCGCCCCTCTCTCTCTCTCTAAAACCCTCGGCCGATCGCGAAATGAGGGAAAACGAACGCGCAGCGCGAATATATACTGCGTCGGCCGCTCGAGCGGCCAGCGAGCGGCCAGACCACGGGCGGCCACCGCTCGAGCTCCCCTCGAGCGGCTGGCGAGCGGCCAGGCCACGGGCGATTCTGCTTTATCCGCTCGAGCCGTGGCTCGAGCGCCCAACAGCGCAAGCTTGGCGGGCGTGGCTTCAAAGCCCGGACCCGAATGATTTTCCCGATTTTTCTTCCGATACCAAACCTTAATCATCCCATAAGATTAGTATTGATCATTAACATACTAATCACCTCATAATTGTCGAGTTCACAAATCCGGAACCTCACAACATATAAAACTTAGGAGCATTGACCTTGGCATTGAATAAAGCATGAAGCGAGTTTTCTAAATTAAATAGCAATATATGAACAAAAAAAATGATTTAAAATATACTTATCTTAGCAGATAACATGTAATCATTTAAGCATTTTCTTTAAAATCATCTTTCTTCGTTCATCCCTTTCTCTCGATTCTCTCCTTATCTTTCTTTCTTTTCTCTCAAACTTGGCTGAAAAATAAGATGAAGTCATGCAGCACATCGTGCAGGGTTGGTGCATGTGCATCCATTTGTGTAGAAGCTGGGCATGTCATTTTATTAAACCTAACATGTACTTCCTTCACAAGTCCATTGGACTTTCTAATATGTCAAAATTAAACATATATACTTATTATACATATATCAGGTGTATTTCTCTATTCAACTAAGTATGTGCTTGACTCACCTACCCCTCATGGGCCATCCTCTTATGGTCCAATACCAAGGGTCCCATTTTAACCAACAATTAAAACTCAATAATCAAACACAACAGAATTCAAATCAATTATTTTTATCCCAAATTAATAGTTGAGTCTTACAATATAGGCACCAAAATCTAATTTATCATTAAAGAAAAAGTAGTTATAGAAGCTTGTTTGTCCTCATCCCAGCCAATTTCTTGCAATTGACATGTATGTAATAATATTACTGACCTGACCCTGACTTATCTTATTATATAAATTAACAGGTTAAATATGACTTATTATATTATGTGAATACAATATTTTTTATCAAATCCTACCTTAGTTGCGTTGAAGTTATCTACTACAATTGTATCTGGGCATCAAATATACCAGACGAGGTAAATATGACTACTCTCACGTTGCCTTCAGTTTGAAATCGCAAAAGTAGGTGGGTTGGCCGATGATGATGGCATGCATGCATGCCGTTATTGGCCGAGGATGGATAAGATATCATCTGGTCGATGGCCATAACGAGCCGCTTCCACAATGCCCAAACTCTTCTTCTCTTCCTAGTCAGCCTCACTTTTTGACTTCCCTCTCTCAGCCACTCCTTTCAAAGTTGCATTGATGGATATCCTTGACAGCACTTCGCCGCCATCTTCACTCGGTGGCTGAAGGCGGCTCCTACATGCAGCATCCTTTATCCGCTGACATCAGACACAGTATATTCTGATACGACCCCCTCACGGGAGAAATACACAAGTATGTTTTGAATTCAACAGCGCTGTATAGTTAACCTGTGACTATATATATATTTGAGCTAGGGTGTTGTTTGATTTTTAAAGAAAGAGAGATCAAAGAAAAACTGTGGTATAGCACAATATTACTGTTAGAATGATGGTGTTTTGAAAAGTCAACCTGTCGTATAATATTTGTCTATAATTATGTATGATCCGATAACCATGGGTTGATCCACGTTCTTTATTCGGTGAGAAAAAATTGGAGATCCACTCCATTCCAAGAGCATAAAATTTTGACTCTGTAATGTGTAACAGTAACTGTCGGCTATTGGTAATCAAGTATTTTTCATTTTCTCTATAACACGACCCTTGGAATGGCAAACGGATCAAAGACAAGCTCAGCCACTTTACGAGCATGGATTAATTAAATTTGGTTCGTGACTCAGCCATTGCCTAACCATGGACAACGATAAAGTGGGGATCCGTCTCTTAAATATTTAAATAGAGTTATTTTTCAGATTCGAATAGTTTGATTTTAAATAAATAGTTATGATATAATTTTTTTAAAAAAAATTTAAAATTATTTAAAATTAATTATAAAATTATAACTATTTATTTAAAAATATGTATATAATTTTTTGGATTTCTTTTAAGGGATGGAGGGCCCCTCATCCCCCACGGAGGAACTCCCATATCCAAAATCTGACTCAGACAGATTGCACTGATGTCACAGACGGATAATATAAGATCTAGCCTCTATTACGTTGGTTACTTTGTCAACATCCCACTAAAATAAGTGATGCATTTGACAGAAAGATAAAAAAATTTAAAAAAAAAAATCCTATATTTATTGTAATGCAGATAGAGTGCCTTTAAATACCAGAACTCTCTGGTGTCACAATGCATCCCGGCTTACTGCATCTGCCTTTAAGTTTCCAGAAACCAAAAGCGAATGCTTCACAGGCTGTGCTTGTTTATTCTCCTGGTTTTGGTTCTGTCGCCTGTGAGGGCCGAAGCCAGGCCTCTTCGGTCACCTTTGCATGGGCGTCAGCCCCCAGCTTTTCCGGCGACACGTGAAGTAAGCATGGAGACGGAGATAGGCAATCATAACAAGGGCGCGCGTGCACTGTATTGGCAGGAAATGCGGACGAGCCCCGGAGGACCTGACCCTCAACACCACTTCCCGTTGAACAACTAGCTAGCTAGTCCGTACTTGTTCCTTCCAAAGGCCATCCATTACTTTGGAGAGCTTTTCTAGTCCTAACCAAGCTTAAATATTATAAATTATATAATATTGCAATATAAAGCTGCATGGGTAATTTTACGGGTAAATTCTGATTGCTATTTGAAGCTTATCACGATATTTGAAATCGATTATCTTTAGAATGCCGTCGATTTCTTTTCTACATTATTGAAATCATCTTAATTGTGGTGTTAGTTTACGTAGTTCAAGTTATCTGATGAAAACTCATATGCTAAGCCTAAAAATATGTTGTAAATATCAATTTAGGCTAAAGAGAAGAAGAATATGCTACGGAAAAATAAAAGGTATAACTATAGAATTGCTACCAATCATAATTATTCTAAAGTAAATGTTCTTGATATTTTTGTTAGGGGAAACCCCCCGAAAATACTAAGTCACCATTTTTTTTGATTAAAAATAAAAATATGTAGAATTAAATATATAAATTGTACAAACAATCTTTCTCAACTAATACAGAAACCAAATAATTTTACATTCAAATAATATATCTAATATAATTTAATATTTATTAACCAATGACCTCCTTCAATCTGACTCTTTCACAACACACAATAACTACAAAATTCAATTATTAATAACCTTAAATATTTTGGTTATCAACGTAATAAGCATATACAAATCCTAACACTATATAAGAGAAAAAAATCAAAAAAAAAATTGTATTATAAAAGCTAGAATAAAATACTTAAATTTGATAAAAAATGAAATATAAATCAAACTTTAAATGAATGGCTAAAACTTTTACTTCATCTTCTTTCCTTTTTCTATCCAAGGTGGTGCCCTGTTAATAAAAATAGCTCTCAAAGTTGACCTAAAAAATCGGTTTTTTTTTTTTTTTTTTGTGTGTGTTTGGCCTTTGAAAACTAACTCTAACATCAGATGTCGTTCGAACATCATAATCAATGTTCAAAATCCAATGCAAAATTCATTTGCACATGTGGGTTCTCTCATATAATGCTCAAGCATGGCAATCGTCCAAATTAAGCATACGTGACTATCATGCATTTACCAAACGCAATGCTCACCTATGTCACTTGAAAAACTTCATTTGAGCAAATTCTTATATAGATATTGAACGAGTCTATATCTATACTAAAATTAAAAATCAACGTATAAATGATTATTAGATTTATAGATAAGTAACCTAAAATCAGATAATTTATCGTTGTAATGCTTTTGATATATACCAAGGAATCCTTTACTAGAGACCAGGAAAGCAAAAAGGCTTCAGTATAACCACTAGTATTTTAGACATCTTAGCATTATAATTATAATTTCTACTGCTCATATTTTGCCTAAGCTCTAATCAATCTTGTAAGATCGTAAAACTCTCTATTTTTTTTTTTTAAATTAAGTAACATCCTAATTCTCTGTCTATAGATTTTTTTTTAATATAAATTATATATAATAGGGAAAAAAAACGATTGGAAAAGCACCAGTATGCTAAATACACAACTTACTCAAGTCACCTCCTACCACCCCCTCTTTTCTCCTCGAACGCAATATAAAACAGTTAGCCAGCATATCGTAGACACAATCAATATTACAACTGGTTTGTGATGTTATTATAAGCTCATGATTATTTCAGAGGCATCCTCTTGCCATTAGCTTTGCATTGAGTTTTGTCATGCGAGTCCCAATACAAATCCAACGGTCATAAGTTTTCTTACTTTAACGCAAGCTTGGGCTTAGTTATATTGGCGTTTGTGACAAAGCCTCTGCCAAACAATAGCACAGGTTCGGAAAGTTGCAGGTAGCTACTACTTCGCTATCCCTCAGTTCCGTGCTTCATCTTCATAGTATTCACAAATCTGATCTGCCACTTCAACCAATGCGATGGTGGAAAATGAGAAATGCAAAACTGCCTCAAATCAGACCATTAGGCTTCTCATCTATGTACTTCCAGAAACCTCCGCAGCCACCCGACCAAAAGTTCTCGCCAACAGAGAACTGCGGCCTACTCCCAACTTCGACTTCCCTCTCTGCGTCTCTTCAGCATTATATCAATTCAGATTCTCCTTCTCGGGGCCTTATGATCCATGCCCACATTCTGAAAACTGGCTTTCAACCCAATACTAACGTCAACATCAAACTTCTGATTCTCCATTTAAAATCTGGTGGTTTAGTCTATGCACGCCAACTGTTTGAAGAAATGCCTAATCGAACTCTGTCTGCTTATAATTATTTAATTAATGGATACGTGGGGCGTGGAAATATCGAAGAATCGTTTGATTTGGTACGGCAAATGAGTTCTTCTAAGGAAAAGCCTGATGGATTCACGTATTCTTTAATTCTGAAGTTGATGAATACCGGGCCTAGCGATTTGTTTTTGACCTGTGACGTGGGCAGACAGGTACATGCCCAGATACTGAAATCTGCTATTGGAGAAGATCTTATTCTCTTTGCGACATTACTTGATGCGTATGTCAAATGCAGGAGGGTTGACTATGCCAGGAGGGTGTTTGATAGGATGTTGGCAAAAAATGTTATGTGCTCGACCTCAATAATATCTGGATATATGAATGAAGGTTATGTCGAGGATGCTGAGGAAATCTTTAGGAAGACAGCTGAAAAAGATGTCGTCATATTCAATGCCATGATCGAAGGTTATAGCAAATCGATTGAAACCTGTAAGAAGTCTATTGAGATGTATATTGACATGCAACGGTTGAATTTTCGACCAACAATTTCTACATTTGCAAGTGTAATTGGAGCTTGCTCGCTGTTGACAGTATCAGAAATTGGCCAGCAAGTTCAGAGTCTCCTCGTGAAGACTGAATATATCACCAACATAAAAATTGGGAGTGCTCTTATTGACATGTATTCAAAATGTGGAAAAGTTGATGATGCTCAAAGAGTCTTTGACTACATGCCCGAGAAGAATATATTTTCCTGGACTTCGATGATTGATGGATATGGCAAAAATGGAAGGTCTAGCAAAGCGCTCGAGATGTTTAACAGGATGCAAAGACAGAATCCGACAAAACCCAATTATGTTACATTCTTGAGTATTCTATCAGCATGTGCACATGCCGGATTGATTGATGAAGGCAAATATATCTTTGAAAGTATGGAGAAAGATTATTCGATGAAACCAAAAATGGAGCACTATTCGTGCATGGTTGATCTTTTAGGGCGTTTTGGAAGCATACAAATGGCATGGGAATTTGTTATGGGAATGCCCGAGAAGCCTAATTCTGATGTTTGGGCTGCTCTTCTTGGTTCATGTAGATTGTACGGGGAAGTAAATATGGCTAATGTAGTTGCTGAAGAAATTTTCAAATTACGTGCTGATAGCAGGCCTGGGGCGTACGTCGCGTTGTCAAATACCGAAGCTGCTGCTGGAAGGTGGGAAAATGTAGGTGAAGTTCGGGAGTTGATGAAGCTAAGAGGGATATCAAAGGCTACTGGCTCCAGTTGGGTGGGAGGGTATGATGGTCTAGAATGCTTCCATGTGGGGCATAAATGCTAACAGAAAGATGAGCTGTTAAGGTCAGTTCAAATAAGGGAATGTCAAGGATTATATGTATGTATATTGTCTATTCCTAGTTAAAATTGGGGAAAGAAATTTGATAATTCCATATTAAAAAGTTGGTTCTCAAAGTTGTATCTCTCTGGCATGTGAAATGACACGCCATACAAAGACTTGTGCAGGCATAATTTTGTAAGGTGAAAATAATGTCACTATATCCGAATTTTAAGAGTTGTCATGGAGGTTTGAGTGATATTAATGGAATGAAATGCGTAGTGAGAACCCCTCCTTTATTATTTTGATAGGCTCCTCATCGTCCTTGTATCAAATTACAAGGTTAGTACATGACATCAAACTTTGTCTGCTCTAGGTAGATTGTTTTTTGAAATCCTGTCCCCATTTCCCGTATTCATTATTTGCTCTCATGATTGTCTTAATTAAGATGTGTGGCTATCAAAACATCTGCACTGGATACTGATGCACATCTTGTTGGGGATCCGCCAATGGCTGGGATGAACCGAGAGGAACAACAACAACGCAGGCAAACAACAATCACAAAAATCAAGATACAAGATACAAGCAATTTTACGTGGAAAGACATCTTCTAAATAAGAGGGAAAAACTACAAGACAAAACATTCGAAATATCCACTATGTAAAACCAATTACACAAACCCCAAATACAAACTACAAGGACTCAATACCTTGAATCAGACAAACTCGAGTAACAATGAAGACGAGATGGATCGGCGTCTACTCGCTTTTCCTCTATATTTCTATTTCTCTCACTGATGGCACTCACTGATTTGTTTCTATAAAGTAGTGTTTTTGCTCCCTATATCTCGTCTTTTTTCTCTCAATCGCATTCCCTTTTATAAACCTTAAATGGAGTTCACACGTTTTTTTATTATGAGTCATTGGGACCGGTTGCTGGTTATCCTTTAGTATAAGCAATCCAGTATTCCTTCGGACTCAACAATCCAGTTGCTTCTCATATTAGGTAGTGCGGTCACCTTTCGGACTTAATAGTATGGTCACCTCTCGGACTAGCCAGTCCCGTCCGCCTTCGACATCGACATTCGACGCTTGGCCACGATAATCAATTGCTCCTTGGCATCAAATTCGGTTGCCCATCGGCCTCGGCACCCTGGTTGCCCCTCGACCTCAACATTAGGTCACCCCTCCACCGCTTGCCACACGCACTTTGGTTGTGTGAATATTCCGATCCTCGCACAAACCTTGTGTGACCTTCCAATGACCTTCACTTTGTTGAGATACCTATAAGAGAGTGACCAAAACTCAACGAACTTTCCCTCACGACCTTATGGGGGACCCTTCGCCTTCACTGGCGATGGTCATTACCAGTCCTTCGGCAACTTCCCCTCTAATCGGATTCCAGCGTCAGCTTTCATAAGTTTGAATAATACATTCTTCCGCTTCACCAAACCTGGAATAGTCTCACTCCCCTTCGGCTTCTCTGCGGTACAATCACTCGTCCTTGCACTCTTCCTCAATTTCCTTTTTCCGCCACCTAGATCAATTCCCCAATTGGTCACCCTTGGCTTTATCCTTGGTTACCAAAGTCTTCATCAAGTACTAGCTTGATTGCTTCCATCCCCTTGCCATAACTTAGACTCCTTTGGTGAGTTTTCACTGACTATTTTCAAATGTCGTACTAAACATTTATCATCAAACTTTCCGGTTGAAATCATATTCAACCGTAAATTTGGAGTATGTTACACGCCCTTCAATACAAGTTTTGTCCCATTGCTTGTCCGCAAGCAAGAATTCCCGATGCCAACAACCTTTGATGAACCATCGTTATCTATCTTCAATACCTCGTAGTCCCCGGGTGTATAACTAGTGACGTAGGACTTCCTCGATATTACACGGTATAAAGAACTCCTATCCATCACCCAATTCATCTTCTAGCTCGGAAAGCTTTGTGTCTCTCCCGTGTGGACAACCAAAAGGTCTTAGCAGAGAGCAATAGAGGCCCGATCATTTTTATCCCGATCCATCCTCTTTTAACTCTCACCTCCACCCTCATTCTCTTGCTTCCTCTTCAGAAAATCCCGCTTCATGTGGCTCCTATATATCCCTCTTCAGAAATTAGCACCCTCTTCTTCAAGTCTCCCTTCTAAAATTTTCCCATCGTATATAGTGACTCCTCAATATTCATGATGCACATGCATTTATCCTGCAGCATTACTATACACTTAGCCATGTGGAAGAACTTAACACCTAAGATGAGTAGATAGTCATCTAGGTCCACCAATGTGTGAAGTCCAACTTCTTCCACACGCCTCCGATCTTCACTAGCACATTACACACAACTCCTTAGATAGGAAGACGGGTAGAGTTAACCGTCTTTACCTATCCCATCTCTATAACCAATTCAAGTTTTTAATTATTCATGACACCCATCGTCATGAAGTTATGCTTCGCTCCTATGTCTAGCATTGTTATTGTGGATTTTCCCTTAATGGAAATATCCATGTACACCAATACCTGACTCTATTACTCCTTTGCCACTGCCTGGACTATGTAGATGCAGCGTATTTTTCCCATGCAATGTGGTTCATCCTTTGTAGGACCTTTGTCAACTTTTCAGGTGGTATTCAACTTCCCTTGTTGAGGGCAATTCCTTTTGAAGTGCAGTTCGTTGTACAAGAAGTATCTACCACTACCCTCGGCTTTGCCATCCTTTTCCCAAGCCTCATGCTTGCCCTTATCTTGATCTCTTCTCGATCTTGGATCATTGAGGGGATCTATCATCATGGGAGGGCCCTTACTGCAATGTTCCCTAGATATGTCTCCCTCACCTTTGGCCTAACCACCTTCATGGTGCTCCTTGCCTAGCTCAGAATCCATCAATGACTCCATGATGGCCTTGGCATCATAGCATCATGGCCACAAAAATCACGCATTTTTTAGATGACTCATTCATTGATTGGCGAGAAGGCCGTGAGTGGTCTCCTAATCTAGCTATCGGTGGCTTCAGGTGGCGCTCTACATGCATGTAGTCGGACCGCTTTATTAGCTGCCTGCCTGAGAGCCTTCCGTATTAGTCCATCTTGCTGTACTGCTGGTTGGGCTGTTGACACTTGTCTCATTTAACATATTATTCTTTGGTCCTCATTCTGATCGCTGCTATGACCTATGGATTAGACCGAATCGATCTTTTTGTTGAGAGTTAGCCCGCCGCTTGTTGGCCCCTTGTTGTGCTGATAGTTGGGCCTGGGGCTGGACCAGCCCGTTGTGTCACCGAATCCATTACTATCATTAGAGCAACTAAATTAAATAGTAAAATAGTAATTCTATTAAGAATAATATTGAAATAAAATATCAATTTTATTTTATCAAATGGGCTGTAATGATTAGTCTTATTATCGGCTTTTTTCTTCCCCGGGGGCCACTTTTGTGGCAAGAAATTAATTATGTAACGCTTGGCAGTTACAAATCATGGCTAGGAAACCTACTGCATTAATACGGCGTATCTTGTGATCCATTGCTAAAGATGTTGCTAGTACATGAAGATAATAAATGTAACACCTCTCTTAGTGGTTGGGATTGCGGGCACTTTTTTTCTTTTTTTAGCGTATTTTACCTACGGATATATTATTATTATTATTTATTATTTTTATATTTTTATAAAACTAACCATAAGAAGATATATTTTAGTCGTTTTTATTTTTCTTATATCCTATTATCTCATCCACTCGTTTAAATTAAGAGGGTCACATAAAAGGCATATTATTAAAAAAAAAATGTCCTAATAATTGTTACGTGATGTTCCTATAATATATATTATATATTTATAGTTGGTAATAAATTCAATTTAATTTCATCTTATTCACTCAGTTTGATGAAAATATTTTGTGGAACAATGTAAAAAGAAGATCGTGTAATCATCACGGTCAATCAGAGCCCATCTCTAGAACATACTAATGAGACAGATCATTTTTATACGTCAAAAGAATTATTGCTTTCCAATTTATTTAAAGAATTACTACAAACTACAACCGATAATGCCAAACATGTGCCCCCCTGTCTCTCTTCTCCAACCTTTGGCTTTCGTCTCCCATGATAGGGGCTCAGAGTTAAATAGTCTGAACCGATAAATTTTTTCAATTACAAACATAAAAAATAATAGGTAACTTATAAGAGATAATAATGATAAGAATCTACAAAATACTGATATTAAAAAAAGGAATCAAGAGATTAATACATCAAAACCTCTTTTGGGGGCAATCAAATGATGTCCCGTTATATAATATTTAAGTAATGAGTCTATTATTAATAGATGAAATCTTTTTTCTATAGAGCTACAGTGCGTTATTTTTAACATTTTGGACACGTCCATTGTTATGGAAATCTGTTGGCACTGATTTTGATATTGATACAATTTAATTGCTTAAAAACAACATAAAATAAAAAAATAGGTCTGACAGAGTCAGACAGAGCCGTCCCAAAGAGAAGTTCACATGCATCAATTCCGCCAATGAACCTGCCACAAACAACATCGGCGCCACTTACCAAATACATGGTTTATTTATTTTCAACCCAGCAATCTTTGTCGGCTAATTATGGTTTAATATTGGCGTTGCTGTCATCTTTCTTGTTTATTGCACGGAGCAGAGACGGTTGACACTTTTTCCAAGCAGCGTTTGTCCGTGACGTCCCTAAACTTACGGGGCCGAAGTGGCCAAGAATCATCATCATATTAACTGCACATTACTTCAAATCGATGCCTGCAACATAAAAAGAAGAAGCTACAACCTTGGCTGACTCGCCCTCTCTCTCTTCCCATGTTCTTCTTTCTTTTTCTTCCTGTGCTTTTCCTACATTTCACTCAACACCCAAAACACTCAGCCATCATTCTCGACACAATTAGCTCATACTCTACGCGGCCATCTTTAGAAGGTATCCTTTTGCTGCTCTATGCTAATGTTTGCTGTTTTTTTTCCTTTTTTCTTTTTTGATTTGTGTTTCGATTTTTATGGTAATTTTAGTTCAGTAACATGTTTCTTTCTTAGCTCGTATATTTTGAATATTTTTTGGGTGATGGATTAATTGCTTGGCTTCCCTGATTATGTTGTAGCGATCTCCATCTCTTTGCATGTTCTTCCTTGGAAGAGATTGTGTTGTGGGGTAAAGTGTCTAGAGAGTTTATTTTCCAGACTCATATATTGGTTTGGATTTTCCAATATTTTTGTTAGATTTGTGCTTGTTTGCAACGGGGGATTCAAGTTGATCAAATGAATTGGATATTTGACATCTCAGACCATTCTAGTTTCGTAATCACCCCTTGGAAGTTTCCCTTTTCTTTTCATTGACTCGTTGGAATCCAATCTGATTTTCCCTTACTGTAACTCGTTCTGTTCTTCACATCTTGCAACTTCTACATAAATTATCTTGTTTTCCCTTTCTGCTGAACATAGGATTGTCCTTTTCGATCTACTGATAATTAGTCACATTGTGTATGATCTGCTATTCAGTTTGGACCATTGCGAGTACAATTGGGATTCAAGTGGCTCTAGCAGTGATATGTAATCTAGCGGTGGACTCACTGGGACAGATTCACAATGGACAAAAAGCAATTGAATTTTAGCGTGCCTCTTCTGTCTGTGAGGCGATATGCATCACTTCTGCATTCTCCGTTAGAAGAAAAGGATTCTCATCCTTCTCTGAAATCGGACTCGAACTTGGGTGACGTTGTGAAGCCCGGTTCAGTCCCTTTCTGTTGGGAACAAATCCCAGGGAAAGCAAAGGGTAGAAGTGAATTTAATCACCATGAAGAGCCTTCAAACATTCCCCAGCTTCCACCAGCAAGGCTTTTGGGAACTGGTCCTTGGACTTCTGTAAACAAGTCAGGAGAACAAAAACGTTTTAGACCACCCCATAACTACAAATTCTCAGGGGAATTAATCATTTCCAGCCTTCGAGACATTAGCAGTTGTGTGGCTAGATCAGAAAGATCAATGGAGGGGGGAGGACAGAATGCTATTTCTGACTCGGAAACCAACAATGCTGATGCACTCGACACATTCTCCCAGCTTGAGTCAATCTCCATCAACTGCAGCATTGGCGGTTCAAGTGGGCCAGAACATCCTCCGGGTGCAGAACCTCGAGGACCATTCACTACTGATCAAGTTTTCCTGATGAATCGCTTCTTATGTGCAGCCAAGGCTATGACTCTGGAGTCACCTCAGCACGCTTCCAGAAAGCAACTAGAGGTTTTTGAACGTGCTCGTGAGGTCAAAGCCGTGGTCCCAATAGTTCAGGGGCTTCCTCGGATGGCTCAAAATGTTGCAGACATTAGTCCACATGGTGAAAGTGATGATGGAGATCACAGCTGTGCGCTGCCTAGCAATGTGTCTGTGAAAGCTTGCGGGTTCCTTCCTTGGTTTTGCTCCAAAAAGAATTCTTTGCGCTTCTTGAACCCAGTGCCGGCCATGAAAGTCGGGACTAAAAGCGCTCTGTCCTCTGCTAGTAAGATTGGCAGGCTTGTCAAAGCTGCATCTGCTAGATCTCCTATCCGAACATCCACTAAGGTAATTTTACAAACCTCTATTTACTTCCAGTTTCTGGGATTTTTTTTTTTTTTTTTTCCATAGGTGAAATGGAGGAGAGCTGCTAAGGTCTTTCTAGTGGAGAGGTTTTCCATCCAACTAATGGGCTGGATTAAAATTTAAATAATAAAAAAATTAAAAATTAAATTAAATTATTTAAATGACTATTTAATTTGAATTATTTATTTAAAATTTTAATATCTAACTGTTGGGCGGATAGAAGAGCCTCCCCACTAAAAATAGCACTTGAAATGGGAGGGGGAATCAAGAGGATTGCACGCCGTTCATTACCATGAGAAGTAACCCAAAGACAGGCTACTCCCCTCATGTTTTTATTTTTTTGTGATAAATATTTTTGCCGTAATAATTTAGATAATTAAGATTATGATAACGTACTAAATATATTAAACTTATTTTATAATATTAGGAGTTTAAATTTTTAAAATAAAAGTTTCAACAGTTAAAGAGCGGTTTCAGTTTCTACATTCTTTCTTGCCTTTTAAGACTCCTCTAATCCTTTTCGTATCTTATGCTAAACGGAAGGACAAAGTGGATTCTGGAGTCAAAATTTCCGAGTTGCCCGGAACTGGCAGCAAGCAAAAGGGTAGATGCAAGCCAATGTATTACTCCGGCGAATTGTCATGCACGAATTCCAGAAGGGGTGCCATTTCACGTCGCAAAAATGAATCCCCCCATTCCTTCTTACACAAAGGAGTCGGTTTCCTCGCATTATCTAAAGGAGTGAACCAACCTAATCGATATGAACCCGAATTGCAAGGTAAGGGTGGTCCTTGGATATCTAAAGAACCATCATCACCAATTGTGGAGAAGACATTGTACATAGATTCTGCAAGTATTCCCCAAGCTAATGCCTCTTCGCTCGAGATTAAGTGGCGAGTAGATGGCTCACAAAATGGTGTCGGGGCAGTGACTGAAAGCATGACGTCCCCTCCTAGATTTCGCTTGGATATCATGAATGCGGGGGGCATCGGCGGACCACCACTCGTCTCTGAAGCTGTTGGTGGCAGGCCACCTTCTTCCTTTGAAGTTGGACGCCCAGCAGAAAAAACAAATGTCCCCGCATTTGACCGCATGAACATGCCAACTGACGGAAAAATAAATGTGAGTAGGGAACTGATTGTGAAAGAAAATCAGTGCCCTCTTCCCCCGCCTTTGCCCAAGTCACCTTCTGACTCTTGGCTATCGCGTAACCTCACCTCGGTGTCCCCTCGGAATTCATTCTCTCATTCAAACATCCGGAACAAGGCTCAGCCAGGGAAGCAGATCAATGCCAAAGCGCCCGCATCTGGTACAAAATGGGAAACTATTGTGAAAAATTCTCACTTGCGATATAATTATGGACGTTATTCAGAGGTAATTCTCACCCTTTCATCTACATATACAGCTGTGTGCTATAAGGTCTTCCGTCATAAAAACATCAGATGCACTGAAATTCTCTCCCACTTGAACAGGAGCTGGTAACCCATGTTTCGCAGCTGTCACAGACCAGAAAGTGAAGTTTGTGGATAAGTTCCTGCGCGTGAAGTCACCCTATTCAATTAGAATCACGGAGAATCTGAATTTCCCGTCACTTCGTTATCTTGATTCTACGTTTTCATTCATTTGAATCGTTCCCACAAGTACATTATCATGTCGGGTACGATTTAGTGTGCTTATTTTCGGGTTTGGCACTCAATTGTTTTCGATGAGAATTTGATTTATTTTACACATCCGCTAAGAGGCCGAGGTCGCTGCCATTTGGGGAACATTTAAGCTTCTTTAATAATGGGCAAGGCATCCAGGCTCCTTAACGAGATGTGTTGTGCTTGTGAAATGCTCTCACTAGACAATCTGATTCGCGCGTCTGCCTGCCGTTCTACTCATTCCATGGATTATTTTGAAGGCGTAGCGTCATACCTGGTGGGTTTATGTTCTTGCAAAAATTGCCCAACAGACGCCTCCGAGAGGCAGAAAGGAGGCAAATGATACTAGTTAACATGATACAGTGCTTGCTCATTTTCTTCATGTTTTGTCTTCAAAGCTAAGAAACTCGTTTGATATTCCATCACACTACAACACCGTATTCCATTATGGATTTTACTGGTGAGCGTGTTTGTCAAGTGATAGTGTTGATAAAAGCAAAGGTTTTGGAGTACACGTCGCATATTCCTGCTTTTCAATTAGTCAAAAGATTACTACATAAATATTGCCCAGCGTCGAAATTATTCAATTAGAAATCGGAGATCATAAATATTGGATTGAGGGGTTTTATAAAATTTTATATATTAGATTAATTCACGATGAAGAAGATACTTGATGGTACGGAAGAGACCGTCCTGATTTTGTTAAAATATGTCTGGCTCTTGACGGATCAAACACTGCCGGCTCTTTTTCTATTTGTTTTTGTTTTGTTTGATTGTTATGGACTCGGGTGTTATTTTGGATGATTAAATTTAAAATCGAGCGACCCACGTTATATTATCCATTCAAAAAGTGCGGGCCGTCGGATTTTACATCCGACGGTTCAGATGAGTAGAATGACACCCCCCGGATCCATAAATATTGCCCAGCATCGAGATTATTCAATTAGAAATCGGAGATCATCGGTTGAAATAACCTCTTAGCAATGAAACGATAAAAGATGCTTGTTTTATAAAATTTTATATATTAGATGGTCCATTAAATCACTCAGAACTTTACAAATTTTACATAATTTGAAAGCAAAACGATAATTCTGATGTGCAAGACAAAATATTTTAGAAGCCATGGTATAAAATGCAACGTATTAATCGGTCAAAACATCACAAATTTTAATTAATTTGAGAAAGAAATGGTAATTTAATGTGCAAGACTTTCCATATTTAAGCTCAATCAATAAATAGTCTAACGTACAAAAAATTTAAATTTGCATTATAGAGAGAATATCTTCTCAATTTGAATCTATAATCCTAAGGGACACCATTTGAAGTCTACTATACATATAAAAAAAAAAAAAAAACCCCTTCAGCTGTGCCTTCTACATAGGAGCTATGCATGACGTTTCCCATCGTCTTTTTCGTGAGTCAAATTATTTGTCGTGAGAAATTGCTCTGACGAACATATATTAAGGAATGTGAGTCGGATGATTTTATAGGATGGTTGCTTGCACAATATCATTGTGATCGTACGCTTCAACCATTATTTCTAGATCTCTCTTCGCAAAGCTTGTGGGACTGATGCCCATATTAAAAGTCCGTAAGATGAGCATAACCAAGTTTCTTCCTGGAACGAGGGTTTCGGATGATGGCCGTCCGTTTGGACAAAAGTTGAACTTATAAGTTAAAGAAAATTGAAATTACCTACCGTTAAATCTCCCATCAAACATTAACTATCATTCTCTTTTAATTGAATAGAGGGGACATAAGACAATTAAGCACATGCAAGTTACACCAAATATCTGTTATGAAAAATTTTTCTCAATTAAAAAAAAATACGAGATAATTTTTAAATAATATCTACTATAAATATTTGCTTATGAGTAACCTGAGAACTCTTTACGACCACCTAAGTAAACAACTAGTTAGAAACTAATCATAATACACCTAACAATCCATAAGAATAGAACAAAACAATGAAGAGCAATTAATCGGTGAGACATCCTACAACCATAGCTAGAACAATATATCCGAACTTGTCAAATAATAAAACTTAAATCGAATCGCCACTGAATGTCGAATATATTTCCCTCCACTCTTTTCTCCCTACAAACTTTTGGTATGCCGCCCATTGCGTTCAAATGTTCTCATTCAAACTATCTTAAAAATGCATCATGACTTTCACATCCTAGGCAATGCATGAGCGCATGTGTATGCATCAGGCACAAGTAGCAGTATCAACTGCTCGTTCATTCATCAGGGACATAAGATCACCAAAAGTTGTTAGAATCCGCGCACATCCACCTACTGGTGTATCTATACTATCTCAAATACACATGAGTGCATTCAGATGCCCATTAAGCATCGATCTCCTACGCCATCCAATCCTCGCTTGATTGAATCTTCGTGCCATAATTGAGCAAACCATCGGATGACAAAACCATTGGAGGTGGGACACATATTAGAGTGACATTAAGCCCAATATCTCCTTCCTATAAAACTTGACTTCCTAATTTCACAGGACAATGAGATGTGGGAAGAAAAAAAAACCTTTGAAGAACAACAAATTCAAGCTTATGTGTTATGGTAGGGTCATTACTTCTGATTGCTTATTTCCCTTGAGATAAGCATGTAAGCCAAGCAAAAAAATTAGTCTCATTTTTCACGAAGGATACTCAAACGAATAAAAAAAGTTAAATGACTTGAGTTCTTGAGAATCAAAAGTTTCCTGCAAGTGTGCATGCTGGAAACAAGGTCCACAAGGTAAAAAAAGAAATAAAAAAAAGATACAAGAATGTAACGAAGGAATAAAGTTGCAGCAAGGCAGATGCTAATATGCGTCATTAATTCACCTTTGACAAGAACTCGCATAGAATATAACATGCTACCTATCACCTTTAACAAATGAGTCATTAATTCAAGTGGTAAACAATATGTACAAATTGACAGCCTCTAAACTGTGTTTCTTACTTCTGGGATTTCAATGATACACATCACCGATACAAAGCAAATCTATTATTACTGACACAATGAGAATCAAAAATTCCCAGTAATCACCTTGACAGCGCACTTTGGATCGAGGGTATGGTACATGCCGCCTGTCAAATCCTAAGCCTTCTTAACCACAGGACCCTTGTATTGCCCCCTAAGCACCACAAAGTTGTCAGGAGGCTGAATCTCTTCTAACCAAACTACTTCCGTTGGATTTATGTCCTCTAGCTGATCAATTCCATCTAGCAGAAGTAGGAGAACGAATGAGCTGCAGAAACTGATAGGGCAACAACACAGGAACTGAAAGGGTAACATCAATAAAGTAAGCATCCAATACCAGGCAGATCTCTTCTAGCAGACTTCCGAAAATAGGTGCAGTGCCGCCCTTTTTCTACCGAATATGGAGGCGTAAGAATATCAAAGATGGCGCAGGGAGCAATTGCTTTGAAACAATGGATGTTGCCACCTCTAGTTGGATAAAGAACGGTAGTACCACAGGGTGCTGCCATTTCACAATCTCTCACCAAACTTGCTGGTCTTGCTACATTATTTGATTTATCAAGTTAGAACCTCAAGAAAAGAATGAATTTAAAAATGCAATGACCAGAAAAAATATAGTAATGCACGCAGCAAATGAAGATGCTCCCCCGACTTCCCCTTATTTAGGACTATAATGATGGCTGAGCATATAGTCAGTATCAGATGATTTTGAACACACCCTTTTTCTCTTATAGTACTTATCTTGCTGATCGAATCAACTTGGTAATATATATATATATATATAATGGTAGGACAAATTCAGAGCAATGAAATCAATTCTCCAAATAACACAAGATTGTTCATAATCATTTTCTTATCATTGGTAGCAAAATTCCAAACACTCGATCATAAAAGCTCGAAAATTTCAGGAAAGCAAGCGAAGTCAACATAAAGTTGTCACTTGTTAAGAATAGCAGCATGCATCCTAGACAAACAAACTGGGTCATCAAAGACTCCGATCAAAATTTTGACGCTAATTCCACATGGTTAAGCAGCATTCCCCATCATATCGTATGGTGGCAGCTCCTGAGACCAACAATTTGCGACTTTATCAAACAGCAAGCTGATATTGAGATGGAAAGGCTATTGATGACAAATATTGCAGAAGTGGACATTAGTCTTCCCTGGACCATGAGAAGCATCTATTGTTCTACGTAAGAATGACCATTCAATCCTTAAAGCGCAAACATATAACATAATACACTTGCTTTAAATATAAGCATGAGTTAGACATGATTCAATCCCCTTCAAGCTTGATGTACCATTCCAACTCCATATTTCTATTAGAATCTCACAAATCTCAAAAGAACATTCAATACAGAATTCGGCAATATATCAGCCTAGATGAAGAAGAGCACCTTGAGTGGGATCTGCAGGTTCAGGTAAATCAAGCCAATCATATGACCTTACGTGTAAAGAACCATAAAGAAGCTTGCTCAACACAGTCATTCCAGGATGATTGTGAAGAGGTATGATAGAGGAAGGTGGCATGCAAAAGATTCCCATCTGAAAAGACAAAATAATTAGCAATAATCACAGTGCCCGTACACAAATTAACAGAGTAAAAAATGACTTCTGCCGTAGTTTTTCTTACAGAAAAGCTTTCACATTCATATATGTGCAAATATGTGATGGGTGGAGGGTATTGTTGACTGCCATTACGTCCTTTCTTTCCATTGTTTCCATTGGCAGAAGTTTTCCATTTTTGTGATGATTGTGCCTCCTGTTCGAGACCCACATTAGCAGGCTTCAGTTCATCTGAAAACAATGTCTCAAGTTTTAGCACAATGAAATTCCTTTCAGAGGAAGGACACTGCTCCATTAGAGAACTCACAGCATCATATGCATCATGTCATTGGGACACTCATGTTTCTGGGATGTATGGTCTAAAAAGTCAGAATAGGAAACAATCAGAAGATTATTTGGAGGCATGAAATAAATGTCATCCTTGGTCCAAATAAAACAACGGAAGATGGAGACCTAGCATTTGAGAGTCTATGAAGAGGCTATGGATGTATGGAGATTGAACTTCAATATAATTTGCTTAAGTCCTACCAGTAAATATGAAATAGCAGGTAGCCTTCTCTCTTACAACTTCATCTTTTACACATTACTCACTCTTCTGAGCCATATGTTCTTGAAGACTGAGAATGTTACAGCTGATACAAACAAACCAAAACTAAGAAAATCCAAGAAACAAGCCATGAGGGGAGTCAGGACATCCTATTTAGACTAGTTGAGAGATCCACCAGATTTAGAAGACTCTCTTTAACGAAACAGCAATGGTGTAGAAATTTGATAAGAAAAGCCAGTAGAGAGAGAAACAGATGAATGTCTCAAGAGTGGTGAAGTCTCTGAGGATGGAGATCTAGCAAGCAAGCTTGACGCACCCTGTTTGGCCAGACTTGAGCATATGAAGAACTATTGTTTGAGGAAAGCTTTTCCATAAATGTTGTAAAATTTACTAGCATTGGATAATTGTTTCAAATGGAAAAATTTGAAACTTTCCGAATAAGTTGCTCGAATAAGGTGTTCATAAAAGCACAATGCTGAAGCTTCTGGAAAAAAGCATTTTTGAAGCCCATTTCTTCTTCTTAGATGACAGAGAAATTTGTGATAGATATTCTATAGAACCTATATTTAGCTTTGAAAGCAGATAAGCTATGGAAAGTGGGTTCATTTTATTAAAAAGAGTAATCAACAAATAGTTAGATGGAAGGCCACCTGAAAGAAGCCCAATTCCATAGTCAGCAAGTCATGGTTGTGCTAGAGGACAATCACTAAAAACAAAGGATTCAAACAAAACCAATGCAGGATTATTTGAACATCTTGAAGTGTAAAATGTTAGCCTTCACCAGAGCCTCATGCAGAAATCAAGATGAGGATTAAGCACTAAGTTTCAAGGCCAATAATTTTCAGGTTAAGCCACCATGATTCATAATCTGATTATTGAAGAGAATGAGCTTCTAGGAAAGGGTTGTTAGAATTTGGTGAAAATATGCGCACAACCAGTGTAGTGGAACAAACCAGAGTCTCCTATTAGATGTCAACCACCAAACACTTGAAATAAAGAATACAATGCAACCAAGTACACAATTGTACAACTATATTTAATTTGAAAAATCATTTTCAATTAAGAAAAAATTACGATACAACATTCGGCCAAATCCACTATAAAATAGTGCCGGTTATAAAAAAAAAAAAAACCTTTTTCGAAATCTCTACACTATAACCCAAGTGAATAAGAGGTTGAATACAACCTCCGATACACTTAACAACCCATAGAAGAAAATACAACGAGAATAAGAATAACCAAACATTAATACATCCTAAGAATATACTAAAGCAATATATTCAACCTCGATGAAGAACAAAACTCAAGTTAAACCTCAACTAAATATGAAACTTTTTCTCTTCTCACTTTTCTCTCTTCTTTCTTTTGTTCAAATCCCCTTGTGTTGCAAAATGATTTCAGATTCTCCTACACTCCAACCCTAAAATCACATTAGATGTGACTTTTTAACAACGTTGATGCATGTATGTTCCTCGCATGCATCAAGCGTGACCCTTTTAAGCAATCCACGAATATGCCCTTCAAGCGTTGTGTAATACTCGGCTTCCATTTGATTTATTGTGGTAATATTTGTTATTTTGGGTATAATTGATGCTTTGAAATTAATTGTATTTTGCGAAATTTTGAAGGATATCGAATCAACCAGTTGGCACCTAAAGCGCATCGGAGATGCACTTGAGGCGTAGAATGCCATGGGCTAACATCCGAGGCGTGTCTAAGGCCACACTCGAATGCCAAAACCTGTGGGCTTGGCGCTCAAGGCACGCTTGAGGTGGCGCTCGAGTGTCGTTTGAGGTATAAGAGGGGAGCAACGCCACTGTTCATTTCGTGCGAGAGAAGAGAGGAGAGAGAGAGGAGAAAGAAGAGGAGAGAGGAAGAACAGAAGTGAAAGTTCGGAACATCCTTTTGTTAGATCTGCTTGGCAAGTATATTTAAACCCTATCCTTGGTCTGTTTTAATAATTGATAAAATTTGTTTATATTTTGGATGTTTAATATTTATGCAAGCTAGTTTTATTTAGCTCACTTGTTTCCTTGTGCATGCATCATATTTTTCTCGATTGTTTGAAAGTTTTGTTTAGGTTTTGCAAGTATTTAACGGTTTTGTTATTTTGTGAAAAAATAGGTAAACATTTAAGACCGGATATTTATGTATCCATATATTTGTATGAAAATAGGCATGAAATCTGCATGAGCCATGCATTAGTACTCATATATTCTGCATGGGGGTCGAGGTCACTACCTCTATTATCTGTTATCTGATTTGCATCTGTTCCTCTCCCGAAGGGGAGAGCTCTATTCCCGATGGGAAAATATCTTAAATCCCTTTTTTGTCGATAGAAAAAGGCTCTGTTTGTAGTTGACCCACCCCGCCTATATTTAATGAGAACTATTGTAAGTGAATTGAACGGAAAACTAATATATTTGGACGTCCTGATATATGTATTAAATATAAGAATTGTATCTAAAGCGCAAGTGGCAAAACATAGTAAGTTCCTTATCTATGGAAGACAAAGTACATAGATAGCCTCATCTACGGGTCTAAATAGTAAATGACACTGGCTTAAGGCTACCGAAAGTATATGTAACCCTTCCTCAAGTTGGTCTATTGGCCTTTGGTTCTCTGTTTTCATATATACTTTGTATTTCCGTATTGATTTATATTCGGACTCTAATTTGATATTCGTAATTTGCCCACAGATGGGATTTAGTTAGTCTCGTATATCTGATATGTGATTTTATTTCAGAACATATTTCATTCTTATATAATTTCGTTCTAGACTCGATTTTTGTTTAAATAACTTTGATCCAGTCTATTTTGATCAGCCTCTATTTCAATATGAATTATGATATAATTTGGACTATCTGATTTCACTCTGAATCACTTTTGTTCAATATATATCCCTACAGGACTACGTTTGATATGGACGCTGATTTGAGTACGAGACTGCTTTCAGATTTATGATATCGAATTTGTATCAATTACCCGTTTTGATTGTATTTATAGACCCTCTATCTAATTTCTGACGTGTTTGTTTATATATGAATATACGATAATAATACTTGCTGAACTTTAAACTCACGTTTTCTGTTTCTTATTCCTTTAGAGTAGAGGGCTTAGACACTGTGTAGGAGATTGGACGTAACCTGACACGACATCATTTATTTTGGTGAGTTTAGCTTCGTTTTTGGTTTGAATTTATATCAGATGTATTTGGTTATTTCGGACTGGCCGATTGTAAGCCTTTGGATATTTATGAAACATTTGGATCAGTATAGATGATGGATATGTATGTATTTGGTTTGTCACCTCCCTTGTAGTATTTGTGGAACAAATCATATGTATTATGTTATCCAAACGGTTGTCTGATGAATTTCTATTTTGGATATTAGGTTCTATTTATTATTATTATTTGGATGATGAAAATTTTGGGTTTGTATGTTTGTTACGCCTGGGTTGGGGATTCGTTATATTTATTTTAGGATTTATTGATTTATTATTTAGACTTATTTTGGTTCAGATTCGTAACATGTTGGTCCCACTAGAATTGGCACATATGAACCCTCTGCACAAATCAGGTGTGTCAATTCTGTCCCAAATGTGCACGATTACCTAACATGCGCCTAATATTCGCAGATATCTCTTGCTAACTAGAAATATCTTTCACTTGATTGCTCCTCACACAAACCTCGTGCAAACTTCCAATGAACTCTGTCACTCGGCTAACCCTTGATTAACCTTTGCATGAAACTCGCACGAGCCTTGTGCTAACTCCAAATGAACTTTTCCGCTCGAATAACCTCAAACGACCCTCAGCTGACCCTCACACGAACCTTGCATGACCCTTCATTCATATCTCTGCCCAAACGTACTATGCACAAACATTGCATGTCCTTTGGATAACTTGTCCATTGGTTGTGAAACTCATAGGAGAATGACTTAAAACTCAACAAAGTTTTCCTGAAAACCTTGTGGGTGACCTCTTGCCTTCCCAACAACTATCATATCTCTTCCTTCGACAACTTCTCCTACACGGGGATCCCGGCATCAGCTTCTACAAACTTCAACGACACCCTCTTTCATTCCACCGAACCTTGGGTATTCCCACTCTCCTTTTACTTCTTCTCCATAATATAGTTGCTCTCCTTGCACTCCTCCTCAGCTTCTTATTCCCAACACCTTGACTAATCCGCCTGTTAGTCATGTTGGTATTGTCTTTGGCAATCAAAGCCTCCATCAAAAACTGGCTCGAACACTTGCTTCCTCTTACTACAATAGAGGTGCCTTTGGTGTGCTTCCATTAGCCTTTGCCAAACATCATGTAAAAGCCCTCCTCCTCAAATTTTCTAGTTGGAAGTACATTCAATCGGATGTTCATGGCATACTACATGCCCTTCAACATGAGCTCCATCTTGCTGTTTCTTCGTAAACTAACATCCCTAATGCCAACTACTTTCAATAGGCATTACAAATCTTCAATGCCTCGTGGTCCCCAGATGTATAGGAGGTGAAGAAGTACTTCATTGATGTCACATAATGTGAATAATTGCTATTCATCACCCAACTTGGCTCGTGGCTTGTAAAACTGTATGTCTTCTCTATGTAGATGACTAGAAATCATGATCCCTCCTTTCTTATCGCTTGCCACCTCCTTCCTTCTCCTACTTCCTCTTAAAATAATCATACTTCATGTAGCCTTTTGGACATGATAGAAGCACTCAATATCCTGAAATTTGGATGAGCTGTTGCTCCTCTCTAACTTCCCATCTCAGTCCCTTAATTTCTCGTGCCCCCGATCACTAGTGGACACCATAACACTCTACTCCCCCAAAATCTCATCACAGCTCTTCCGCCTAGACTTGTTCATAAATAAATAAGTGATGACCTCATTAAAGCTGTCCTTTCCTAATAGTAACGTCGTGATTATAAGACTGCATGAGGCCAACAAAGATGCCAGCAATACCAATACCTTGTCTTCACCCTTAATCTTTTCATCAAGTATCAACATTTACATTAAAATTCGATTGAACTCATTCAAGTGCTTCTTAAAACTTCACACTTCAAACAATCAAATGCCATAGAACTTCTTTTTCACATATAACCTCATCATTAATGATTTAGACTTATACTGACTCTTAAACTTTACCCAGACCTTTACTAGGTCTGACAAACTGATAACTTCTTGAATAATATTATCAGCAAGATACAACTTGATTGAAAATTTGTCGAATCCCTTTTATCTTGTCATTCCTTATCTTTTATCTTCTCCAATTTATTTTCCTTATTCCTTAGTACTTTTACCATTCTTTCACAATTTAAAATATTCCTCACTCTTTTTTACCAAAGAATGAAACTATCTTACCTATTAAATTAGTCAACATGGAATGGCAATCTCTTTTACGTCGACACCACCAAACCGTAGTTTTCACAATCCAAAAAAATAAAAAATACTCTCTAACACCACTTATATTAGGATTTTGGCAAAAACATGCACATAGCAAGTATACAAAACAAACTCAAATATCCCGCCAAATGTCAACCTGATGCGTGGACGGTCGACAATGGCACCGGAAACCGCAGGAAGAAGGCAACAATAGAGAAGAAGACGGAGGGAGGGGAGTTTGAGCAGAGGTCGGGAGAGAAAGATAGAAAGGGAAAGTTAGGGAAAAGGAAGAGCCAAGGTGAGAATGAGAGAAAGAGAGAGATAAGGACGAGGGAGAGTAAGGATGAGAAGGAAAAACAAGACTTCTATATTCTCCTCTACCTAGCGCAGTAACAGTCTCTATATACTGCGGTCACATGTACCTCAGTCACTAACAAACAAACAAATTAACAAACTAACAAATTAACAAATAAACTCATCAGCAAGGAAAGGGAAAACCAACTGAACTAAAATGTGCACGTGTAGGGAAAAACAAACTTATCAGCATAGTAACCGACAGTGTACATGTAGGGAAGGGGACCACACATTTAATCAGTTCATGAATTAAATATAATCGCGGAACTTCAGCGGTAGTTGGATGTCCGTGTGCTCCTGCGCATAGCTGTAGTCGGTTGCAGGGGTGTATCCGAGGAACCGTTGAGGAGCCGCGTAACATTGCCGGTCCCATAAAAAATAACTTTGTCCTCAAGGTTGAAGATAGGAAAATCCTGTTGAAATTCAGTGACAGCTTCCCAGGTGGCTTCTTCAGGTGTTTGTGTTTGCCAGAGCACCAAAATTTGGGAGATGGGTTGATTGTTGCGGAGAATTTAGCATTAGGCCTCTGGAGCTCTCTTGAAAATGCTATCAACCATGCCAGTTCCACCAAAAGCTCTTTCCACATCACATTGCCACTGCTCCCTGCAACTGAAATGAGGGTGGCACCCTGGCAGTACTTGTAGTTGTTGTTGTAGAACTTCAAGAAGCAATGTCATGCTAATCAATCCTGCTCTCCACTAGCTTGCTAATCTCATATTGTCCGAGTTCTCTTTACTTGGATTATTCTGTAATAACCTATGAGCATCCACACCCGCGTTCATGACTTTTTTGGCTGCGTCAACACTCCCAACCTGGGGAACAACCTTGACACTAGCAACATGAGCTTTACGCACAAGTTCCTCAGAGACTTCGCCCCAATATAATTGCAATAATGCCACCTCCTCATCCAGTATAGCCTTCAAATTTTCCTCATGGGAAAATGCCAATACAACAGCAACCCGAAAGGGTTTATTAGTTAAGCTCCTTGTCCTTCCAATCAACTCCCTTAAATATCCTAGGCGTTTCATATCAAAGTTCCCTTCTCTGATGTAGCTGCACAGCAAATCCACAAGGATTCCGAAGGGTCTCAGGACTTCCACGCTCATGGAGAACAATAGAGAATTGGACAGTCATAGGAGTCTGGAAACCAGGAGCCCGTAGGAAATTGACGCATGTGAGGCAGGAAACATCCTGCGTCACCTCACAAAAACCCTTAGCACTGGCTCCTCCTACCTAAACAACTTATTCCGAACTCCTCTCCTTGTCAAAATTGGCAAGCTCCCCCACCAAATGATAATCCTTCAGGAGAATGGAACCTTGCATATGAATGTAGAGGAACTTACCAACGCAAGCCTTAACAACGTCATTTTCCCAAGAAGTGTCATCAAATATTTTCACTGTTTCCGTGCTTGCACGATTTGGATGAGCTTCATTATGAAGCCGAGGGTGGATAAACAAGGCAGCTGTAGCAGTATCTATTGATTTTGCCTCGTCAATGTTCCGATCACAAAATGAAAGTGCTACTACGATTTCTTTCCTCGATGATGTCATTATTTGGAATTGTTAACTTGCCTTTGTCCCTACAAGACACCCCCATTAAGGCTAAATACTTTAGAAATTCACATCCCTGAGCACCAGAACCTACAACGAACACTCTTGCATCCACAATTTTCTCCTGCAGCTTAGATCCAAAAATAGAAGTCGGGGCATCATAATGTCTGTTAAAGGGCCAGAAGTCATTCGGGTCCAAGTGTTGAGAGAAAAGAGAATCGGCAAAATTGAAGTAGAAGAATTAAAAAAGTGGATAGAACTTACTAATGCAAGCCTTAACAATGTCTTGGCCAACAAAATCACCAAATATGGCAGTCATGAAATTCAAAACAGTCCCTGCACCAAAGGTGAAGTGTCGAAGGACATTGTGGTCACTCTCTCCAAACCTTCTGTTGCCAGGATCTTTAAGCGCTTCTTGCAATGGTTGAATGTCAACACCTTAGACTGCTGCACGGAAGTGACAATACCACCCCTCTCATTTATTCCATAATCTATAGTATCCTTATCAAGAGTAAAAGAGTAGGGGCCAGCATTCTTGAGCTTTCATGGTTTCCCAGTATGCAATTTAGTCATTCCTATAACTTCAGAGAACACAACCAGATCACCATCTGGAAATGCAAGCCTCTCATTAGATGCGGAAAACCCGGCCCACTATGCCGTTAAACAAATGCCCACATTTAGAAAATCAAGCAAAGCCAATTTTGAATCATCGGTTCAATATCACCAACCTCATTTTTGCCCGAGGACGCCAAATGGAACGTCACAATGGTGCCCGAAATGGACCGGCTTGCTTCCACTGGAGGTTTGGCCATTTGGGAATGTCAAAGGCAATGGCTCGAGTTTCCCAAATTTAAAGGGTACCCATCTCTCGGATTTGACCGGTTTTGGTGGGCATCTCACTGTGAGAGTTCGGGTGAGAGATTTTCCCAATTTAGCATCGCCGTTTTTCTTCTCGGATTCAGACGAGGAGGCACGTGGAAGGAAAGGTTGAGGTAAAACATCAGAGGTGGAAATGGGAAGTGGTGAAGGAGTTGGAGGCAAAGGGGAAATAGAGGATTGTCAATAGATTTGGTTCACGGTAGGAAAGTTGTCAGCAAGGGAGTGCCGGATCTGTTCTATGGTGAAAACGGAGGTGACAATTTGAGCAACAGATGGTTGTACGAACACAACAAAGGAAGCACTTTCCGGTTGGGGTGAAGGGAAAGAGCGGTTGTGGCACATGGTGGCAATGGTAGTTTTCAGAATGAGGCTTGGGTTGGAATTTGCGGATACGATTGTGGAGTCGCGGTCAAAGAGGCCATGAACGCAATGGTGGTTAGAAGCAATGGTCGAGGTGGAGAGTAATAAATGGAACAGCCACGGATGGTGAAGAGTTCAGCAATGAATGGGAGGTTCACTGATGAACTATGTTTTTGCTCGATCCTATTGAGCGATTGAAGGATTTCATTAAGGGAGTACCGGATTTGTGCTTTAATGGAAGCAGTGGCAGCAGCAACAGCAGCAACAGCTGCAAGTCCCTCTGCATCTCGGCAGACAGATGCGGCGGCGTCCTTCATCGCTGTCAAAAGCCTTGCAACGGCAACTTTGAGCACTGTCAGTGCTTGTGTTTCGGTTGTCATCACCTCTATTTTGTCTCAATGAAAGCACCAACGATCCATGCACGGTCGGCAGTGGCATCGGAAACCGCAGGAAGAAGGCGACAACAAAGAAGAAGACGGAGGGAGGGGAGTTCGAGCAAAGGTCGAGAGAGAAAGGGAAAGTTAGGGAAAAGGAAGAGCCGATGTGACAATGAGAGAAAGAGAGAGATAAGAACGAGGGAGAGCAGGGATGAGAAGGAAAAACAAAACTTCTATATTCTCCTCTGCCCAACACGGTAACGGGCTCTATATACCGCGGTCACATGTACCTCAGTCACTAACAAACAAATTAACAGACTAACAAATTAACAAACAAACTCATCAACAGAGAAGGGAAAAACCAATTGAACAGAACAGTGCACATGTAGGGAAAAACAAACTCATCAGCACAGTAACCGACAGTGCACGTATAGGGAAGGGGACCACACATTTAATCAGTTCATAAATTAAATATAATCACGAAACTTCAACGGTGGTTGGATATCCGTATGCTCCTGCGCATAGCTGTGGTCAGTTGTAGGGGTGTATCCGAGGAACCATTGAGAAGCCTCGTAACATTACCATTAAATACTTGAGTGCAAGGAATATAAGGCAATCTAGTATACAAAATTGTAAAACAATATTTAACATGAAAAACCTTTCTCAATTAAGAAAAAATTTTAAAATAAATTCTGAATAAATTCATTATAAAATAGTACTAGTCACAAATAGTCTGGTCACAAGAGCAACTATCTCAAAATCCTTTTACTATAAATGGAGTAATAATCGGTTGAACACGATTCTCAACAAACTTGACAGCCCATAAAAAAAAAAAAATACAACGAGAATAACGGTAATTAAATGGAAATATATCCTACGAAAACACTTGAGCAACATATCTAACATCGCGAAAAACGAAACCCGAGTTGAACTTTAATTGGATGCGAACCTCTTTCTCTTGTCTCTTTTCTCTCTTTTCTATCTTTACGGCACTCTTTATGTTACAAAATGATTTTGGATTCTCCCACACTCCAACCCTAAAACCACATCAAATGCGACTTTATAACAATGTTGGCGCATGTGTGTCCCTCAAATGCATCAAGCATAACCCTTTTGGATAATTTACGCACATGCCCTTCAGACGCTCGTATCACTAAAATTATTTGCACATAGGAACCCTTTGGTGCATATTAGGTGCGCCCATTCTGTTCAAAATGTGCACAGTTGCCTATGATGCACCAACGTATGCAAATACCACTTGTTTACTAGAAATATTTTTCACTCAATTGCTCCTCACGTAAGCCTCACACATAATTCTAGTGAATTCCGTTACTTGATCGACTCTTTACCGGCCCCACAAGATCCTCGTGTGAACTTTCGGTGACCTTTGCCACTCGGACAACCTTCGACCAGCCCTCGCAAAAATCTCACGCGAATTTCAAGTGAACTTTGTCACTCAGACAACCCTCCTCTAACCCTTGGCGGACTTTTGCATGAACCTCGTATGACTATCGCTTGATATCTCCACCTGAGTATGCCACACACTAACATCATGTATCCTCTAAATGTCCCATCCATTGGTAATGGGACCCACAAGGAATTAACCCAAAATGCAACAAGGTGACAATCATTTTATATATACTACCTAGCATAAATATGATGAAACCTCAGTATGAGTGGGAAATAGGTAGATAATTTAATTAGATGACATTTTACAAAGGTAGACGTCCCAATGGCTCCCAAATTTAGAAGAGTTAGCAAATAAATAAAATTTCCCACAAATGCGCTAACTTAGAAGAGCATAGTTCTGGAGTATTCACCAACCTAAAATAGCACGAACTTTCTCAAGATCCTCCGTTGAGATTGGACCTTTAGGTGTAAACGAGTCCTTGCAAGCATTGTATATTTTCTTTACAACTGGCATGTCGTGGTGAAGCAGAAAATTTTCAACCAGCCAAGCAACCAGAGCTGAAACCAAACTCAAAAAATATGAAAGCTGTTGACCGCTAAAGACGCATGCACGAACATGTCTTCTCCCCTGCATCAATTCCATCATCCAATGGGGTATTTACTAGTAATAAAATTATAAAAACGAATAGCGCAAGCAAACCTAAACAACAGAAGGAAAGAATGACAGAAAAAGGTTAACACATGACCAAGCATATGACCTAAATCAAGAGCAGATATGGCTACATTTGATTCAAGCTAAAAAAACGAAAGTAAATTGAGTATAAGCCAAAACATTAGTACTTGTAAGAAGTTTCAATTTAATTGGATTTCCCAAATATGACCTATGCGTTGACGCTGCTCAGCCAAGCACCACCTTGAACAGAATTATATTCGAGGGTTACTAGTCCTGTGTCCATACATAGCAACTTATTAATTACAAAACTCCAGCTAAATGAAACAGACAAGCTTTTAGCAGCAAAGGAAGATTGATCGCTACCAATTACCCAAGAAACGAAAATTTGGAAATGAAATTAAGAACTTTCAAACAAAGAGGCAATTTCAGAAACTCAGATTCAGTCAAGGTCCAATAAGGATTGGATAGGAGGAATAGGAACACACCTAATTTCGATCAAAAATAACATCAAGAAGACGAAAACCCTCAATATCTTGATTTTGAAATCTAGGGACTCAGGGGTGAAAAATCCAACAACAAATTCAACATTTCTCATCATTGAAAGAAAGTGACCCAGAGAGAATTGCATGATTAGATCAGCGAGAGAGAGAGAGCGCGAGTACCTGCGGCGTGGATGATGGGGAGTTGATGATGGGATGAGAGAGAGAGGGATGCAGAAGATGTCGCAGCTGAAACGAGGCTGTGTCAATTTTAGATGGCCGAGAACGCGACGAATCTTATGCCTTTCTGTGGTCGCTATCTTTGCGTCAGCGTATACCAGAAGACCAACCGGTGAAAGTGAAACTGGCTAAATTCCTAATTTCGGTTGAAATGAAAATGAACAATGGAGGGATATTTTCGTTTTGGACAATATTATTGTTATACCCATTTGATACGTCTTTAAATCTCAATTGTTATACGGATTAAAAAGTTTAAATGTGTTCGTCGAGTTTGAAGTGGACCCGGTTTTCATACGACCTTAATCCGAATTCTGTACAATATAAAATACAGTTAAAGGATTTGGCGAGACTCACTCTCCAATATATCCTCCAACACTCAAGTCAAAATCCTTATTTAAATAAAAGAAAAAGAAATGATATAAATTTGAATGTTAGTAAAAATATTTCTTATTTGGGGGTTTGCATTTTTCTGAAAACGTCTTAATTTGAGAGAGATGGAGCACACTAAGCATCTCTAATTTGTCTTTAATTTTGTTTAAGTGTCAACTCTTTTTCTTATTGAAAAAATATAGCTTTTATAAAAGTTAAAAGACTGTTGACTTCTCCTATCAACCGCCCAAAGAATCACTGGATGGATAGGATTTTGCTCAATCAGCAATTCCAATCGGCACCCAAGGCCATTAATTCAAGATAAATGAGGAAACCGTTTTGATCATTGACATTAGTTCCATCTTCATTAAAAGGATAAACCATTTGGATAAAGCCGTCGGGTGTCTACCTATTTGAACCTCATGGGCTGTCTGGGCCTCCATACTTCATGGATCGAATTCGTGGACGAAATCTTCCTCTTGAGTTGCTGGTAGCAATACCATCACCATTAACTATATCAAAATTATTATTTTCCATTAAAAACAAGAATAAAAATGATAAAAAAAAAAGAATACGGCGCATATCTACTTTTAATAATTTTTAAAATTACCGTTTATCACGAACACTTCGAGGGATATAATACTTCTATTCATACAAATTTCAGTTCACACAACTAGACACCAACTATTCTATTTTTCTTTTTGCTAAAGAAGAGGGAGGCAGAGAGAGAGAGAAGGACTGTACATTTACATTCCCCCCCCGGACGTTCGGTCAAGATAGAGTCAACGATGAGAAAAGAAATAATTGATTGAGGAACGTAAGCCAAATCAGCCCATTCTTTCTTCGTCTGCACTTCCACAATGGCCATTCCGGTTTAGGTGAGGCGCCCAGAACTTCCAATCATTTACGATGAGAATTTTCAATCCTCAAGCGTTCCACTGTTCGGATATGTAGTTTCTATCTGGTTAATCAGCTTTGCTGATCGCTATGGTTCAATAATAATTTTTGGGAAACCTTTCTTCCATGGCATTCTAGAGCATTCCAATTAGCTTTGATTTTTGGCATTGCCCCAATGTTCAGAAATCCTGAACAGCCCTATTCATGCCCCTGCCATTATTTCTTGCCAAATAACTGAAGCAGCACCTTTGTTAATGTTGGGTTTTGGGGTCACTGCCACACATTTAATAGATGAGTTATCTAAAAGTCCACTTGATTTCGGTGTAAGAAATTTTAGCCAAAACTAACTTAAAAAAAAAAAAGAGTTGATGTGGAAATTCATCTTCTTACAGTAGCTTCAGTAATTTACCAGTGCGGATATGCAAAAGAGTCAAGATCGGTTGAGAATTTACCGGATCCATTGAATACTACATAATTAGAATCAAGCCCAAAATAATATAAAATCGTAGACCTACATGAGCTTAAACAAATTCTATGCTTGAAGAACCAAGAAATTGGCCAATGATCGTGCTTCATGGCGGTGACGGACAATCGACAGCGAGAAAATGATATTGAAAACGGAAGGGGAGATCAGCAGAGGAGGGAAAGGGGTGAAACGGCCGAGATGCTGTGACCGAGGTGAGGGGAGAAACAATGAGCAGGAAAAATAGGGAAAGAAGGGAAAAAGGGAAAGGGAAATCGAGAGAGAGAAGGGCAGAGAGGAGAGAGACGCAGAGAGAGAGTAAAATAGAGTAAGTAATATCCTACCTTCATTGATGAACAGTGGTGTCTATTTATACATCCCAGGCCCAGCATATTAACCAACTTACTAATAATAATACGTCCATGTGCGGTAACAAAAAGGAAATAAGAGAAAATAATATGTGTAGGGGTAATAGGGCTAACAATAATATCTGAATATATTCTCTAATTTTAGAAGGCGGCTACCACGGGTGAATTAATGAGCCTTGTAAGTTCAGTGAGTAAGCTTCGAAGGCTGTACTGACGAGTACATAACATTATCGTCCCCATCAAAATAACCTTATCCTCAAAGTTAAATGAGTGGGTATCCAGACAAGCTGCAGCAACGGTTTCCCAAATGACTCCCACTTTCCAATCAATCCCAACCGAATAACACTTAACGCTTTCGAGTGATGCCTTCAAGGAAATCAGGCGGAAAATAAGCCTCAAGGCAAAGTCTACTTCGGCAGCACGAAGTTCTATAAAACTATACCTCTTCCAATCACCTTCCCCTCTTTCATGGACATGGTCACTTCCATCAACAAACAGCATAGAGTTGTCATGATCTTCCGTTTCTTCCAACCCTTCTGAGGTTGGAGGTGGGTTTTCTTGTGTTTCCTCATTATAATCATCATAAAAACCTCTTCTCTTCCAATGGCCGTGACATACTACTGGATCATATTGCTCATTAACACCCAAGAAAATTTGTCAATTGTGTCTATGATGCCACCAAGAACCACATTCAATGATAATCAAAATCACAGAGGTAGCACCAAAACTTACACTAAATGCAACAGCCAGAATATGACCCTTTGATGTCGCAGGAGCAAGAAAAGAGCAATTGTTCCCTTGAATTTCGTTAAGAGACTCTGGGCAAGGTCTACACCAGCAATTGACCTTTAAGCTCGTGACCCCCATGTTGAAAAATTCTTCACCAGCCCAGGTTTGAAGAGGGCAGGTATTTATCCCCACACTAGCACCAGCAACTAAGGCAATGAGTAGTGATCTAGTGATAGCTATTTGTTTGTAAACTCTTTGCTCGTGATCAAAGTGTGGGCCTGAGAACAACAGTAGTGAACGTAATGTGGGCTTGTCCTGGTGCCAAAAGACGATAAGGGCAACGACGACGATTATCCCTCTCGGATTGGCCATCCCAAGGATGAGACCTCATTTGAATTTTCTGTCAATTGATGTTGTGATGCTCCTCTGAGATGAAGCCCATGTTAGGCAGTGAGCAATGTTAAAGAACCTAGCATTTACATTACCCAAAGCATTGGCCACAACACCTAAAATCTCCCAAGAGGTATCATCAAATGCATGCCCTGTCTCAGGACTTGCACGATTTTGAAGACCTTCAATATGAAGATGAGGGTTGATCGACCTGGTAGGCATATGGGCAAATTTTTCCCACTTAGCACACACGGGAACCTTCTGCTTAAACTCAATTGTCATGTTGCGTGCTATAGGGGCCCATTCTTCAACAATATTCATTTTCAAAAACTCTAGGTTGTGAGTGGGTGGGACCCAACTGCCAAAACTTGCTCCAACTTTGGAGAATTGTAATTTCATGATGAAATTAGTGGAAGAAGGGGCGCCAGTTTTCAGAACCACCATGTTAACGGAAAAAACATCACCTTCACCCTTCAGGCCAGCCTTCACCATATCAAATTATGAGGCCTGAAACCTCCTAAGACTATCATTACTCTTAAGCATATTCGTCATAGCATTATTCTCACACAACTTCGCCCAGTGCCTAGGAGCTTCTTTATCCTTAATCTCCAACCACCATGGCGACCTCACCGCATAAAGTACCCGATTATCCGCAATTGGTGGTGTCAATCCTTCATCAGGCCCATCCACCGATACAACAACAGAATGGCCATAAATGACTCCTTGCTGCCGCAGAGTGGACGAACTAAGAGGGCCCTCCAAGGCATGAAGAGATATGGTTGGAGGAACCCCAAACCAGATTCTGGAAACAAAATGGCCAGAGATATGTTGATGAACAGGTTTGGAAAACGGATCCGTTGGAATTTCATTGTCACTGGAGTTGGCCTCTGTATATGGAACGAGATTCTAGAGGAAACTGTGAAATGTTTTGTGTAACGGGTCACAGTTAGAAACAACCCGTGTGCTCTGTGTGAAGCCATTAGTGCATAATTCAAGTTCTTCATCGGTAATTCTGGCGAAGGGCTGTGTGGAGTAAGGAAATTTTGCAGAGTTGTGGTGAAAGGTGGCTTAGCAGATTCGGGATCTATCGATGTGTGTGGTATTAGGGGTAAGATATGAGTCTTTAAAGAGGAAATTGCAGACAGCAAGGGTAGCCGGTCGGTGCGGTTGGTACCTGAGCGCCGAATTTGTTCTGTGGTGGGAACTGAAGTGGCGAGTTGAGTTACACGTGGTGGTTCGGAATCAGTGAAAGAAGTGATTTCGGGTTGGTGGAGGTAAAGCTGAAGATCAATTGTGGTGGCAGCAGACTAGAGTCGCCCTCCCCACACTTCATAGATGAAAATTAGGGTGGTGATTCGGACGAAGGGCACTTGGACATGGTGGAAATAGATTTTCTGCAGACAGGAATGGGCAAGAGGTGAGGATAACTTACTTGACCGGTATCCACGTGCAGCGCTCAAATTTGCAGATGAGAGTAATCTCGATTTGAGTTACAGCAGGACCTCCGTCCTTTGCTACAACGCAACCGAGGTGATGGAGCAGGATAACGCAGAGAGGTGAGAAGCCATTGTCGATTCTTCCCACACAAGCATATTTGTCCACAAGAGACCCGCATACTTTTCTCAGGAGTTGGAATAACAGAGGAACTCACAGACGGCAATGCTTGAGCCAGAGTCAGTTCTTTCTGCTGCGGCGCCTCCTCATATCCACCGAGGCTAACAAGGCCCTGAAATTTCACATTCTTTTCCCCGACTCGTGAGTTAGCACCACCGGAGAGTCCTTCGGCGGGTTTGGATGACGGGAATTTGTTCGGAGGTGAAAGGGATTGCGGGTTGGGAAAAATGGAAGGGATTTCTGTGTTGATGCATGCGACAATCGGCTCGCTATCTAGCTCAAAGAAACCCGGTCTGCGTGTTGTGATGCGGTCATCTGCCTTTCGTGGAACTCCTTCGACATTGAGGGTAAGCTAGGTCTTTGTTCAATGTTGTGGAGCGATTGGCTGAACCCAATGATGGATGAGCTGATTTCGGTGACGGACAACCAGATTTGTGCTGTCGTTGAGACCGCGGTGGACAGGGTAGCGCTAAACCTGTTGGTAGGACGGCGGAGGGTCTTCATCTCGTTGGCCAGTTCGACGATGGCCCCTTCAAGCGCTTTGAGAGCTCGTTCTTCGATCTCTTCTGCTTTTTTCTCAATGAAAGCACCAAATGATACGTGCTCCATGGCGGTGACGGACAATCGACGGCGAGAAAATGATATTGAAAACGGAAGGGGAGATCAGCAGAGGAGGGAAAGGGGTGAAACGGCCGAGATGCTGTGACCGAGGTGAGGGGAGAAACAGTGAGCAGGGAAAATAGAGAAAGAAAGGAAAAAGGGAAACGGGAATCGAGAGAGAGAAGGGCAGAGAGGAGAGAGACGCAGAGAGAGAGTAAAATAGAGTAAGCAATATCCTACCTTCATTGATGAACAGTGGTGTCTATTTATACATCCCAGGCCAACATAGTAACCAACTTACTAACAATAATACGTCCACGTGCAGTAACAAAAAGGAAATAAGAGAAAATAATATGTGTAGGGGTAACCGGGCTAACAATAATATCTGAATATATTCTCTAATTTTAAAAGGCGGCTACCACGGGTGAATTAATGAGCCTTGTAAATTCTGTGAGTAAGCTTCAAAGGCTGTACTGACGAGTACGTAACAGCCAACTTGACTTAAAATAAAAAAATAGTTTGAAAAGCATAGTTGTGGAGCAACAAACCTTGAATGTATGCTTTAGTGGCTCATCAACTGCAACAAATAAACACATTGAACAGATCAAAAAGATCAGATCAAGATTCGAACTTTGTTAAAAAGAATGAACTCATTTAGAAAAATTTAACTGACCCACTTCTATCAATGGCTGAAATTGCTTGATAGCATCCGCATTTGAAATATCCATTTCAATTTTGCAGCACAAAATACTGTAAATTCACCAAATCTATTTGAAAAAAAAAAGTCGACCCCTTCAAAGTTTCTGATCTTCAAATGATTAGTAAGACCATTTTCAGAGCTCCCAGAGAAATAGTTAAAAAAACCGGTAAAGGGGTAGAGAAAATGTGGAGAGAGAAAGGGAACAGGAATGGAAGATCCTTCCCCCATTGTGAGAATGGCTACCCCTTTAGCACCACCCCCGGATTTGAAGCTCCTGCATCAGATATTTTACAAGGTGAGATCTATCGATTTTTCTTTTAATAATAATAATAATACGACTTCTAATGCATAACCCAACGTTTAGCAATTAAGCTTTCGTTATTGAATTAACCAAAAGAGTGACACAAAATTCTAAACCATTTTCGGAAATAGCAAAGCTGCTATGATTTTATTTTATCCAATTTTTTATTTTGTCTTTTTCTTTCTTTATATATCATTTTATTCAAGAATATATCTCCATTACATTTGATTTTGTAATTAATGAACAAGTATGAACTTTGAAATGGAGACGTGCAAAATACAAGAATTTTAGCTAGGAGGCTACGTTATGATATAATAAGTCAAATTATAGAGTACTGTTATCTAAATTAGATAAATAAAATTTACAAACTAATTAATATATTCAAATTATTAAATCAATTAGTTATTATTATATCCATATAAATGCTTCTAAAGCCATATTTAATTGTGTCATAATATTTGTTCAGTCTTCTGGAAATAATGCTTTTGAAATCACCATGATAGTTGTTACGTTAAAATGATATCCTTTTCAACCATATTTGTTATGATTATACTATATTTTAAATTATATTTCTATTTAATGTATTCATAGTACAAAATCTCATAATTTTCTAACAAATTATTAAAATTTTATCTTATGAGATACTACTATATTTTACATTATAAATTTTATAGTGACCTATCCCCTAAAAAAAATTATAATGAATATTAATATTAAGAATTATGACATTCATCATTTCTTCTTCTTATTTATATAATTATAATGTCTAAAAACCTATAAAAAGAAAACTTTAATGTGAAAAAAATCCAAATGATGGTAGTTTAGCTTGTCAAAATATACCGTTACGGCATGTTAATGCCCCTGTTAGAAATATGTCCCACATGATGAGACATATGAATTATTGATTTATTGAATTAATTAAATAATCCTATTAGTTTATATATATTTAATTATTTAGAAATTTAAAAGGCGTCATTGACATATATATCCTGATGGAAAGGATAAAGGCGTTTTTGGTAATTTGGGAATGGTCCTCTCCTCTCATAAAAGGAAGTCGTTGGCACCATCATTTTGGTGACGTTCACATAACTTGTTTTCACAAGTTAAGAAAGGAGAAGAGAGAGAAATCATCTCCTAATTCTTCGAGATGAGAACAATTACGGTATTATTGCAAAGGATTATCGACATGGATCCGGTATGTTTATTCAGCTCTTTATATATGATTGATTGTTGAAGAAATATGGTAATAAAGATCTTGTCAATCAAAGTATTATCTCACTAAAGATTTCTTTCATGTGGTATCGAGAGAAATTGGTTGAATTATTGTATTTCTTCAATTGAATTGATTTATGCATCAATTTCTTTCGGCCTTGCATGGCCATCCATTACATTTTCCGTACAAGTTTTGAGGGAAGCGTAGTTTGTAATATTTACGTGTCAATTCCGCTTTCGTCTTCTATTCGCGCCGTCATCTCTTTATTTTTGCGATTAAGAACAATAAGGGCATTAGCGTCGGTTTTACGCACATTTGTCTCCCAAATTCTTTCTGTCGATTCATCTTTTCATTTGCTATAAAAAAAAATGAAAGATGATAGGCGAGCACAAACACACTTTCGGCATACGCCTGTTTATTTTCTGTTCTTGAAGATGAAGCAGGTGCAACGAAACAATTGCAAATTGTCGTCGTTAATTGCAATTTGCGGTTAAAGCTTAGGTTAGTAGCAACGTTTATCGGTGGTAGTCGATCGGCACCGTTGCGAAGGTTTTAGTTTTCTGCTATTTTAAAAGTCGAACCCATCGCCGATCGTTGCGGCCGACATGAGCGATTCTTTGGATTTTGGCGACATTAACGAACAACGGTTGCATTCGATCCATCAGGCATTGATTGAAACCGATTATGTCGGCGGTTGGCGGCGGTGGAAAGCGATACCCGATTGTTTACCGTTTTTAAGCGCCCGATTATAACCGGAGGAAGGAGATGAACAGGACGGATGAAAATCGAAGAAGATGAAGCGATTAAAATGAAAATGAAATAATTATATATTTGTTTTGTTTTAACGTAAAATAAAATTAATATAATATATTTATATAATATAATATATATATTTGTTTAATGTATATTATATTATATATAAAAGTAATTATTTATTTATTAATATAATTTATTATATAATTGTTTGTTTAATATCCGCAATTTAATTATACGTATATGTAATGTGAAATTTTAATTTGTCATATTATTATGATTAAATGTTTAGATTTGTGCGAGATATTATTGTACAAAGTAATTGTGATTGAACATCTATGTATTGATGTAGTGCAGTGGCCAGCCAAAGTGGCCCGACTAAATGGTTTTGTAGATATTAAATCATAGAATAGAAAATTGATATAGTTATCCCATATATTAATTTAATTCTTTGTATATTTAAAGTGTTCTGATTTTCGATCGATGAAATATTATGGTAGGCGAAAGGTGCACCCAACTTCTACGTGATTGATTAATTGAATAGGATGATTAATAAGTATTCATTATTTCAAATAGGATCCTGGATAAAAGGTATGTTTTTATTTGAATTTTGGAACATTATTAATTATTTACGTAAGTATTTGGGAATCACTATAATAGTTTATTAGTGTGTTATAATTACACCCAAAGGTGGATTATAATGGCGTTGTTTATGTTTTATGTTTCTCCTATTTTAATTCAAAGTATTAATATTGAGCATGTTAATTTATTACGATTATCATTCGATTTATTTACGTCACGCAACCTTACATTTGATATTCAATGGAACTAATTTTTCGATTGGCTTGAAGCAAGTCAGTTTCATCTTGGTGTCTTTGGATCTTGATATTGCATTCTGATCGAGATAAGCCTACCGCTATTGCCGATTCAAGCGGTGATGAAAAAATCTTATTTTAGAGTATGGGAAAAATCGAACAGAATAAGCATGATGTTTATGAGAATGACTATGGCGAATAATATTAAGTCTACACTTTGAAAGCAAAACGCTAAGGACTTATTGAAAACTATTGAAAATCGTTTCCGATCTGCGGATAAGTCTCTTCTTTTGGAACAACGATGGCAAAACTTACTACCATGAAGTTTGATGGTACTCAAGGAATGCATGAACACATTCTTGAGATGACTAATTTGGCTGCCAAACTCAAAGCCCTTGGTATGGATGTGAATGAATCGTTCCTTGTTCAGTTTATAATGAATTCTCTTCCTCTTCAGTATGGATCTTTTCAAATTCATTACAATACTATCAAAGATAAATGGAGTGTTAATGAATTGGGAAGTATGTTAGTTCAAGAGGAGGTAAGGCTCAAACAACAAGAAATTCATTCAATTAATTTAACGGGTTATGGTGGTAAAGGAAAGAAGAAGAGAAAAAGATAGGCATTAAAATTTGGATCATG